>CM067174.1:65962508-66012508 GCA_034093135.1 Erigeron breviscapus | reverse complement strand
TCGGTTACTTCGTCCTTTTTCTCAACCATTCGGTTTTCTCCATTTCCCTTTCGTGTTATTATGGAACACCATACGACTTACCGTCTCGCCACTCGGATCCATCTATTACTAGAGTAATTGTCATATTGAATGACACACGCGCAGTCGCTAATCCTTGAAGTTATCTCAGGGGTAATCGTCACATCATGCTGATACGGATCCTTTAGTCCTTCACATATGCGAGTTATCATTATCACACTTTCATTCAAATGTTCCATAACTAGCTCTTTCCAGAGTTTGTAGTTGTTTGGAACTTAGGCCAGCGATCAACTTCCTTGATCGTTGCGGTAGTATGTGCCTTGACTTCCAGCGTCATATTCCTCATTTGCTTTCGCTACGAATTTAGCGATTCCATGTTGTTTTCCTTCTTCACTTTTCTTGGGCGCACTACTCCTTGGGTCAATGGTCCTTGACGGCTCACCATGTGTTACAAATATGCTTCTCACCCAAGTTCACCTTTTTTTAGCTCACCTTTCTACGGATCGTTAATCTTGAGGAAGTGACCATCACAACTCGTCGTGCTTTCTCTACTTATCTACCATACTTTTCCTCCTTGGTAAAGCTAGCCTCCATCAGGCGTTAAGCGTATACCTCTTTCTTTTAGCCCGGTTGATATGCTCAACTAATAGCTCGTATTCGATAGAGGTTTTCCAATTGGTATTCAAAGAATAACGCGTGGAGCGCCATAAAGATGAATACCTCCAGAACTACATCTTGTAGATGACGTCAATGCCTTCACTTTACCGTTTGGGTTAAATCGCCTTCCTTTACTCTATCTTCTACTCCACATTACCTTCAACGATGCTAGTGAATAACTCTTCTTGAAAGATAAAGTATAGTCTTGCACTTCATACTCCTTGTTTGAGTATCTTCCTTTGTTGTGATTACCCCCTTAACATTTTTCCTCTAGAAAAATGTAAGGGATTTCCTGCTCTTCACTTCATCTCACCTTCCTTGACGATCTTCAATTCGCCATATTCCTTATTCCTTCGTGTAACAAATCTCCATCTACACGGTTGTTTTGAAAAAGAAAGGATAGCTCGGAATCCTTTTTGTTACTCACCAAAACTTTAGGGCCACTCAACACATCCTAATCATCTTTTTATCCTAGGTTTTCTTCCTCCATGTACCTTCATTTTGCAACATTGCTAGTGTTCTCCTCAATGTTTTAAGGAAGTCCTTATACTTAGCCAAGGGTGACCTTCATGTCACATGACCTTTCTTTCGTTGACCACTCAATCTTTCTTTTTGGTTGATCAACATGGATGGGACAGATCTTTAAATCTTTCTCTAAGTTAAGGCTTAGTCTACTCCAATTGTTTTTCCTTGTACTTTGACTAACACACAGCACAACATCCACATCCTACATTATGTATGTAATCCAATAGCATCTTCTATGCTAGAAAGTTATCCCAAGTCTCCCACTTATAGAAAATTGATGTCTCAAATGTTTTTCGCATCCCTTGATGTCACAACGAGAGGGTGGGTACTACTTACTCGAATTCGCGTTTGCTGAGTATTGCGTAGAAAAGTTGTATATTGTTGGGTTACAAACTTTTGAAGGGAAACGGTGGTAATCGTTGCGTCGAATCATCAAGAATGTCGAGGATATAAAATCTGGTTTCGAATGAATAAAACGGGGAACATAGAACAAAAGATTCATCAAGGCTCGAATTATACTCCTTGCGCGAGTTAGAGAAATCTTTTCTATGTCGTTTGTTGCCCACCGGACTCCAACTTTTAATGACGTCAATATATGTCGCACCGACGTAGATAAGATAGACAGCTTTTCGCGTATACGTATTAGAATAGAAATATCGCACCAAATTCCAGGGTTACAATTTTCAGGACGTGTCGTCTATAATATATGGGAATGCGTCCCACTAGTGTCGTTGTATAGTCATATGGCTTTAAAACCACTCGTCTTTCACAAGTTTCCAACTTCTTTTAACGTTCCCATATGCTTCGCTCCATCATATTGAAGACAAAGATAATGCGTAGTTTTTGAGAGGATAGAGTCGCGTCATATCTTGGGACTACAATTTGTAAAGTATATCGTCAGACGTTCATGGGAAGATGCCCTATCGATAATATCGTGTTGTCGTATGTCAATGATGAATAGCGGTGTCATAAGAAATAAGATGTTGGATAATTTCAAAAGAGCACGAGTGAACGAATATCGGAGGGGTACTTAATGACATACTTATAAAATTTCTAATTCATAATTAATTTCTCAGGGGCAATCACTAGTTCTCAAGCAGTGAAATCTCGACACGCAACATGATTTGTGTGGCCCAATGAAAGTTCAAAGTATCCATGGGAAGCGATACATTCTCGTGATTGTAGATGATTATTCTCGTTACACTTGGGTATTCTTTCTTCACGTAAAGAGTGATGCTCCGCAAGTGATTATTGATTTCATCAAGAAGACCCAAGTCAATCTTAAATCATCTGTTAGAATTGTTCGCTCAGACAATGGCACTGAATTCAAGAATTCAACAATTGATTCTTTCTTCAAGTCCATGGGTATTTCACACCAATTTTCCGCTGTCAGAACACCTCAACAGAATGGAGTAGTTGAACGTCGAAATCGAACTCTTGTTGAAGCAGCTAGAACAATGCTTGCCTATTCGAAGTTGCCACCGAATCTATGGGCTGAAGCTGTTGCTACTGCTTGTTTTACTCAAAACAGATCCATAATAAACAAGAGGTTTGATAAAACTCCGTATGAGGTGATAAACAAAAGAAAGCCCAATGTGAACTTCTTGCACATTTTTGGATGTGTGTGTTATGTTCTCAATGATCGAGACAATCTGGGCAAATTTGAACCAAAAGGCGATGAGGCATATTTCATCGGTTATTCAAAAGAATCCATTGCATATCGTGTATATAACCGAAGAACCAAGAGAATAGAAGAGAGTATGAATGTCAAATTTGATGAACTCTCAGGAATGGTTCTTGAACAACACAGTTCAAGACCCGAACTTCAATGTCCACAAGCTTCCACAACTCAGACTGCATCAAATGTCAAATCATTCTCTACTCCGACTTCACAAGATTTGGATATCTTGTTTGAAGAATTTTTCCACGTTCCGAAGAAAGTGTCTGAATCTGATGAGAATTCAAATGAACCATCAAGTTCAAATTCGAAAGAGATGGATCCAAATGAGTCTTCACCATCACAATCATCAGATGTTAGTTCACCATCTGATTCTCCTCCACCTTCTGATTATTCAGAGTTGCATACTCAACCTCATGTTATCTCTCAAGTGACAAATCCATCAACAAATCCAGAAGATTATAATCAAGATAACTTTGTTGAACCAATTGCTACTTCACTTGAACAATTGACAGAACAACATACTCCTGATTTTATTGATTCTGAAGAATCTGGTGATCCAATTGACCCAATTCCTCACACAACCAAATGGACTAGAGCTCATCCGATTTCTCAAGTCATTGGTAATCCAACAACAGGAGTTCAGACAAGATCCGCTTCAGCAAATGAATGTTTGTTTGTGAATTTCCTGAGCATTGTTGAACCAAAGACAGTACATGAAGCTCTAAGTTGTCCAGATTGGGTGAAAGCTATGCAGGAGGAACTGAATCAATTTGAACGACTTGAGGTGTGGAAATTGGTTCCCAATCCTTACAAGAACAAGGAGCCAATTAAAACCAAGTGGATCTTCAAGAATAAAAAGGATGAAACTGGAGTTGTTGTACGCAACAAAGCACGATTGGTTGCAAAGGGATATTGCCAACAAGATGGAATTGACTACGATGAGACATTCGCACCAGTTGCACGAATTGAGGCTATTCGGATGTTTCTTGCCTATGCTGCCTACAAGAACTTCACAGTCTACCAGATGGATGTTAAAACTGCCTTCTTGAATGGAATTCTCAAAGAAGAAGTCTACGTTGAACAACCAGAAGGTTTTGTGAGTTCCAAACATCCTGACTACGTTTACAGGTTAGATAAGGCATTGTATGGTCTGAAACAAGCGCCTCGTGCATGGTATGATGCTCTATCTTCTTATCTTGTGAAATCTGGTTTTAGCAAAGGTTCGATTGACACTACCTTGTTTATAAAACGACAAGGAAGTGACATCATTCTAATCCAGATTTATGTTGACGACATAATTTTCGGGTCAACTAACCCTAAATACTGCAAGAATTTCTCTGCTTTAATGATCAAGAAATTTGAAATGAGCATGATGGGTGAATTAAATTTTTTCCTTGGTCTACAAGTAAAACAGTTGTCAAATGGTACTTTTATTTGTCAATCTAAGTACATTCTTGACATGTTGAAAAAGTTTGATATGATGGATTGTCAAACAATTGGAACACCCATGGAAGCTCGAACAAAGATAAATGCTGACTTAAATGGAAAATCTTTTGATCAAAAGAAATATCGCAGTATGATAGGGTCACTCATGTACTTGACTGCAAGTCGCCCGGATATTATGTTCGCCACATGCATGTGTGCCAGGTACCAGGCCAATCCCAAGGAAAGTCATTTCCAGGCCGTTAAACGGATCTTCCGATACCTGAAAGGCACAGTGAACCTTGGTCTCTGGTATCCTAGGGATACTGGGTTTCAGTTAATTGCATATTCGGATGCTGACCATGCAGGTTGTAAGCTTGATCGAAAAAGTACTTCTGGGAGTGTACAGTTTCTAGGGGATAGATTGGTCAGTTGGTCTTCAAAGAAACAGAATTGTGTATCCACATCTACTGCAGAAGCTGAATACGTTGCTGCAGCAAGTTGTTGTTCACAGGTTCTTTGGATGAAGACACAGTTGACTGATTATGGATTTCAATTCAACAGGATTCCCATCTACTGTGACTCTAAGAGTGCTATTGCTATTTCTTGCAATCCTGTACAACACACAAAGACCAAGCACATAGATGTTCGGTACCATTTTCTTAAAGATCATGTCGAGAAAGGTAACATCGAACTCTATTTTGTCCCAACAGACTACCAACTTGCAGATTTTTTCACTAAGCCTTTGGATGAAAACAGGTTCAATTTTCTGAAAACCAAGTGGATCTTCAAGAATAAAAAGGATGAAACTGGAGTTGTTGTACGCAACAAAGCACGATTGGTTGCAAAGGGATATTGCCAACAAGATGGAATTGACTACGATGAGACATTCGCACCAGTTGCACGAATTGAGGCTATTCGGATGTTTCTTGCCTATGCTGCCTACAAGAACTTCACAGTCTACCAGATGGATGTTAAAACTGCCTTCTTGAATGGAATTCTCAAAGAAGAAGTCTACGTTGAACAACCAGAAGGTTTTGTGAGTTCCAAACATCCTGACTACGTTTACAGGTTAGATAAGGCATTGTATGGTCTGAAACAAGCGCCTCGTGCATGGTATGATGCTCTATCTTCTTATCTTGTGAAATCTGGTTTTAGCAAAGGTTCGATTGACACTACCTTGTTTATAAAACGACAAGGAAGTGACATCATTCTAATCCAGATTTATGTTGACGACATAATTTTCGGGTCAACTAACCCTAAATACTGCAAGAATTTCTCTGCTTTAATGATCAAGAAATTTGAAATGAGCATGATGGGTGAATTAAATTTTTTCCTTGGTCTACAAGTAAAACAGTTGTCAAATGGTACTTTTATTTGTCAATCTAAGTACATTCTTGACATGTTGAAAAAGTTTGATATGATGGATTGTCAAACAATTGGAACACCCATGGAAGCTCGAACAAAGATAAATGCTGACTTAAATGGAAAATCTTTTGATCAAAAGAAATATCGCAGTATGATAGGGTCACTCATGTACTTGACTGCAAGTCGCCCGGATATTATGTTCGCCACATGCATGTGTGCCAGGTACCAGGCCAATCCCAAGGAAAGTCATTTCCAGGCCGTTAAACGGATCTTCCGATACCTGAAAGGCACAGTGAACCTTGGTCTCTGGTATCCTAGGGATACTGGGTTTCAGTTAATTGCATATTCGGATGCTGACCATGCAGGTTGTAAGCTTGATCGAAAAAGTACTTCTGGGAGTGTACAGTTTCTAGGGGATAGATTGGTCAGTTGGTCTTCAAAGAAACAGAATTGTGTATCCAAATGAACTGTTTGCAGAGCAGTTTGCTCGGCAAACAGTGCATTTTGTTCAAATTGAATTCCAAGTCATTCAAGCTTTAAAAACAACTGTTTGCAGAGCTTTTGCTCGGCAAACAGTGCATTTTGTTCAAATTGAATTCCAAGTCATTCAAGCTTTAAAAACAACTGTTTGCAGAGCTTTGCTCGGCAAACAGTGCATTTTGTTCAAATTGAATTCCAAGTCATTCAAGCTTTAAAAACAACTGTTTGCAGAGCATTTGCTCGGCAAACAGTGCATTTTGTTCAAATTGAATTCCAAGTCATTCAAGCTTTAAAAACAACTGTTTGCAGAGCTTTTTGCTCGGCAAACAGTGCATTTTGTTCAAATTGAATTCCAAGTCATTCAAGCTTTAAAAACAACTGTTTGCAGAGCAGTTTGCTCGGCAAACAGTGCATTTTGTTCAAATTGAATTCCAAGTCATTCAAGCTTTAAAAACAACTGTTTGCAGAGCATTTTGCTCGGCATTCAAGGTTGTTGGCTTTCAAATGAATCAAAATTTTTAAAATCAATTGTTTGCAGAGCATTTGCTCGGCATTCAAGGTTGTTGGCTTTCAAATGAATCAAAGTTTTAAATCAATGTTTGCAGAGCATTTTGCTCGGCATTCAAGGTTGTTGGCTTTCAAATGAATCAAAGTTTAAAATGAACTGTTTGCAGAGCAGTTTGCTCGGCAAACAGTGCATTTTGTTCAAATTGAATTCCAAGTCATTCAAGCTTTAAAAACAACTGTTTGCAGAGCTTATTGCTCGGCAATCAAGGTTGTTGGCTTTCAAATGAATCAAAATTTTTAAAATCAATTGTTTGCAGAGCATTTGCTCGGCATTCAAGGTTGTTGGCTTTCAAATGAATCAAAGTTTTAAATCAACTGTTTGCAGAGCATTTGCTCGGCATTCAAGGTTGTTGGCTTTCAAATGAATCAAGTATTAAAATGAACTGTTTGCAGAGCAGTTTGCTCGGCAAACAGTGCATTTTGTTCAAATTGAATTCCAAGTCATTCAAGCTTTAAAAACAACTGTTTGCAGAGCTTTTTGCTCGGCATTCAAGGTTGTTGGCTTTCAAATGAATCAAAATTTTTAAAATCAATTGTTTGCAGAGCATTTTGCTCGGCATTCAAGGTTGTTGGCTTTCAAATGAATCAAGTATTAAAATGAACTGTTTGCAGAGCAGTTTGCTCGGCAAACAGTGCATTTTGTTCAAATTGAATTCCAAGTCATTCAAGCTTTAAAAACAACTGTTTGCAGAGCAGTTTGCTCGGCAAACAGTGCATTTTGTTCAAATTGAATTCCAAGTCATTCAAGCTTTAAAAACAACTGTTTGCAGAGCAGTTTGCTCGGCAAACAGTGCATTTTGTTCAAATTGAATTCCAAGTCATTCAAGCTTTAAAAACAACTGTTTGCAGAGCAGTTTGCTCGGCAAACAGTGCATTTTGTTCAAATTGAATTCCAAGTCATTCAAGCTTTAAAAACAACTGTTTGCAGAGCATGTTGCTCGGCATTCAAGGTTGTTGGCTTTCAAATGAATCAAAGTATTAAAATGAACTGTTTGCAGAGCAGTTTGCTCGGCAAACAGTGCATTTTGTTCAAATTGAATTCCAAGTCATTCAAGCTTTAAAAACAACTGTTTGCAGAGCAGTTTTGCTCGGCAAACAGTGCATTTTGTTCAAATTGAATTCCAAGTCATTCAAGCTTTAAAAACAACTGTTTGCAGAGCATTTTGCTCGGCATTCAAGGTTGTTGGCTTTCAAATGAATCAAAATTTTTAAAATCAATTGTTTGCAGAGCATTTGCTCGGCATTCAAGGTTGTTGGCTTTCAAATGAATCAAAGTATTAAAATGAACTGTTTGCAGAGCAGTTTGCTCGGCAAACAGTGCATTTTGTTCAAATTGAATTCCAAGTCATTCAAGCTTTAAAAACAACTGTTTGCAGAGCAGTTTTGCTCGGCAAACAGTGCATTTTGTTCAAATTGAATTCCAAGTCATTCAAGCTTTAAAAACAACTGTTTGCAGAGCATTTTGCTCGGCATTCAAGGTTGTTGGCTTTCAAATGAATCAAAATTTTTAAAATCAATTGTTTGCAGAGCATTTGCTCGGCATTCAAGGTTGTTGGCTTTCAAATGAATCAAGTATTAAAATGAACTGTTTGCAGAGCAGTTTGCTCGGCAAACAGTGCATTTTGTTCAAATTGAATTCCAAGTCATTCAAGCTTTAAAAACAACTGTTTGCAGAGCAGTTTGCTCGGCAAACAGTGCATTTTGTTCAAATTGAATTCCAAGTCATTCAAGCTTTAAAAACAACTGTTTGCAGAGCTTTGCTCGGCAAATGATGTGTTTTTGATGAAAAGTACCATTTGCAGAGCATTTTGCTCGGCATTCAAGGTTGTTGGCTTTCAAATGAATCAAAGTTTTTAAAATGAACTGTTTGCAGAGCAGTTTGCTCGGCAAACAGTGCATTTTGTTCAAATTGAATTCCAAGTCATTCAAGCTTTAAAAACAACTGTTTGCAGAGCTTTGCTCGGCAAACAGTGCATTTTGTTCAAATTGAATTCCAAGTCATTCAAGCTTTAAAAACAACTGTTTGCAGAGCATGTTGCTCGGCATTCAAGGTTGTTGGCTTTCAAATGAATCAAAGTATTAAAATGAACTGTTTGCAGAGCAGTTTGCTCGGCAAACAGTGCATTTTGTTCAAATTGAATTCCAAGTCATTCAAGCTTTAAAAACAACTGTTTGCAGAGCATTTTGCTCGGCATTCAAGGTTGTTGGCTTTCAAATGAATCAAAGTATTAAAATGAACTGTTTGCAGAGCAGTTTGCTCGGCAAACAGTGCATTTTGTTCAAATTGAATTCCAAGTCATTCAAGCTTTAAAAACAACTGTTTGCAGAGCTTATTGCTCGGCAATCAAGGTTGTTGGCTTTCAAATGAATCAAAATTTTTAAAATCAATTGTTTGCAGAGCATTTGCTCGGCATTCAAGGTTGTTGGCTTTAATTTTTCCAAGTATTAAAATGAACTGTTTGCAGAGCAGTTTGCTCGGCAAACAGTGCATTTTGTTCAAATTGAATTCCAAGTCATTCAAGCTTTAAAAACAACTGTTTGCAGAGCTTATTGCTCGGCAATCAAGGTTGTTGGCTTTCAAATGAATCAAAATTTTTAAAATCAATTGTTTGCAGAGCATTTTGCTCGGCATTCAAGGTTGTTGGCTTTCAAATGAATCAAAGTGTTAAATCCAACTGTTTGCAGAGCATTTTGCTCGGCATTCAAGGTTGTTGGCTTTCAAATGAATCAAAGTTTTTAAAATCAATTGTTTGCAGAGCTTTGTGCTCGGCAAACAAGCAGTTTGAATTCCAAAATTTTTCCAAGTATTAAAATGAACTGTTTGCAGAGCAGTTTGCTCGGCAAACAGTGCATTTTGTTCAAATTGAATTCCAAGTCATTCAAGCTTTAAAAACAACTGTTTGCAGAGCATTTTGCTCGGCAAACAGTGCATTTTGTTCAAATTGAATTCCAAGTCATTCAAGCTTTAAAAACAACTGTTTGCAGAGCAGTTTGCTCGGCAAACAGTGCATTTTGTTCAAATTGAATTCCAAGTCATTCAAGCTTTAAAAACAACTGTTTGCAGAGCATTTTGCTCGGCAAACAGTGCATTTTGTTCAAATTGAATTCCAAGTCATTCAAGCTTTAAAACAACTGTTTGCAGAGCATTTTGCTCGGCAAACAGTACAAAATGAGAATTTTCTCAAAGTTTTTAAAATCAACTGTTTGCAGAGCATTTTGCTCGGCAAACAGTACAAAATGAGAATTTTCTCAAAGTTTTTAAAATCAACTGTTTGCAGAGCATTTTGCTCGGCAAACAGTACAAAATGAGAATTTTCTCAAAGTTTTTAAAATCAACTGTTTGCAGAGCTTTTTGCTCGGCAAACAGTACAAAATGAGAATTTTCTCAAAGTTTTTAAAATCAACTGTTTGCAGAGCTTTTTGCTCGGCAAACAGTACAAAATGAGAATTTTCTCAAAGTTTTTAAAATCAACTGTTTGCAGAGCTTTTTGCTCGGCAAACAGTACAAAATGAGAATTTTCTCAAAGTTTTTAAAATCAACTGTTTGCAGAGCATTTTGCTCGGCAAACAGTACAAAATGAGAATTTTCTCAAAGTTTTTAAAATCAACTGTTTGCAGAGCATTTTGCTCGGCAAACAGTACAAAATGAGAATTTTCTCAAAGTTTTTAAAATCAACTGTTTGCAGAGCTTTTTGCTCGGCAAACAGTACAAAATGAGAATTTTCTCAAAGTTTTTAAAATCAACTGTTTGCAGAGCATTTTGCTCGGCAAACAGTACAAAATGAGAATTTTCTCAAAGTTTTTAAAATCAACTGTTTGCAGAGCTTTTTGCTCGGCAAACAGTACAAATTGAAATTTTCCTCATTGAAATTGTTCTTTATCAATTGACAACATTTTTGTTGTTCAATATAAGAAAATTTCATACATTTCAAAGGAGTGAATCTGAACAGCTCATTTGCAGAGCTTTTTGCTCGGCAAACAGTACAAAATGAGAATTTTCTCAAAGTTTTTAAAATCAACTGTTTGCAGAGCTTTTTGCTCGGCAAACAGTACAAAATGAGAATTTTCTCAAAGTTTTTAAAATCAACTGTTTGCAGAGCTTTTTGCTCGGCAAACAGTACAAAATGAGAATTTTCTCAAAGTTTTTAAAATCAACTGTTTGCAGAGCTTTTTGCTCGGCAAACAGTACAAAATGAGAATTTTCTCAAAGTTTTTAAAATCAACTGTTTGCAGAGCTTTTTGCTCGGCAAACAGTACAAATTGAAATTTTCCTCATTGAAATTGTTCTTTATCAATTGACAACATTTTTGTTGTTCAATATAAGAAAATTTCATACATTTCAAAGGAGTGAATCTGAACAGCTCATTTGCAGAGCTTTTTGCTCGGCAAACAGTACAAAATGAGAATTTTCTCAAAGTTTTTAAAATCAACTGTTTGCAGAGCATTTTGCTCGGCAAACAGTACAAATTGAAATTTTCCTCATTGAAATTGTTCTTTATCAATTGACAACATTTTTGTTGTTCAATATAAGAAAATTTCATACATTTCAAAGGAGTGAATCTGAACAGCTCATTTGCAGAGCTTTTTGCTCGGCAAACAGTACAAAATGAGAATTTTCTCAAAGTTTTTAAAATCAACTGTTTGCAGAGCTTTTTGCTCGGCAAACAGTACAAAATGAGAATTTTCTCAAAGTTTTTAAAATCAACTGTTTGCAGAGCTTTTTGCTCGGCAAACAGTACAAAATGAGAATTTTCTCAAAGTTTTTAAAATCAACTGTTTGCAGAGCTTTGAGCTCTGCATTTACATGTTTCAACTCCAATACAAATTAGAATTTCAAATTTTTTATTCTTTATTTTTATTCTATGTTTCTTTTATTATTATTTGTGCTGTGTTTTAAAATGTTTATTTGTATATGTGTATTGTGTGTGTAAATATATAGTATTTCATAAGTGTTTAGAGTGAGAGGCAAGGTATCGAACGCCTTTGTGTACTACTTTGTTCTCTCATTTTTAATATATATGCAAAACATTGTCTGTGTAATAAATGTGTTTCTTAAAAGTTGGTATATTTTGTTATTTTTTCTGTGTTTAACATGTCTTTTCTGGTCAAAAACTTTGGTCAGTTTGTCTTGAACAGAAAAAATAATAAAGTATCCAGATGGCAATGTTCAGAGAAGGAGATTCAATGAAAATGCAAGCTAATCAAGCATTACATATTCCTTTTGCTTGCAAATTTCCTATCATTCCAGAGATTCTCAGCTATCATCCACTAAATAATGCTTTAACTGGAGGTGCACTTGTACCTGAGAAGTATGTCTTTGAGCTGTGGGAATCTATTGAATATGTGCGAGGAAGTAAAAGGCACAACACAGCAGAATACTTCAAATTTTCACTAGAATCAGAAACTGAAATCTTCAACTGTAGATTATCTCTGGATGAATTTAGAACAATCATTGGATTTCCTGTTATAGAAGAATACGAAGAACTCCCATCTGTTGAGGAAATGTTGGCAGGAGTTCATTCGTTGGGTTATGCAGGAGATTTGACAACGATGAGAGATTTTCGAAGAAGTAATGTTGCAACTCTCTGGCATACGATGTACAATATTCTTTCAACCTGCTTGATGCCGTCACAGAAAGGAATTGATCTGATGACAAAAGATTCTTTGGCAATCTATTATGCAGTCACTCACAATGTGCAGTGTGACTTTGCGACTATAATATGGAAAAAGCTGATTCAAGTTGTTAAGGGAAAGGATAAACAAGACAGAAAGTATATTCCCTTTATCAGATTTTTCACATTGGTTATCGAAGATGCACTTGATAACAGAGAAGAAATCCCAAAATTGGAGAATAGCTTTAAATGTGTGATTGCCTTGTATAAATCAAATCTGAGAGGCACAAGTTGTGACACAATAAGACCTTTTCCGATTCCACCATTTTTGATAAACCTGGTTCCTGCTCAGAGTCCTCACCTTAGGGCTTATCTCGAGTGGTTAGTCTCAGTAATGGGGTCTGAAAGCCGACAGACTCCTACCCAGACTGAGCATAGGTCGCCAAGTGAGGGTCCTAGTTCGTCAAAAAGAAAAAGAGGGGTTAGTGATGAAGGGGCCTCTGAGCAGAGGAAAAGAAAGTCTAAAAGAGTTATGTTTCAGCAAGATGTTGCTTCACCTGAACCTATTTCATCACCTGTTTCACAATCCACACCAAACATTACATCACAAACATCACCTTCACAATCTACACAATCTACACCAACCGTTCCCCTTTCACAATCTTCACCTTCGCAATCGACACCTTTACCATCCGTTGTTTCACCGAATCCACCAATTCTAACACCACCTCGATCAATTGCTTCAATACTACCTGATGAACCAACTCCACCACCAGGTAGACGACTTAAAATGTCTGCTAGAAGTGTTCTAAAGCAGACTTCGAAGAAGAAGAAATCAAAAAGAAAACATAAGTTGTCTAGATCTGCATCACAAAGACTAGAATCTTCTTCAGCAGATGTGAATGACCAACCTGGTGCCTCAGCGGAGTTTGATGTTGAACAAGCAACAAGAATTGTGCATAATGTTGAATCTGAGATTGAGCCTGAGAATGTTTGCACTGGAGATGATGTAGTGCAGGAGGAACAAGGCGGGACTGAGGGAGGAGTTGAAAATACCAGAGAGGATGTGCGGTCCGGGTTAGGACAAGGGCAAAAAGAAAACGATGGCCCTCCATTAGTTCAAACAAATGTGTCTAGCCGGGTTGTTTACCCTAGGGTAGAAATCGGGAACTGCCCATTCTCGTTTGCACCAACCTCTCCCAGCCATTCTGACTCCTCACAACAGGAGTTAGTCTCAGAAATACACGGGGATAAACCACGCTCACCACACTCTCCTCATTTGGAGGATGAGAGTGTTGAAATTAGAGAGGACCAGCCCCACCTCTCGCCTTCAGTTCATGCACAAGAGTCTAGATCCCCTAGGGACACTGATTCACAAGCCCAGTTGAGTACTGGTGCCGGAACAAGCGGAGAGGGACCCACTTTGTGTGACCCTCAAGGACAGCTTGGAAATCCTGCCTTAGCTAACATCACGCCAGCTTTAGCCGCAGGTAACAGTCCTCAGACCGAGACTGGGGAGCAGTATGAACGCCGTAGTGACACTGCTGTTCCTCAGGATCAACCTGAGACTGTATTAACGGGCATTCTCAGTGACCCCGGTGTTGTTAGTGGTGTTGCCCAACAACAAGTCCAGGACAGTGATTTATCACAGTCTAGGACACCAATTGATTCGGGTTGCAAAGCCCATGAATCTGAAACTGCTGGTGAGGGTATAACCCGAGGATCCGCAGGAAATCCTGACTCAGCATCGCTGAATTTAGGTCACACCACAAGTGTGCCAACAACCCCCGGGTTGGCTACTCCACCTCCTACACAAACACAAAGAACACCAACACCAAATGAAATTCCATCAACCTCAACAAATTTACCTACAAAAGACGCTGCTTGTGAAGTTTTATTGAATATTTTAAGGTCTGAGGGTGATTTGTTGACGGTAACTGAAAGAGGGGTGTTGAATGCTCTTGAGGTGCGAGAAAGAGAAATATCCACTGAAAGAAGAGTGAAAGAGTTACAAAATCAAGTTGAACGTCAAAAGGCTGAATATGATACAAAGCTTGCTGCTTTTGAATTGAGATTGTTGGCGTTAGAATCTTGCCGACCGGCCTCGGTTCCTTCTCGTCGGGATGATCCTGATTCTGATGATCACCCCGAGGGGGAGAACCAAGGAGAAGGTCAAACAAACATTGATATTACTTCGGCAAGAGTTGAAGGAAATGTTGAAGATGTGGTGATGGAAGAAGGAAATGTTGAAAATGTTGAAAATGTTAAGAATGTTGATGGAAATGGAAATGTGGAGAATGTTGAAAATGTTGAAAATGTTGAGAACGATTCTTTGAATGATGAGATTAAAAGAAGACTAGTTGAAGTTTTTGGTGATAGTTCTGATGATGATGATGAAGAGAATGAAAATGTTGTTGAAAATGAAGATGAAGGGTATGTGATTGAAGATGAGGTAATTGAATATGCTGAGAGAGATGCAGATATTGAAGCCTTAAAAGACAATGTAACTTTGGATGAGCCGGAGATTGTTGATAATCCAGTAAATGTAGAAGCAGTTGAGGAACCTGTGTTTGAAGACTTCCCAGATCTTGATTATTTTGAAACAGGTTCATCAAGCAGAAAAGATGCTGGAGAATCCTCTACTCAGGGTTTCACAACTCCCCAACACTATACTTTTGAAGACTTTAATAGCTTTGATGAATTGAGAAAGACTCCTGAGGCTGCAACTCAGAACTTCAAGAAATCAACTTATAAGCAAGTGTTGAAAGAAGCTATAGTATCCGAGGAAGTTCTCCCTGATTATTTTCCAACTGAATTGACAGATGAACAAAGGAGGTTCATTAATCGGGGATACTTCTTGAGGGATAAAGAAAGAATGGTTGCGCTGGGGGTTAAGCCAAAGGAGGCAGCTAAAAAGTCTAGATTCTTGGAAGAAAGAGCCTTTCCAATCTTTTGTGGTGCTACCAAGGTTACTAAGACTAAAAGACCTGAGTTGGAATCAATGTACAAGTTTAAGGAAGCAAGACAAATTGAAGAATACAAAGAGCTTCTTAAACTTACTAAGCAATACAATCCAAAGCTTCTCGAAGAACAGAGAAATCACAAGATTTTGGTGCTTGTCAGAGTAATCTTGGTGAAAAGGATTTCCATCTCTGTCCCTTGTTTTCATGTGAAAAGAGATAACAATAAAATGTACAGATTCACAGAAGCTCAGTTCAAGCTGCTGCCAGTTGACGACATTATCTTTCTCTACAACCATTTCTTGAATGCAATACAAAGATACCAAGAAGATGTTATCGCCTTTGAAGCTGTGAAAAGAGATAACAATAAAATGTACAGATTCACAGAAGCTCAGTTCAAGCTGCTGCCAGTTGACGACATTATCTTTCTCTACAACCATTTCTTGAATGCAATACAAAGATACCAAGAAGATGTTATCGCCTTTGAAGCTGTGAAAAGATACATGTCAAGCTGCATTCAATACGCTTCATTGGAAGACTTTCAAATTGGCTTTGAAGTTGTTAAGAGAAAGATTAATGTACCATATCCAGATCAAAGTCTTTACACCAGAGACATTGAACAGCTCAGTATTGGTCAGATCATAGAAGAACCATCCTTTGGTGTTGTCTTTTTGAACAGCAGAAAAAAGAAGATCTTCATTCGTATGGATGAACTTGCTTCTTATTCTGATGGAACGTTGGAGTTTTGTAAAAATGTGTTGCTATGTTTGAAGGAAGATGAACAAGATGAAAAGAAAAAGGAAGGGCTTGATAAAATGATCTCCAAAATCAATCAAAGGCTTGAATACCGAGACAGCATTCGAATGATGAGAGAAGCAAAGAATGTTCAGAAGTCGAAGTATGTTGTTCGTCGGAAAGGAGGTTGCTGGATCAAGTACGAGCCTAATCATCTTCCAGGGCCACATAACATTCCTCCAAGAAATTTTGAAGCAAATATGATTGTTCCAGATGACAGACCCGAAGGAGAAAACTGGTTCTGGCATCCAAATAAAGATAGACCAAATACAAGAGCTTGATGAATGACAAGGACTGGATATTTTTCACAAATCACTACTAAGGGGGAGATTGTTAGAAATATAATATGTAGTAGTTGATTTGTGTACTTTATGTTGTTTTGTACTTAGAATGTAAACATGTTAGAATGCAAGGGGGCATAGTGTAAATAGATCATATGTATATAAACCCCCTCCATAAGTGAATATGTAACCTTTAACCTCATAATACAAGCAAATCTTTCCCTGACATCTCTCTACTCTCTCTCTACTTTCTCTCACTAGAAACCTCCATTAACACACACTAAAGCTCTAATTCTATTCTTAACAATCTATCTTAATGGTAAGGACTAACCACATTATCAACATCGTGCAAATACTAGTTTTCAATAGTCAAATCTTAGAGCATAATAACTATCTCAATAGTAAGGCACAACTATATAATCATTACTTCATTTTTTTTTTTTTTTTTTTTTTTTTTTTTTTTTTTTTTTTTTTTTTTTTTTTTTTTTTTTTTTTTTTTTTTTTTTTTTTTTTTTTTTTTTTTTTTTTTTTTTTTTTTTTTTTTTTTTTTTTTTTTTTTTTTTTTTTTTTTTTTTTTTTTTTTTTTTTTTTTTTTTTTTTTTTTTTTTTTTTTTTTTTTTTTTTTTTTTTTTTTTTTTTTTTTTTTTTTTTTTTTTTTTTTTTTTTTTTTTTTTTTTTTTTTTTTTTTTTTTTTTTTTTTTTTTTTTTTTTTTTTTTTTTTTTTTTTTTTTTTTTTTTTTTTTTTTTTTTTTTTTTTTTTTTTTTTTTTTTTTTTTTTTTTTTTTTTTTTTTTTTTTTTTTTTTTTTTTTTTTTTTTTTTTTTTTTTTTTTTTTTTTTTTTTTTTTTTTTTTTTTTTTTTTTTTTTTTTTTTTTTTTTTTTTTTTTTTTTTTTTTTTTTTTTTTTTTTTTTTTTTTTTTTTTTTTTTTTTTTTTTTTTTTTTTTTTTTTTTTTTTTTTTTTTTTTTTTTTTTTTTTTTTTTTTTTTTTTTTTTTTTTTTTTTTTTTTTTTTTTTTTTTTTTTTTTTTTTTTTTTTTTTTTTTTTTTTTTTTTTTTTTTTTTTTTTTTTTTTTTTTTTTTTTTTTTTTTTTTTTTTTTTTTTTTTTTTTTTTTTTTTTTTTTTTTTTTTTTTTTTTTTTTTTTTTTTTTTTTTTTTTTTTTTTTTTTTTTTTTTTTTTTTTTTTTTTTTTTTTTTTTTTTTTTTTTTTTTTTTTTTTTTTTTTTTTTTTTTTTTTTTTTTTTTTTTTTTTTTTTTTTTTTTTTTTTTTTTTTTTTTTTTTTTTTTTTTTTTTTTTTTTTTTTTTTTTTTTTTTTTTTTTTTTTTTTTTTTTTTTTTTTTTTTTTTTTTTTTTTTTTTTTTTTTTTTTTTTTTTTTTTTTTTTTTTTTTTTTTTTTTTTTTTTTTTTTTTTTTTTTTTTTTTTTTTTTTTTTTTTTTTTTTTTTTTTTTTTTTTTTTTTTTTTTTTTTTTTTTTTTTTTTTTTTTTTTTTTTTTTTTTTTTTTTTTTTTTTTTTTTTTTTTTTTTTTTTTTTTTTTTTTTTTTTTTTTTTTTTTTTTTTTTTTTTTTTTTTTTTTTTTTTTTTTTTTTTTTTTTTTTTTTTTTTTTTTTTTTTTTTTTTTTTTTTTTTTTTTTTTTTTTTTTTTTTTTTTTTTTTTTTTTTTTTTTTTTTTTTTTTTTTTTTTTTTTTTTTTTTTTTTTTTTTTTTTTTTTTTTTTTTTTTTTTTTTTTTTTTTTTTTTTTTTTTTTTTTTTTTTTTTTTTTTTTTTTTTTTTTTTTTTTTTTTTTTTTTTTTTTTTTTTTTTTTTTTTTTTTTTTTTTTTTTTTTTTTTTTTTTTTTTTTTTTTTTTTTTTTTTTTTTTTTTTTTTTTTTTTTTTTTTTTTTTTTTTTTTTTTTTTTTTTTTTTTTTTTTTTTTTTTTTTTTTTTTTTTTTTTTTTTTTTTTTTTTTTTTTTTTTTTTTTTTTTTTTTTTTTTTTTTTTTTTTTTTTTTTTTTTTTTTTTTTTTTTTTTTTTTTTTTTTTTTTTTTTTTTTTTTTTTTTTTTTTTTTTTTTTTTTTTTTTTTTTTTTTTTTTTTTTTTTTTTTTTTTTTTTTTTTTTTTTAAGACGAGTTTAATAATTTTTTTTTTTTTTTTTTTTTTTTTTTTTTTTTTTTTTTTTTTGAAAAGGAATCCTTTTGAACATAAGTCCAAGTGGTCGTTTGAGTCTTACATGGTCCTCTCGTAATTAAACGTAGTTCATGACTCTACGTTTAATTATGATCTTACCATGTAAGGCTCAAACTAATCCGCTTAACCTTATGCTCGACTCGACTATAAAAATTCGTTTTGAAAAGTGACTATAGTTTTGGGATTCCCGGGGGAACCCCAATGTTCTCTATAACCTTAGGCTCTGATACCATTTTCTGTAACACCCCAACTAAGGCACAACAATGAGATGTACATAAAGTCGAGTATCATAACAAAGGATAATAGATAAACATCCATCATAGCTTTATTTGATAAAAGAATTTACAAATGTACACGCATGTGAACCAATTCCCAAGTACAATGCGTCCACCGTACTTGGATATTAAGTCCACGAAACAAATAACAATTACATGAAATGATATACTACAATGATCAAGGCGGATTCCATAGCCCATCACAAGGTTTGATCTTTGACTCCAAAATGCAATGCAAACAATCATGATGCATACAATTCCTCAAAGCTTATGCTAAATCCTGAAAAGCATGAAGAAAAAGTGTCAACTACGAAATCGTAGTTGGTGAGTGCATAGGTTTTCAAGTAAATCTCGTTACATATCCATTTTAAAACTTAGAAAACATATTATTACATATCAATATACCCAAACCACATGACCGACAAGATTCCCATATCAAACTATCAAGTTTTCCAAATACCATAATGTTATTTCAAAGCGTTGAGAATCCATGGTAATTATAAAGTTCTCATTTTTCAAAATCATCATCAGAGAAAAAAAAAATATCAAACGATTAATCATATATCACACCCAAACCATGCGCTCATCAATAATTTGACATCGCCAAGTTCCACAACTTCCAAGATTTCATATATAGTCCAATACCCAAACCGTATGTTCATTCCATAATAACCAAAGTATGTCCCAAATTGGTCAGTGGTAACATTCGCATTGACGTGATTGGATGAGTATAACTTGAGCCACTACTAAGACCCTTCCACGTCCAAACCATCATAATATGTCCCAACGAGATAATAATAAAAGCACATGCTGTCAATCACGTGCGATAACCATAATTGGGTCGTGCCATGGAGACGACCGATAATATATAAAGTAGATTAGAGCACCCCTAGGCCGACAGCCGTTGAAGGCGGCCACGTAGGCGGCCAATCAACCTGTCGCCATCTTGGTGAGTGAGGGGACGAATCCTAGTTGCGCAACCCTCTAACTACAGGCCTCAATGAGTTAATAGTAGTGTAGCGGGGACTAGACTTTGACAGTACTCAAGCTCATCATATAACATATAACACATTGAACATACACTATAATTCTCATATCATAATCATTCTTTCAAAGAATTATTTCATATAAAGAAAGCAATTTTAATTATTCATGCTTTTCACCCCGTAAGTAAAACATATAAAAGAGTTTGAAAGGGGGCTATGACTCACCTCGATATGTCGCGCATTATATCCACCTATCCAAAATGGGTACTTCCCATCAATCGCTTCCTTCATGATATATCCCTTATCGTCCTCAATCACATTTCAAAGCCAAGAATATCCCTACGATAGAACTAATATACGTAAGTTCCTATCTTAAGCCATCACTTAGAAATGCCACCTTTGTTTATACGTTTAATTCTAGGTTTACATTTGTTGTGGTTTTGATTGTATCTTTTGTTCCACTTGATCATTATGGTGTTCATTAACTCCATGCATTCGGCGTTTATAAGTATATAATGACTCAAATTTATTGGTTTAATTTATTATTTTTATTTACCATATGATTTATACTTAGTTAAAATAACTTTGGAGTTACCATTTAGTTTCTTTTGGATTGTAAGTACATGCCTTCTTGGGTAACTTATAATACCCATAATTCATATCAATTCAACCTCTCTTGTGTTTTGATCATATAGAGATTTCTAGTGTTAAAATTGTAAACCGAAATAGGGATTTTAGTCTCATTTCTTAGGCAAATCGAGTCTTTTAAATTGATCTTCATCCTTAATTCAAGACTTACATAATGTACACTATATTTTAGTGTTTAAATTCTTGATATTGGTGGTGGTGTGATTTGTGAAATTTGTGGCTTTCGGTTTGTGCTCAAATGAACCGGAATAGTGATTTTTAGATTTGTCTTTGCTATTTAACAACCAAGTTAAGTTTTATAACTTTTATTTGACATATTCACGGTAGGTTTAGCATATATTTTGTTACAAGATTGTCGGAGTTGATTAAAGTTGCAATCTAGTGATTTTTAACTTATTTTGTTGTAAAGAGCTTTTTCTTGGAATTTTTCTCTTTTAACACTTATTTTCATGAAATGTTGACTAGGCATTAGAGGTTAAATTGAATTATCTGGGAATTGGTGATTTTTCTACTGTGACATATATGTATCCTATACTTATGTGAATTTTTACTAAATTTTTATACATTGTTTGCTACCTCTAAAAATTCCCAAACTAAAACTGGTCACAAAGGTTCCTGCTGTGCGACCCAACATGTTTTATAAAAAATTTCTATGATTAACCTTTAATAGAAATCCCCCAATTTTATTTTAAGTTAGGGGCACTTTGAACTCAATTCCCATCAAGTTTTAACTTCTGAAACCTATTAGTTAAGAAATTAAAAATCATCAAAATTGACTCAATATTAAGACAAAAATCCAGTTTTGACCACTTTTGGTAGAAAAATCATAACTTTTGTTTAGTTTGGTATTTTTGGGTGATTCCAGTTGGTTATGAAACTAGACTCACATATCTATATTTTCTCTTTCATGGCCAACACACAGATCGTCCAATTTAAACCATTTTTACACGTTCCAAGTTCAAATAATGATTCTGTGAACTTTCTTGGTAACATAAAAGCATGTTTGCTTTATTTTAAATTACCCAACCACTTATTTTGGTAACCCTTTATCCATCTTAATTCAACCCTTAACATTACCTTCGTGTTCCTACTGATTTCATGTCATGATTTCATAGGCAAAGTTCTTGATTAAAGTGGTGAATGCATATATGTGTTCTTAGTGATTTTCGGTTGTAATTTTGGACATAGTTTTGGCTTGATTCATATAAGATTCATATTTCTTGTAATATATTTATAAAATCCAGATTATTATACATATTTTAACATTCAAATATATATAAAATCATTAATAAAAAAGATCCATCTCAAATTCCAAATCCTAACAAACTAAACTAGCTCATATCACATACATGCATGTCAAGATCTAACCTTTTTAAGCATAATCAAGCTATAAACTTTAATCTACTTTTTGAAAACATGATTTTTATGAAAAATCACAGAAGTATATATGTATTTTATTTCATATAAAAACCATTTTTATGCGACCCATTTAACAATCTATAACAAATCTTACAACTACTAACTCTTGGGTCTTATTTACGTTGAATCATTGAATCCTTCCTCTAGATCTTTACATGCATGAACATGTGAAATAAGGATCTATCAACCTTGCCCTCATTGAGTTTAAATCAAGAAAAAAATGAAGGAAAATGATAAAGAAAAGGTTATGTAAAGATTAACTTTGAAAGAACAAGATTAAACATGAGTTTTGTTAAGCAAAGATGTGTGTTATCAACCTTTTGATTTTGTGACTTGAGGTTGGTTTGGGGGCTGTTTTGGGCAGCAAATTTCGAGCTCAAGATGTCGTCCAAAGTGACTTCAAGCTTGCTCCAATGATCCTTGATATATTTAGATTAAAACCCTTTTAGTATTATAGTTGTTTATTTAAGATTAAACCTCCATTTTGTGATGCATGAATCGAATTTGAAGAAGAAGAAGGAAGAAGTTCTTGAAAGAAAAAGGTTGAGAGAAAAGAGAAGAGTGAGAGAAATAAGAGAGAATGGGGAAGTGTGTGTTGTGTTTTACAAAAATGAGAGAAGTGAGTGTGTGTGTGTGTGTGTGTAACCGTTCAAAAGAAGGAGGGGGAGAAAGTGGGCTAGGTGTTTGCTCATTGGTTGACAAGAGTAGTAAAAGACTAACCATGGTTTGGTGTTGGTGCTTGGTGATGCACTTGGATGGGTGGAAGGCTAGATGCATGCTCATGTATATATATTTATATATTTATGGGTATGTAGTTGCATGCTTATTGGCTAGTATGCATGTGGTGTGTTTTATATATTTAATTTTTATTTTTTGAACTCATTTATAGAATCATGCATATATATATATATATTTTTATTATATATATATTGTATATATATATATAATAGATGCATATGTATATATATTTATATATTTATGGGTATGTAGTTGCATGCTTATTGGCTAGTATGCATGTGGTGTGTTTTATATATTTAATTTTTATTTTTTGAACTCATTTATAGAATCATGCATATATATATATATTATATATGCCTTTTATTAATATTCGTTGTATTATATGTGTATATAATTACATATGTCATATTTTATAAACTTCAAATGTACATTATTATTATTTGGGTTGTTGGATTAATTGAGATACTTGAATTCTTGCTGGATAGATCGTATACATATTAAGTCGAGATTATTGATTTTTTAATATTGGCTTTGATTATTCAATTGGATTTTGTAAGGCATTTCTAAAATGACTAGCTATCTTTGAGCATTCCATTGAACTAGAAGACAATTATCACTATGCCTAAATGTCTAGAAGGCAAATGCTCTTAAGAAACCCCTAAGGATAAATGCCTAGATAAGTCCAAGTAAATTGTCCTAGTCGGAAGTTGAGGGTTGTTACAACATGCACCCATAGCCATGACCGTAGTCACAAAAGACATTATATAGGATATTGTTATGCGTAAACCTTTTTAGTTCATACGTTTTATTAATAGTGATCGTAATTGATTGTTTCTCAAATTTTATTTTTCAAATGAGATTGAAATAATATGTGTTTTATTTTAGATAAAATAAAGTTTAGATTTTGAGAAAATAAAATTAATTTTTGAGAGAATTAAATTAATTTTTATAAATGCCTTTTAAATTAAATTAATGAGTAGTTTTAGTTCTTAAAATCGAAATTGAGTTGCATATTCAAAAAGAAAGTCTTGAGAAACGGAAATCATTTCGAGTTTATTTATATTGATACTAGTTGTCGAAGTAAGTGGGAGCTCGATATCGGATCACGAAAGTAAAAGACGTAGTAACTTGTTGAAACTACATGTAGATATATAGACTAGTTTATGCATGCGGATATATATGTATTAATATGGTTTAAATGATGCATGTTGTTTTAAACCCTAGAGATTTAAGAACATATATATAAATTAGTTTTAATGGGAAAATTGTTTTTAGAATTAAAACTAAAATGAGTTTTATAAAATTGAGATTTTGAGAAACTCAAAATAAAGTTTTACGAAAAGAATCAAAATAAGAAAGGGTTTTTAATTTCATGCATTATTGTTTGTGTTGTTTTTTTATGCCTTAGACGTCACAAACAATATTCTTAGAACTTCATAGGTTAAAGTTGTTAACTTGAGTAGGTGCAATAATTTGTTTTGAATGCATGCGAAACAAATTATCATTAGGCTAATTTATTAGTCTAAATTATTCTACCTTTATTTTAAATCCTGCCATCCTATGAATTGAGCACCGTGTGAAGTAGACACTCCCTGTTGCCCTGGTCAGACCTAAGCCATAGTGTCAAAAAACGGGGTAGCAATTTCGGTTGCTCTGGTCAGACCTAGGTACGAAATGCTACACGCCCCTTATAGGCGGATTTTGCTAGGTTGCTCTGGTCAGACCTAGGTACTAGTCGGCAAGGATGAGACTAAACATGCTGTTGGATCAAGTAGTGATCAAAGTCTCATTAAGAGTCGCAATGTGTGATCGGTTTTACAACCGGCCAATTGATACATAAACATGTGGTTGCTCTGGTCAGACCTAGGTACACGTGATATGGATTCAATGTGGTTCTTATACTTTAACTAATTAGAGATTTTAAATAAGTAATTTGAAATCTTTGGGTAGCTATACTAGTTAAAGATTACATATCGAATTGCTAAAATGAGAACCTAGTTTAATTGGTAAACTCCGCTAGTTGTTAAATGTTATTTGAATTATCTTACTAATATCCTTTGCTAGATAATGAGAAGCTAAATGAGAGCGATTTCAATATCTAACTCGAGATTTATTCTCGAAGCGTGAGAAGAAGTTGCATTTTCTTGACATTGTCTCCAATAACAAATACACTATTACTATCTTGTATTCTCTAGTAATCCAATAAGCAATGTGAGATTGTTTGTCTTGTAATTGCAATATACCTTTTGATGATCAAAAGGAGTCAAGCATTCAAAAGCTCACTTCATGGTTGAAACGTTTGTAGCATGTTCGAGAAACAAGCTCACTAGAAAGCCATGTTAATATTGCATATGATAAGACAATCTATGTAACCTTATGAAGCGGGTACATGGATAAATCACAACGACTTATGTCACCTATATGGAGTCTGGGATGAATTTAAATTCACCGACCAAATCCTACGAGCATATTCAATGTGCCAAGGTGAAATAAGAGTATGTCTAAGTTGCACCAAGAGTTGAAAACAACTAATGGAGCTATGTTAGGCAAGGCTCTAGTTGTGATAAGTATGGAGAGGTCGAGAAACCCGATAGAAGGTACAAGAGGTAGAGTGAGGAACAAATGTGTTTTTGTTTTCACGATGATATTTATTAATCCAAGAAAGGGAATAAGAAAGGTTCTTAAGAGATACTACCTATAACCATTGTGGTTTAGATAGGTTATTTGGAAGCGAGCAATTTTGACTATCTTATTAGCAAGATTATGTCGAGTAGAAGTTCCGCTAAGTAAAGTATCTATTTTGATTATAATGTTTTCCTAAAGATGGATGATACTAGGTGTCAACCTAAGATTTATTGAATAGCTTCAATATCGGAAAACAAGTAGGAAACGCAAGACTCGAGATTCTAGAATCACAACCTTGAAGAGCATGTCGAATTTTACCTTAGTGATTGAATCTTGATCTAGTCTTGTCATTTGAACGAGAATTGTTCTTGGTCTTTGGAATGTCGTATATACAAAGTTTTGAATATATATATTCAGAAATTTTCTAAAGTATTACACTTAGTTGTTTTACTTATATATATATATGACATCATAAATTCCTACTCCGTTGATAATCAAAGTTTATTTTTGGATCATACGTGTCAAAATGGGAATGCCTTGCATTTCGTTTGTCTTCACCATTATATGAAACATACAAGATATGGTTCAAGATGATCTAAAGTAATTTCATCCCTTTTTGGTTAAACCTTATTCCAAGTACTAGAAGGTTATACGATATGGCATTAATAAGAGTTATCTTGTTTTATGCCTAATAGTAATGATTAGTGAATTAATCAAGAGTTAAATGGTTTCCACGATAAGTGAAACTTATCAAAATCAAGGGTTGCTAGAATTCTTACATTCAGTGGGAGCGATGAAGATCTTGAAAGGATTCAAGAGATATGAATCACAACCTTCTTGAGATGATTAACCATTACGTGTGGTGGGCCTTAGAGTGTGAGCTCAGAGGCGCAGTGGATTTAGGTTAAACTGAATATCTACATGTTCGATTAGTAGGTGTTAATCGAAAGATCCATATAAGTGTTGATTGAAAGCTTGTAAAGTTGCAAAGCATTCGAAGTCAATAAGATTGATTTCTGAATCCAACTTAAAGCTTGTCTTGAAGTAACAAGATACTAATTGCCCTAAGCTCATAAGTTAGCTATGAGTTTTAAGCGATAAGAGGTCACCTTAGCGAGGACGATAAATGGTGCTACCTAAAGGTTATTCTAAACCTTTATATAGTATCTTGAGATATGGTAGGAAAACTTCAAATCATCAACAATCCGAATGTGCTCTTTAGAAGCATAATGGATTAACGCGTTTGTATTGGTTAATATAAACACAATTGGGGTATTGTGTGTAGACTTAGAATTTAATCTATGAATGTTGGCTTAAGTAAGATTACATGATCTTATCTAGAATTATCTCTAGATAAGTGTTCATGAACCTCATGACATTAATTGAGAAGAGATTCAAAATGAAACTTCAAGATTCTTTATGAGTAAAAGTCCCACGCGAGTAAGGACTCGAAAGTTACTCGTGACATGAAGTTTCTCGGCTATGTCATAGTTCATGTATATAATTCAAATAAGTTTGTTAGATAGTCTAAACCATATTCGAGATCCAAGAGTCTTGGATTGTCGATAGGCGGAAAGGAATAAATTTCTTATGGACGGAGAGATATATGGATTTTTCGTAATATCTTATTGGAGTTATAGAATATATCGCCGCTTTAGAAGCATATGGAAGGGACTTGTGAGATATATGATATTTTATCATATCATATTTACGAGATGCTTGCGACACGCTTGAGAGAGATCGCGTGGATATTCTAAAAGGTTCAATACAAGTGATGGATTAAGCAAGACCCCTAAGGGAAAGGCATATTCTTGGTTAATGTGAATTGACTGAGAGTTTGGGGTTAGATTTGCTGATTAATCACCTTGTGATAAAATTTTAGTATTTGTATATTGGAACCTATCGGAAGTATTGAAGAGAATAATTGAATTGTCATTCATACGCTCTGAGTTCTATATTTGTATGCTTAAAACCAATCCATGAGTCATGTAAATGATTCTAAAACATTGCCGATTACCGCTCATTGATTACGGGAGTAATAACGAATAAAGGTAATTGTGAGAGATGATATATTATTTGCGTTGCGTAAATAATGTGTATAGAGGTACAATCATTTCACAAGTATTCAAGAGAGAGAGTTGAATATTGGGACACCCGTTCCTCAAGTAATCATGTGGATCATGTTGACATGCATGAATCTTGAGAAGTGGTAGTGTCTAGTTGTCCTTCGACTTGAGACGCATAGGTGTGTCCCGGAGTACGTAGTCTCATGCTTTGATTCAGTACCGAACCTGGAATTTAATCGACAGTAGTATGGGCTGTTTTGGGTGTGAGGTGAAATATGGAAGGGACGTATGTTGTCAAGAAAGGATTTGTTCGCCAAAGTGTTGGAAAGATATCACGCGACCACTCGATGAAAGGAACTGATTAAGTGCATGGCCATGCCCCGAGTACATTACTTGAATGTGTTTCTAAGTAATTGTATTTTGGATTGTTTCACTTCTTTTCGATAGATCGAGCATTATGTCGAGTTATATGAGCGTCGCTTGATCCGTGCCTCATGGCTCGATGTGATATCGGAAACATATAGGGAGGATTAGACATTGTACCAAAGCATTAAAAGAGTTTAATGTACAACATCTAGAAGCTGATGTTGGTTCCCGTCACGGAAATATATTCATACATATTTGGGGGCATCGTCGTGTTGCTAGACGAACGTTCCAGTATATTTGACGTATGTTGGAACCATCCTCATATTAGACATATCCTCAAGTGGGAGTGTTGAAATTATGAGAATACTCCAATATATTTATACGGCCCCATATCTATGAACCTTTAGGGTCGCACGCGAAGAATGGGGAGGGCTTAGTTGAACTTCATATAAATAACAAAAGAACCATTATAAATGATAATAACTAGAAGTTTCTAAAAAAAAATTGTTTTTGGAAAGTTTCTAAAAATAGATTTGGAAATGTAGAGCGGGTCAAACCGGGTCGGGCACCATCGCACCATGGGCCAACCCATTTGACCATGGGTCAAACGAGATGACCCATGGGGCCCCACAAGGTCGGCGACGAGGAGAAGGAAAGAGAGGAGAAAAAATAGGGATTTTTTTTTGTCCCACATTGATTGAAAGAAGGAAACCTAAGGGTTTTCTATTCTTATAAATAGAACCCTTTTTTCCTCCTTTAATCCTTGCACCAAAATCTCTTCTTCCTCTCTTCTTTTCTTTGGGAGTTCGACACCCTCTATGGGGTGGAGAGCAAACCAACTAGTTATTTTTATGGTGGGTTTTTGTTATAACTTGGAGTTATAGCTAGCACTTGACTAAGTGCCGAAGAACCGTTCGTGTGTACGAGTCTTTTGAGCAGTTCCTACACTTAGGCTCTAGTACGTGACGGAGTTCTCGTCTCCGGGTTTCTACAAAGAGGTTATGTTTCTTTCTTTGTTTATTTGTTTATTAATTAGTTGGTTCTATTGCATGCATGATAGATCGTATTTAGGGAATTAATTAGTTAATTGTTTTATTTACTTATTCCGCATATATAATTAGTTTGGTTAATTTATTATTGCATAAGTAAATTAAACTAGATTAATTTATTTGCTTAATCAATTAATCGTAACTAATTAGGATGTTCATGTTTTTATTAAAAGGTTTTAATCAAACGTTTTTGGAACAAATTAAGGTTATAGAATTCGACTCTCCTTTCCAAGGGGAAGTCGAATTCGACTTCTATATATTAATTAGGCTTTCGAAATCAACAACCCTTTTCAAGGGAAGTTGAGTTCGACTAGGATTAATTAAATTGAATTTTAATTATTTACACTATAAACCCTAAGTTTTGAATAAACTAATTTGAAGTCCTTTCAAATTATGAACATCCAATTCCGATACAAAGAATTGTATAGTTAATAAAATCCCAACAATGACTAGCACACTTATATCCCAAAACACCAAATATGTGAGATCTTGATCATTTTTAGATTGATAGGTGTTTAAGCATACATTTTTTTATGCTTATTTTCTTAATTCTTTGATATGAGTGTGTCGGTGATAGCATTGATTCTAGAACTTGTCCTAGTTGATCATTTCGAGATCGCAGTGAGATCACTTCGGTGATATAGGTGTAACTAGATGATAAAGAGGGAAATTTAGGATTTAACCTTGTTTTCTTTGTTTATTCACCCTTTGTTATGTTCATTATTGTTAACCATGTTTTGTGCATGTGTTTTAGCAGCTAACTACACTGGTTAGTGAACCACCTTTGTTGCACTCATTTTTAGTGCAAGATACATTTAGAAAACTTGTTGAGCCTCGCCTTGTTTCGTTTGTTTAAATCCACCCAAAATATTAAACTTTTCCTCGCCTTACCGATAGTCGAAATCCATGGTTGGTCATTAGTTGCCTATGCTAGTTGGATGGTTTGGGGTTGTCTATTTGTGTCGGGTTGATATATTCTCGGTTATTGAGAATAGATAGAGTTCGTCATAATATTTAGTCAAGTCTAGATTTTTCTAATTAGTAAAAGTTATGATCTGTCAATGTATTTTAAAGTTCAAAAAGGGGGTACCAATTAGGCAGGGTAAAAATAGCTCATTAAAATAAAATAAAAAATTGAAAAACAGAAAAATATAATGAAAAAAAGTAAAAAATGAAAAAACGAGCTTGGACTGTCAATTGGTATTTCCCACATTTCCGTCAAATCAAATTAAGTTGGTAAGTTAGTTAAACCAACGAATTACTTTATTGTTAAATATTTCTCTCATGTTTAAGTTGGTAAAGTGGATTTAAACCAACTAAAAGCTTCTTTAATGTTTATATTCATCATTTGTAGTTGGCATGTTCGTTTAAGCCAACATTGATATGTTATGGTTGTTAGAAGTCGTTTTGAATGTCATACACCACAATGGTGTCGGTTTTATCGGTCTATTGGGGAGTAGTGTCGGGATAATATCTTTGGACTTTTGGATAGATGGAAACTAATGACATGGGTTGTGCTGGACTAGACTATATTGTAAAACTTTGTTAATTGTTGTGTTATTTTTTTTAACACCAATTATATCCCAAATTTCCGTACACAATGTTAATGACCTTTGTAAGCCTTCAGATGTACACTACAGCCGAATAAAAGACCTCTTTGGATAGTTATGCTTGGTGCTTAAGCCATGACGGTGCAGATTTGATTCTAGAACAAGCCTATGGTAAAATAATATGCATCACGACTAGGCTTTGAGTGATTTATTCAATATTCAACCCCGATATTTTGTTAGTTGGAGTAGGATAGTTGAGATATCATTCTTTCATTTGATTCAAGTGCTTAGTCGTGTTTTCAAGGCTTGTAAATCATTCAAGTATTGTCAAACATTTCAATTTTCATTTAAGATTAAAACTGTTTAACCATTCTGACTTGTTTTCTACTTTAATGGTTTAGCTTCTTTTTGATAATTGTCATGTTTCACGAGACTAGTTACCAAAGGATTGTTTGTTTTGAAATCCGAATTTGCTCGAGGACAAGGAAAGCTCAAGTGTGGGGGAATTTGATATCGCCAATTTTATACATATTTATTTTACGCGATATCATTTCTTTTATTTATTTTATACTTGAATTGTTATCATTTTTATAGACCTTTATACTTAATATGTGTTTTATTGAATTATAGGTCCGTGTGGCGAAAGTGAATAAAAGATCGAAGTTTTTGACCAGTTTGCAAGTTAGACGAAAACCAAGCTGAAATGGATGTCAATATTCTGCTTTTGCAATTTGATGTTGATCGATAGAAAAGCAGCTCAATTTTATATTACTACTTTAGGTGGTACTCGTTGGTTTGCTAGTTGCGAAAGGACGGTCGAGAGAAAGAAAAGAAGTAAAGTGGCAGCCCACTTAATCATCATTAAGCCCAAAATAAATGAAGGGCCACTACTTCCTTTGTTGTGGTCGTGAATTGGCAGAGGCAAAAAGGCCCAAAAATAATTGAAAGCGGTGCAAGAGTCTTACGTGGGCATTAAGTCAAGAATGACTATAAATATATCATTGTGATAATTTTTAGAGAGAATCAATCTATCTATTACGTAAAATTGAGAGGAGGTCGGCAGGAAGTTGGGCGTGAGATTGAGCAGCCGAAAGAGACAAAAATCTTTTGGCTTTTGTTTCGTGTGGAGTGCAGCCGAAAACCCAATTGGGTTTGAATTTGTTTCCTGTTCGATCGTTCAACAACAAGCTGCAATCTTTTAGTTCGATTCCTTCTCTTTACTCATTGTCTTTATTATTTAGTTGCATGACAATATTACTATACAACTATCATTATGGATTATATTTATTTGATTATTGTTAGTTTCATTTGTCTTGACATAAGTAGTTAAGTGTTTTATCATCTACTACGATGAAGTGACATGTTTTGACGATGGTTGCATAGTTAATTTAAGTTTACTTTATTAACGTTGTGTCGAGACCTTAATGAATGAATTCTTAGTTATTTATTATTATGCTTGTTGGTAATATATGTGTGGTTTGTCGATGGTGTCGGAAGTATATGTGTATAATTTCAATTGCTTGTCTATGAGTAGTTGGTGCTAGTTCATGGTGTGATAGTAAACAACATAGTAATAATAGGAATTAATCTGTTAATTGGGATTAGCGGTTGATGGTGTCACGTTAGTTTCATGTAGGCATAATTGTTAATAGATAATTAAACCAAATTGATTGATTAGGGAAATTGTATTAAACGTTGGTGGTGCCAGTTTTCTATAATAGAACTAGTTAGTTAATTGAATTGGATAGAGTATAAGCTTGTTGCGCGCCAAGTTAGTGCTTTGTTTAAATCTAGGTTTTATTGTCAACGAACTTGAATTTGGTCTTAATTTAAATGCAACCGGAGTTTGTAGTGTCATAGATTCGAAGTAGATGATCTATTAATTTAATTGTTTACAACAATCTTTTCAATCGGATTTTTAGTTTAGTTTAATCTTTAGTTTAGTTTCAAACCAAAACTGACATTGGGTCATTAAACCAATCTTTAAATGGCATTAAACTCGCTAGTTTCTAATAAATAGTCCCTGTGTTCGACCTGGTCTTACCATTTAACTATACTATACACGAACGGTCCACTGCCCGAGAGTGTGCATTAGTTAGTAAAATCGGTATTACTTGTTTATAAATTTTATGACTCGCTTTTTGCATATCAGTCATGTTTGAGGGCTGTGCAACTTCTATGGAGTCTACCAAGACTACCTTAACTAGAAGGTATGAAAGATTCTTTGCACATAAGAATGAATCCCTTACTGACACTCATACCCGATTCAATGCACTTGTAAATGACTTAATTGCTATTGACATAATTAAAGATGATGATGTACTTAAAAGTAAATTTCTAGATTCATTACCTTTAAAATGGAACAATTATGTTGCTAGTGTCAAGCTGAGTCCAGTGTACAAAGAACTTGACTTGCCAGGTCTCTATGGGTTGCTTCACAACCATGAATGCACTGAAGCTGAGAAGCTGATTGCCATGGGTGATGCTGTGGGAAGCTCTAGCTCTGCACTTGTTGCATCTTTCACTGAGCATCCCAGCCTAATGAGTAATGAACCTGTTCCAAGTCAGTCTATGTGTGATAATGTTGAAACTGATAAACAATGTGAATCTGAAACTGAATATTATTGAAGTGATGAAACTGAAAGTCTTGCTAATAAGGTTGCCATGTTGGCAGAAAGATTGATGAGAAGAAATTTTTCAAAATTCAAAGGAAAGGGAAAGGGGACTTTTAAAAATGACAAACCCAAAAAGCCTTTGGATATGTCAAAAGTTACTTGTTATAAGTGTGGTAAAATTGGTCATATGACAAATGATTGCAAATCAAAACCCACTCAACAAGCTGATAACTCTAAACCTAAAAGTGGTGCAAAAGATGAAAAATATTCAAAACTGAAGCTAAAATACAAGAAATTAAAAGCACAAGTTGCCAAGCTGAGTGAAAAGAGTCTTGTTGCAAAAGACTGGGCTAAGAGTGCAACTTCCTCTGAAGATGAGATGTATGAAGATGCTCAATGCTTCATGGTCAAAGAGCAGTCAGCTCACTCAGTCAGCCCACTCTGCATCTACTGTTCAAGAGGTATCTCCTTTTCTTTCTATTTCTAATAAAAAAAACTTGCTAAACTGAACAAACTTGGTGATGAGGTTCTTTTGCAAAGACATTTTAATAAGCAATATAAAATGGAAATTATATCTTTAAGAAATGAAATTTCAGTACAAACTCAGTCTATTGAAAAACTTCAGTCAGAAATCAAAGCTTTAAAACGAGTCAATGTTGCTCTTTTACAAGAAGCTAAACAAGCTGATGAGAAGTATTTGAAATTTAAGCACATAACTGAGTCTTGGTGTGCTGGTTCTAAAAGAGCTGCCAAGTGTGTTAATGAGCAAGTACCTCAACAAATTCAGGCCATATTTGATGGTGACTATGACAAGGCTATTGCCATAAGTGAAGTATGTGCAATGGAGCCTTGTTATCAGCCCATACCACCCTCAGTAATTCACACTAAAAAGATTCTTAAAAGACAATCTGAACACCCTGGTCTAGGTTTTGTATATGGTGGAAATTTAACAACTATTTTTGATGGAGCTGATACTATTGAGTCTACCCCTACCAAGTCTGAAGTCAGTCTGGATTCTTCCAAGTTGACTGACTCTCCATCTGAATCTAGTAGTGAACCTAAGACCAAGGAAAACTCTTCTAAGCCGACGAATCAAAAAGTCAAAAAGTCAAAAAGATCAAATCAGCTAAGAAGAGTCAATCTGATAAAAACAATTCCAAGTCTGTGTCAAATACAAAATCACCCAATCAAGACTCAGATCAACTTATTTCCAAGCTGATTGAGTCCTGAACGAGTGAAATTTCAAAGGAAGTTTCTTTTCTGACTAGTCTTTCAAAAGTTGATCAAAAGAAACTCAGAGCTGGGTCAAAGAAGGCTGGAATTGGTAAAGGATATTTAAGACAATCTGAGTCCAAAGTTGTTGAAAATCAGAACAAGAATTTCAAAGATAAATCTAAACAACAATGGAAAATGAAATCAAGTGATAAGAATTCTTCTTCCACTCAAACTAAGTCTGGCACTTCAGTCAGCTCATGTGAACCTATCCTTGGATGGTTTCCCAAAATTAACCAACTCTTTTCATGATTGCAGGGCATTCACAATGCATTTATCTGGTACTTGGACAGTGGATGTTCCAAGCATATGATCGGATGTAAGTCCCTGTTGTGTGACTTTAGGAATAGGCTTGGTCCTAATGTCACTTTTGGTGATGATTCTCAAGGAAAGACAGAAGGTTTTGGTTCTCTTACCAATGGTCCTCTTACATTCAGAAGAGTCTCATATGTCAGTGGGCTCAAACACAATCTGATTAGTGTTAGCCAATTGTGTGATGCTGGCTATGAAGTGAGATTTCGAGCTGATAGGGGGAGTGTTTGTGATTTGGAAGGAAATGTTGTTCTAATTGCTAAAAGAGATGAATCTCTTTACACCTTTGATATGAGCAAGCCTACTGTGTTGAAAGAAGTTTGTTTCTTGTCTAAAACTCAAGATGAGTTGAATTGGTTGTGGCACAAAAGACTATCTCATATGAATTTCAAAGATATTAATAAATTAAGCAAAAATGAGTTAGTTTCTAGTCTTCCTGCTATCAAGTATGAGAAAGACAAATTGTGCAGTGCTTGTGAGAAAGGGAAACAACACAAAGCTTCTTTCAAATCTAGAACATGTTCAACAATTGAATCTTGTTTAGACTTGTTGCACATGAATCTCTTTGGTTTAGTTAGTACCCCTTCTTTAAGTGGAAAAAGGTACTCTCTGGTCCTATATTGTAGATGAGTATTCAAGGTTTACATGGCTTTTCTTTCTAAAAGCCAAGAGTGAAGCTGTTGAAGTCATCATTAATTTCATCAAAAATGCTGAAGTCCTTTAATGAAGCTGCTAGATCCATGTTAGCTCAAACTCTGAGTCCAGTTAGACAGCTTAGAAGTGATAATGGGACTGAGTCCAGAAATCAAACTCTGCACTCTTTTTGCATTAGTAAAGGTATTGCTCAATGCTATTCAGCTGCAAGAACTCCACAGCAAAATGGAGTGGCTGAAAGAAGAAACATAACCTTGATTGAAGCTGCTAGATCCATGTTAGCTCAAAATGATGTGAAGGTTCATTTCTGGGCTGAAGCTATTCACACAGCTTGCTTCACCCAAAACAGATCATTGATTGTAAAAGGCATCAGAAGACAGCATATGAAGTATTGAAGGGCAGAAGACCTGAAATAGGGTTCTTAAGAATGTTTGGAAGTCCTTGCTTCATTCTAAATCAAAGAGATCATCTTGGCAAATTTGATGCCAAAGCTGATGAAGGAATTTTTCTTGGTTATTCTACACTCATGAAAGCCTACAGAGTGTATAACAAAAGAACAAAAGTTATTGAAGATACAGTTCATGTAAAAATAGATGAATCAAACTCAATTAGCTCAACTCAAGAAGATGGTGATTTTGACTTTGAAGATCTTGTTGTTCCTGATTGTAATCCTCCTACTGATCCTATTATTAATGATGCACCTGTTGAGGGGGGAGATTTCTATTTTTCATGATCTGGATGAAGAGCTTAATCAGCCTCATGTTTCTACTTACACTCAACCTTAGAAATCAAATGAAGCTATATTGCCCATCTGTGAGCAATTTCAAGTTGATAATCCTATCAGCTCAGCAAACTCAGTTGTCCAAGATCTCAACAATGATCAAGCTGAGTCTGTGCCTCAAGCTGATTCTCAAACTATTGAAAATGAAGCTGATCAAGAAGTTCAAAATGTTGCAGTTCATGATACTAAGTGGACAAGAAGTCACCCAATTGATCAAATTATTGGTGATCCCACTTCAAAAGTTCAGACAAGAAGAAATGTCACAGGTAATTTCTGCATGTTTGTGAATTTTGTCAGCAAAACTGAACCAACTGAAGTTGAAGAAGCTCTAAGTGATCCATTATGGGTGAGTGCCATGCAAGAAGAACTTACTCAGTTTGAAAGGAACAAGGTGTGGAAACTGGTTCCTAAACCAGCTGATAAGACTATCATTGGCACTAGGTGGGTCTTTAGAAACAAGATGGATGAAAGAGGTATTTTGACAAGAAACAAAGCAAGGTTGGTGGCTCAAGGTTACAGTCAAGAAGAAGGAATAGATTATGATGAGACCTTTGCTCCTGTTGCTAGGCTTGAAGCAATAAGAATGTTTCTAGCATACTCAGCTTACAAAGGATTCAAAGTGTATCAAATGGATGTGTAAAGTGCCTTTCTTAATGGAAAACTTGATGAAGAAGTTTTTGTGCATCAGCCTCCTGGTTTTGAAAGTTCAAAGTATCCAAACCATGTCTACAAGCTGGACAAAGCTCTCTATGGACTGAAGCAAGCCCCAAGAGCATGGTATGATACACTGTATAAATTCTTACTTAGCAATAAGTTTGAAAGAGGTAATGTTGACAAAACTTTGTTTGTGAGAAAGATTGAAAATGATATCTTGTTAGTACAAATTTATGTGGATGACATTAATTTTGGTTCTACTAATGATAAATTATGCAAAAGATTTTCTGAGCTAATGTCCAAAAATTATGAAATGAGTATGATGGGAGAATTAACTTATTTTCTTTGTCTTCAAATTAAACAATCCAAAATTGGTAGTTTTATTAATCAAGGAAAATATGTTAAAGATTTACTCAAGAAATTTGGTTTTGAAAATTGCTCTCCTATGAAAACACCTATGGGTGCTGCCACCAAGCTGAGTGCAGATGTTAGTGGCAAACCAGTTGACATCACAACTTATAGGGGAATGATAGGTTCATTATTGTATTTGACTGCCAGTAAACCAGATATTATGTTTGCCACATGTCTTTGTGCTAGATATCAAGCTTGTCCCAAAGAATCTCATATTCAAGCTGTGAAACGAATTTTTAGGTACCTTAAGGGTACACCTAATCTGGGTCTTTGGTATCCCAAAGACTCAGGGTTTGATCTAATTAGGTATTCAGATTCAGACTTTGCAGGTTGTAAGATTGACAGGAAAAGCACAATAGGAAGTTGTCAATTGCTTGGAAATAGATTAGTCAGCTGGGCTAGCAAGAAACAACACTCATTCTCAACTTCTACTGCAGAAGTTGAATATGTTGTTGCTAGAAGCTGTTGTTCTCTAAATCCTATGGATGCAGCATCAGCTTGCTGACTATGATATCATTGTGTCCAAAACTCCCATTTTCTGTGACAATACAAGTGCCATAGCAATTACAAACAATCCCGTTAATCATTCAAGGACTAAGCATATTGATGTAAGATATCATTTCATAAGAGATCATGTCATGAAGGAAGATAAAGAACTTCATTTTATTTCAACAGACAATCAGCTTGCAGACTTGTTCACCAAGCCTCTTGATGAAGCAAGATTTAATAACTTGCTGAGCAAGCTGGGAATGCTAAATATGGAATAATCCATTAAGGAAAATTCAAGCTGATTGACCTTAGTTGTTACCTAAGGATGATCAAGCTTAAGGTGGATATCTAGAAGGCTTATGACACGGTAGACTGGAAGTTCTTGCATAATATCTTGGTCGGTTTTGGGTTTCGTGAAAGAATGGTGGGTTGGATTATGGAATGTGTCTCGAGTACTTCCTTTTCTTTATGTATTAACGGTTCTTTGCATGGGTTCTTTAAGGGCCAAAGGGGACTCAGACAAGGGGATCCGCTTTCACCATACCTATTTACACTAGTCATGGAGATTCTTACTTTGATTTTTCAACGCAGAATACGAGAATCTGGGCGGTTTTCATATCACTATAAAAGTTCGAATATTGTCAATCTTTGTTTTGCAGACGATTTATTTATCTGTTTGGATGGCGATGTTAACTCGGCTTCGATTGTTATGGAAGGTCTTACTGAATTCAAAACTGTTTCTGGTCTTGCTCCAAGTCTTCCAAAGAGCACTGCTTTCTTCTGTAATGTTTTGAATCATGTTAAGTTGGGTATTCTGGGAATCTTACCGTTTGAAAAAGGGCGACTTCCAGTCAAATATTTAGGAGTTCCCTTGGTTTCCACGCGGTTAATATATAGAGATTGCAAAGAGTTGGTTCAGAGAATTCAGAATCGAGTTGATGATTGGAAAAATAAATTTCTTTCATTTGCAGGAAGACTACAGTTTATACAATCCGTGCTTTCCTCAATGCATATTTACTGGTCCTCGGTGTTTATGTTGCCAAATAGAGTCATCCAGGAGATCGAACAAATTCTAAGGGCTTTTCTTTGGAGTCAAGGCCAGATTTGTAAAGGAAAAGCAAAGGTAGCTTGGGAATCGATTTGCCTTCCCAAAGATGAGGGTGGGTTGGGTATTCGTAGATTGGATCTTTTTAACATTGCTTTTCTTACATCTCACGTGTGGAGTATCATTACTAACAAAGAGTCTCTTTGGGTTCGGTGGATACACACTTACAAATTAAGAGGGCATAACTTCTGGGATGCTAAGCCTCAAGGTACTATGTCTTGGAGCTGGAGAAAGTTGTTGCAGGTTAGACCCATTGTACGTAAGTTCTTTTGGCATAAGCTTGGTAATGGTCAGAATACGTCCGCTTGGTTTGACATTTGGTCTGATTTCGGTCCACTCATTGAGGGTATTACACCTCGCTTAATCACTAGTGCTGGGTTCCAACTTAATACTACGGTTTTTGAAATTGTGATAAATGGGGCTTGGACCTGGCCCACGGATTGGGCTGCTAGATTCCACAATCTGTTACCTCCGGTTTTACATGATAATGTTCAAGATTTAGTGTTTTGGAAAAACATAAATGGTGTTCTACAACCGTTTTCTATTGGAAACGTGTGGGAGGACGTACGAAATGGAGATAGGAAGTTAGCATGGACTGATTTGGTTTGGCACAAGTATTGCATCCCGAAACATGCATTTTTATTGTGGCTAGTGTTTAAAAGGAAGATGAAAACACAAGATAAACTTCGTCCATGGGATGTTCAGCATATGCCTACGGAGTTTGTTTGCCCGCTATGTGAAAATCAACCCGACTCCCATAACCATTTATTTTTTGATTGTTCTTTTTCGGTTCAGGTTTGGCAAAAATTCTTTTCCACAGCAGGGCTCACTTTTATCTCATCGAGTTGGGATGTCATCATAGAAGAGTTCCTACGTTTTGCAAAGTCCAACCCCATAAGCAATCTCAAGTAAGTTGATCCTAGCAGCCTCGGTTTATCATGTTTGGCAAGAACGTAATGCAAAAATATTTAAACAACAAAAGCAGAGTGCTAGTTGTGTTGCTGAGGAGATTGTCGAAACTGTGAGACTAAAACTACTCACATTTCATAAGAAGAATCAAAAGATGGAAGATGTTGTTGCATATTGGAAGATCCCCTTGTCGCGGCTTACTATTTCATAGTAGTTTGTGTTTGATGCTATGTAATGTTTGTATTTAGTATTACATAGGTCTAGTCGTGGTCTGGGCCGTGGCTTGTCATGTCTTGGTTTTGGTTATTTTTGGTTGATGCACATTGTAAACTTTGTGTAAAGTCGACATGGTATCTTTGCCTTGTCGCCTGCACTCTATTTGTTTTTGGTGTAATACAAGCTTACCAGGGGTATTCTACCCTATTATACCAAAAGGATGATCAAGCTCAGTCAGCTCAGCTTGGAGTCAGCTTGGACTTTACTTAGTAAATTATTTCATATTTTTCATTTTTGTTTGTTATAAATAAAATATTGTTTTACTCTTCTCTCTCTTTCCTCTGTACAAACCACAAGCGTTACTCCTTCCATGGTAAAAAGAGGTAACCGTTGGAGTAAGTGTACTTTCTCTCTCCAATCACAAAACGACACATTTTTGGTGGGAAGGACATATAAAAGCCAACCCGTTTTGATCAAGTTACTTTTCCATTGCTTTCTCATCTCTCTAATCTAATTCTTACTTCTTATTCTCTGAAATCACTCATCCTCTGTTTTTCAACTCCCTAAAATATCATCAATTTTAATTAAATTCTCAATCAGTTTACTAATCAAATGGCTTCATCATCTCAATCTGAGTCTCATCAACCTAAACAAGTCGAAAAGCTTGGTACTTATTTGAAGGGAGATAGGGTTCCTGAAATAGAGGGTGCCAAATAGGTCTCTACACAGATCAAGTTTAGACCTTCACAATTTGCCAATCTCCATCCACCTTCAAACAAGTCTGAGTATACTGATATGTCTAGGTATATCTTTTTCCATCCTATAGGTAAGATTCTTCATCTTTCTCCTAATAAGATCAATCATAATCAGCTTTGTGAGTTTTGGCTCACAAGCAGGGTAACGATCACCACTGAAGGTAAGCAATGCATTGTTGGTACCCTGGACAATGCATCTCGTAGACTTGTGTTTACTTTAGATAGGTTTAAAGAAATTTTTGAATTAGAGTACAAGTCTGATCTTGCTTATGAGTCAGCCCTACCCCTTGATGTAGCAAAAACAGTTTTGAGTCTACTTAGGGAGGGTTGATGGGCCAGTGAAAATTTCTCATTTTTCTGGTATTTACAAGTATTTGATCTCTACTATTGTTAGATCGTTGCAAACAAAATTTGGTGGTTTTGACACCCCAAATAAACTTGAAATGCAAATATTTTACTGCATGGTCCATAATAGATTAGTTGATTTTGGTAGGCTTATTATTGATGATCTTGTGTCCAAGATTTCTGCAAAATCTAAAAATATTTACTATGGCACAATCTTGGAATACATTATTGAAAAGTTTTTAAAGGGAACCTACCAAAGAGCAATAGGGGATTTTATCAAAATTCAACCCCTTGCCTCAAATATTTTTGGACCAATTGATGTCCACCAGAATCTGACCCCTGCAATGCAGGATTATCTTGATTTTTGTGTTAGCAAGGAACAGGAGAACCTTGAGGATCAATTTGATTCTCAAGAGGGAGCTGAGGCTGACCACCCTTCGACGCAAGCTGATCAGCCTGATGCTGAATTGGTCTTAGCCATTCAGGGTGGTGATCAAGGTACACATTCTAACATCCCTGAAACTCCTTCTCCCTCTCATCGCTCTGCTACTTTCCCTGAGGGTTATGAAGTGGACCCACAAAATCCACTTCTAGCCGAAACCTCACAAAAATCTCCAATTTTGCAAAATGAGCCAAATTCCCAAATCTCCAAAAAGAAAAGATCTCAAAAGAGAAAGAGAGCATCAGTTGAGGGGGAGCATGCTGCAAAAGCTGCTAAAGTCTCTTCATCTAAAAGAAGACTACCTCTTAAGGCTGACTCTGCAAGGGAATGTTCCCAAGCTGACTCAGCTTCACCTGTTGCTAAGCCGAATCGCCCATCTGCATCCTCCAAAAAGGGTGCAAATAAGATAAAAGGGAAACTGTTACTGCTGCATCCTTCCAAAAGGGTGTACGCATTGAAAGACAAACCTCAGCCCAAGGTCAAACTGAGTCCAATATTATATCGCCTTCATCACTCTCCAAACAGAGTGATAAAATCACTAAAGGGACACCCTTGGACTCAACCTAAGTCCATCAAGAGTCGAGTCAGGTGCACAAAGGTCCATCTTCCACTGTGTATGATAGAATCAAAAAGAAAGGTACACACGCTGATTCTTCTCTTTTACACTCTGGGTCTGCACAGGTTGCAAATGCTTCACCTAGATCACAAGGTGAGGTACAGGCCTCAACATTCTGTCACGATGAGGCTGTGGTGCAATAAAACACCACAGAAGAGGGACCAATCAATTCTACCCTTAACATTACACCAACTGCATCCGTCTCTGCACCTGTGGAAACTCAGGGGACTGCTTTTGGTCATATGGGATTGATTTGTCAAGTCATATCAGCTTCTCTTGCAGGTGAGAAAACTACTGTTGGTCCTCACGATGTTGGTAGTGAAAGACTCATCACCACCACAAGGGGTGATCAGTTTGGTCAGTTGGATGTTCACCCATCCCCAAGGGATGTTCTGGTGACTGCCAATGCTGAAGCTGATCAATCAAATCAGCTTCCTATAGCAGGCACTTTACAGCTTGAATTAACTGCTAATTCTCCTCAAGCTGATATCCAACTGACAACCTCTGTTCCACCTCTTGAGACTCACTCTCATGAGGAAAATCACCAAACAACTCCTATAGCTCCTCATCCTCTAAATTCCCCAAATATACCGAATATTAGGGACACCAGTGAGCCTATTGAAAGGTCTCAAGCTGAAAGGCCAACTGCTGGTTCCTCCCATACGGCCAAATCCCTATTAAAGGATGTGGTTGCTAAGCTCACTGAGGTGAAAGACGCCCAAAAGGCTGACACCACACAACTCAGTGCACGTATGGATATAATACAAGGTAAACAGGTATCTATGCAGGATCAGCTTCATGACATTGTGGCTACTTAGTGCACCTTAGCTACCCAACAAGATGAAATAATGGAAGAAATGGCAGAAATGGCCAAGATGGGTGAAAAGCTGAGTGGAACAATCAAGGTTGGAGTCAAGGGATGGAAAATTTGAATGAAGAAAATAGAAATTATTTTGCAGCACTTGCCACTTCCCAAAACAAGCTAAGGAAATCAATGAAAACCAGATTCAAAGCTAGCAAGCTGAAGATGAAGAAGCTACATAAAAAGGTTCTCAAAGATATCAAAGGCATCCATACCTATCTTGAAGAAGTTGTGAATGTTCCTTCCAAGGTAGAGAAGTCTGAGGTTGAGCTGAAATCTAGCATAAACACACTCAGCTCAACTGTTGAAGAGTTGAAGACTTCAAGCTCTTCTCAAACTACCAAACTGACTTAGCTTGACACTTATATGAAGAAGGATCTCACGCAGCTCATTAAGACAGTTAGCTTCATATCCTCTGCCCACATTGATGATGACAAAAAGGGGGAGAATGAAGAAGAAAGGGAGAAAGTAGTTGAAGAAGATACTACTGCTACTAAAGAGGTTAAAGATACCAGTGTAAGTCCCAACTTAATAGATGGTACTAACTGAAGACACCTCTATGTCAATAGTGAGATTGCTTTGCAATATAGACACTGAACTGGAGACGACCAGTTGCAGTGAATGTATACCAAGTTACTGGATAGATTACTTATAAAGGTGATAATAACAAATAAGTACTCAACAATGCAATATTTAAAGGATTTTTCTAACTTGTGCCCTAAGGGCACACATAAGGGTGTCTCGGGAATTGAAAAAGGTAAGAATATTCTTCTCGGGAATTGAAAAAGGTAATAATATTCTTCTCGGGATTTGAAAAATGCATTTTTCAAGAAGAATATTCTTACCTTTTTCAATTCCCGAGACACCCTTATGTGTGCCCTTAGGGCACAAGTTAGAAAAATCCATATTTAAATACAAGTAAGTAAATCTGGTGAGATCGATATGTAATTTTTCAAGTGTAATTTATTTATTATCTTTAAATAAATTACAAGGTTGTTGCGGAACCAAGATAATACAAATATGTAAATATCCTAACAACCTATGAAATACAATGATCTAATACTTGGAAATTCTCTAAACAATCGAAAAACTTAAAGGTGTGAAATGTTCCTTTTTGCGATTGAGAGAATATTGCACAAGTTCACCAAGAATACTGCAAAGTAGGGTTTTGCAAAGTAGTTTTCTTGTTGTGCAAAGACCTCTATTTATAGACAAAGTTGGTATTGGGATTCCAACTTTGTCGTACAAATATGGTTGAGATCATTTAAGGAAGCAATTTGACTTCCTTTGAAATGCTTGATAAAGTATGACATAAAATCACTTTATCCAACCTGCTTTATGTACTTTTGTACTTGATACATAGATAAATACTATTATCCAGATAAAGGTACATAAAGCAAAAAGGTTTTCCTCGTAATCAGTGTAAAGCGTTGTAAAGGCTTTAAACTGACAATCTCCAGTTTCGATCTGATTAGAATGCCAACTGGGCTTCGCTGCCATTGTCATTCTCTATCTTCCACTTGTTGTCTTCGACTTCAATTGGAATGCTTCAGGTCTTGGTCAGATCTCAACTGGAGGAAGTCTTCAGTTGCATTAACTGTACACTTGCAACTGGACTTCGTATATTTCTGGACAAATCAACTAGTCTCCAGATGCAACTGGAGACTCGCCAGTTTATCAGTAAACTGGTCCTAACAACCAGTATGGGTGAAGAAGAAGAAGAGGAAGTTGTGGTTGATATCTAAGCTGAAGCTGACCAGCCTGAAACTCAAATTCAGACTGAGTCAGGTACAAGACAAGAAGAAGTTGTTGTGGTGGAATCTGATGAAGAAGAAGAGGAAGGAGTAGATGCTAAAGTAGTTCTAGGTCTCATGGCTGATGCAGATCTTGTTGAATTTGAAGATGAATCCTCCTATGATGATAGTGACAAGGTACCCATTGGGCCTTATTTTACAGAGAGGAGAGGATTTGGATCAAGCCCAGCTTCCATTCAGCCCATAGAAGAACAAGCTGACCAAAACATTCAGACTGAAGGCACTCAGACTGATGATGCTTCAAGACAAAGAAGTCAGCTTGAGATTGAAGAAGAAGTTGTAAGGAAGAATGAAGCTGAAAGGAGAAAGAGAAGAGGGGCAAAAGATGCTAGAGCTTCAAGGAGACTGATCATGGATGACAAAGAAAAGGAAAGATTATACAAACTCCAAGATCAGCTCAACCAATAAGAAAAAAGAAAGAAGGTTAAAGCAAGAAGAAGAAGCCTCCCTTAAAGCTTTACAAGAACTTGAACTTGCATATCCAACTTGAAGGTTGAAGTTGAAAGCTGGAACTGTCTCCAAAACGCCATCAACTTCAGAAAAAGATAAATTGGAGAAGTTCAAGCCGACTAGGGTTCTTCAAGAAGAGATTATCGGGGTCATACTGAGCAAAGTCAAGACAAGTAAATACCCCATAATCCATCTAAGAAGGGAAGGTGATTCTAGTGCAAGTGAAATGTTGGAGTTGCCTGAGTTATTTACACTTGGATATGCAGAGTGTGTAAAGCTGTACAATCTTCTAGTCCTGAACAAGCCAAGAAATTATGGAGTAGTGGTTGGGGATCTGTCCAAAAGGTTTGCAAAAATGAAAGAACACAACATAGATACAACTAGACTGCCACAACCACTTGCTTTTGAAGATGAAGATTCCATGGATGATGAAGATGAGACTGTGCCTGGTGTCAAGAAGAAGAAGAAGAAGAAGAAGGTAACCATTGAAGACTTTCTGAAAAGAAAAGATTTACATGTCAAGATTCAGAAGTCTGGTTATGGAAAGAAGATGGATTTGCTCAACTTCAGCCTGCCTCCTGAAGTTACAAATCAAATGGAAGGCCAACTCATTGAAGCCCCTGAACTTGGTCTGAATATAAGAACTCATAAAGAAGAAATTGGCCTGCAAAGAGCTTCTGAGCTGAATATGGTTCCAAATGTACATTTATATGCTCTGAAGCTGGTCTGCAATCAAGTTGGAGATAGAAGTAGCAGATTTCTTGAAGGATCAAGAAGGGGGTATGATTTGAACAAGCTTGCTACAGATCACATAAAGGAAGAGTATTATGAAAGCTTTCTGTAAAATACTCAAACTTTGTCCTTATGTGAGAATTTTGTAAATACTCTATTTTAATGCATTATTGTAAAATTAATTAAGTTAATAGAGTTCATGACATCTTTTTCATTCAGTCCTGTAAGTATGTATCTCTACTACATTATAAAGCATTTGTTCCCTCCATTTTTTCAACTTCAACTAAGTGAAAACCATAAAATATCCATATCACTTATTCATAATACCCTTAGAAGAAATCTCAACCACTCATTTTTTTACCTCTCCTCAAATTCCAACCACTTACTTTTCTCTCTCCTCCATAAATCATTTTATTCTTCTAATTCATTCAAAATCTTTTATCTTAAAAACCGTACATCAATAAATTATAAAAATTATATGGGTGTTCTTACAATTTCATGCTCTTTCATTAGAGATGTCATTCGATATATTTTCAACGAATTTTTAAATCCGAGGGCGGAGCCGGACGGCTAAGGCATTTGGCTATCACACTCTATGACCTATCACCTCCCATGACCTATCATACTCTATGACCTATCACCCCCACCATCTCACCGCCGCAACTCGCGGGTACTTTGTCTCGTTTTATTAGATGAAAAAGATCAAAAGAACCCAAAGAAAAGATTGAAAGGGTCAAAATGTGTAATGTTATCAACTTGATAACTCTTTCAATCTGATTAAGTATTTTCAGACTGATCAGAAGAAGCTGCAAGGTTTTGTCATCATCAAATAGGGGAGATTGTTGGAGTCAAGTTACTCATACACTAGAAGATTTGAAGATAACAAACAAATTCAGAAATACTTAAGTCTTTGGTTCCAGAGCTGAGTCAACTTGGACTGATCCAAGCTGAGTCAGCCTGAACATCTTCACTGGAAGATGGTATCATTCAAGCTGCATCAAATAGAAGATAAGCACTTGGTTTGAAGTCAAAGATAAAGATCAATGATAGAAGGCCAAATTGATGGGTGAAAGTCAGCTTGGTTCTTGCAGTCAGCTTGGAAGGTACGGATACAGGTTGGAGTATTGAAAGTGCTCTAATGTTGTTATATAACGTTGTATATGTATCACCCATCTGGATAAGCATTATAAAGGACATTCTAGAGTGTCAGTTGGTGATTGTAAACATTCTATGAGGTGTCCATTATCATGTGACTGCACGATTATCTTGGAGAGCATATGGGGAACAAAAAGTACAATGTCACTATCACCAAGTACTGATCAAGCAGAACCCGTTAGATCAAGACGCGTGAAAGACAATGGACGACATATAAGGCATGGTTGATGCCTATATAAACCAGCTTTAGAAACTCAAGAATGCATGCATCCATTACATTAACTCTCACAATGATTAAAGCTATCAGCTTGGATCCGTGTTGTACTCAGCTTAGGCTGGTAGAGTTAATATATAGAGTTGTAACTTATTATTCAACCAAGTAGTTAGATTTGTAGGCTAATCTGTTCCACAACTACTTGTAATTCTTTTTATTCATTAATAAAAGGAATAAGTTGATATCAGCTTGCACTTTGTTCTTGGACTGCACTTTACCTTATTGTCTTTAAAATTTTGTTATTGATAGTCCACTTGTTTGCTTAACTTAGATTAATTAACTCGACAAGAAAGTAATTAACAGAAAGTAAAGAACAAGAACAATAGTAGATCTCAAGAACAAGAATCTATGCAAGTCTAATCATATGTATCATTGAATAAACAGTGAATACATGGTCGATATTACAACTTGACTTACAAGCATGTAAATGAAAGATACAATTGTTAAGTTTAGACTAATTAGAAACTTAAGCAAATACAAGAAATATTAAAGACACACTTTCTAAGTGACAAACACAATTCTTGTGGGCGGCTGTGTTGCTTTATATAGGGGAGAAGTAGGGCAACACAGCCTTGTCTTGATGGTGATAGGATGGTGGTTGTTGATTCCTTATTGGCTAGAAGTACTTGCGACAGACGCCTGATGCGTGTTTTTAGTGTGAAAACAAAAATGATTTTTAATTAACAAAACACTGGTTTTAAATTTATAAACCTCAAACTAAACACACACTAACGGGCAGAGAACCCGGTCAGTGTAGTATAGTAGTGATAAGTACAGGATCGTTCGCAGGGACGCTTGCACTACCTAATCTAATAATACATGTAATTCTAGCGGTTGGGTTGTCACGATTTCCTATTAAACTACTGAAAAAAAGTAAATAAAAGCCGCAACCGCTTGGTCTAGCGAGAAGCTTCTTTTGATCCAGTAACTAAAATTGAAAAGCAAATAACAGTAATCAAAAACAAATACTTGTTTACCATCTCCGATCACATGATACGACGATTACTATCCTATTTACAGCTAGTCTATTGTTAAACTTGTTCATGGCTCAGATTCTCGTTAGATTCACTTTACCTATGTAAGTAGTGTTGTCGTTAGACTCACACTACTCTTTAAACAAATTCTCGTTAGATTCATTGTTTAAGCTTTATTACCTAAGTTTGTGTTACTGATTTATCTTTAACTATACCCGGCTCTTAAGCCATGACCAGATAATAATTCCCTCCGGTGACCATAGTGCACGTTTCCATGTCACTAGATCGCGTCTGACATTGTTAAGTTTCATGTTCAACTTATTCTAATTATTATGGTTTTGGATCCGTCCGTTAGAACTGAATCACCTTTTACATCTAATTAAAGATCGATTAGTGTTTTCTATCTTTATATATTAGTCCTAGTGTATGATTATAGACCGATCATCAGAATTAAATTAATACATGCAGATATAGAACCTATAACAATATGAAGAACTCATTAACCATGGATCTACGACAAACAGTAAACACAATCCAACAGATCTAACAAAAATAAGATAAATAAAAGTCTACATGATCACATCAATCCAAACAAGTATTCAGCCTAATTAGCCAAACATTATTAAGGAATGACAAAGTCTTAAAAGATGAAAGACATTGTTTACCAACTAGAAAGTAAATAAGAATGAAAGATCTAGGTTGGAGATTAAGATTAAGAAATGTTAGAAGCTCCAAATCCTCCTTGGAATCTGCAAATTTCGACCTAGGGTTGATGGGTGTCGACTAGGGCTGCTGGATCTGCTCTCTCTTAGGGTTTTGAGGGTTCTTGTTCTATTTATAAGGCAAAAGTCGATTCTGGACCTGGGCCGCCCAGCGGCGCTGGAGATGGGCTTCAACGGCGCTGGGGCCTTCAGATGGGGTGCCAGCGGCGCTGGCAGCTGCTCCGTCTTCTCGTATTGCTTCGTTCGACTCCCGGTTGCCTCCTTGTGTCTTGTAACTTCATCGGCCTTCATGTTGAGTTGATAGATGCCATTCACCCTCGCTCGCATCTTCCGTGAACCTGCATTTATATCGAATCCATTAAGTACCAACAGTTCACGAATATTAACTCATTTAGACATTAAAATGTGGCCTTATGATGGGGGAAATTTTCACAAAATGAACACTGATCATATACCCCACACTTAAGTCTTTGCTTGTCCTCAAGCAAATAGTCCAAGAAAAATAGAAACAATGATGAGCGGACAACTTAAGTGTACAAGTTTTCTTACTTTTTAAAACATTTCACAGATTTTGAGAAAGCTTTAGACAAAATCAGTAAGCTATAGCTAGAGGCAAGAAAATCAGTCAATCAAAACTAAAAGTTAACCTTATATTCGTGTTAATACCTCTAAAACCGTTCTATAATTCCACATGTCCTACAGCTCAATCTTACTTTCTGCTGACTAGTTAAGCACTTAATTAAAGTTTGTATAGCAATCAGATCTACTAGCTACTAGCAAGGCATTTATATCTTATTATTGTACTTGTGCTTCACTACTTAGACATACTCTCACACTACAGTCATGCTCGCTAGCTAAACACTAAAGCAATTATACAATATTATCATCTTTAATAGTTGAGACAGCGGTGACAGGTCGGTGGTTCCCCAATCGCAGAGCGACATAACTCAACTAATGGTTAGAGTTTATACCTTACATCAAGAAAACGGTGACAGGTCGGTGGTTCCCCACGCGTAGAGCGACATAACTTGATGTGTATAATTTTACTCGTTTAATAGCTTTGAACTCTTTATTAATCTACTGATTGTCTTTCTTAAGATTTCTACATTATTCATGCAATAGACATTATCAGAGACCCCAGATGACTCATACACTTACTTAGCATGCAACTAGTTAACAATTCAATAGT
>CM067174.1:65850747-65961508 GCA_034093135.1 Erigeron breviscapus | reverse complement strand
CTTACATATGTCATATTTTATAAACTCCCAGTGTATATTATTATTATTATTATTTGGGTTGTTGGATAAATTGAGATACTTGAATTCTTGCTTGATAGATTGTATACATATTAAGTCGAGATTATTGATTCTTTAATATTGGCTTTGATTATTCAATTGGATTTTGTAAGGCATTTCTAAAATGACTAGCTATCTTTGAGCATTCCATTGAACTAGAAGACAATTATCACTATGCCTAAATGTCTAGAAGGCAAATGCTCTTAAGAAACCCCTAAGGATAAATGCCTAGATAAGTCCAAGTAAATTGTCCTAGTCGGAAGTTGAGGGTTGTTACAACATGCACCCATAGCCATGACCGTAGTCACAAAAGACATAATATAGGATATTGCTATGCGTAAACCCTTCTTTTAGTCCATACGTTTTATTAGTAGTGATCGTAATTGATTGTTTCTCAAATTTTATTTTTCAAATGAGATTGAAATAATATGTGTTTTATTTTAGATAAAATAAAGTTTAGATTTAGAGAAAATAAAATTAATTTTTGAGAGAATTAAATTAATTTTTATAAATGCCTTTTAAATTAAATTAATGAGTAGTTTTAGTTCTTAAAATCGAAATTGAGTTGCATATTCAAAAAGAAAGTCTTGAGAAACGGAAATCATTTCGAGTTTATTTATATTGATACTAGTTGTCGAAGTAAGTGGGAGCTCGATATCGGATCACGAAAGTAAAAGACGTAGTAACTTGTTGAAACTACATGTAGTATTATGGACTAGTTTATGCATGCGGATATATATGTATTAATATGGTTTAAATGATGCATGTTGTTTTAAACCCTAGAGATTAAAGAACATATATAAATTAGTTTTAATGGGAAAATCGTTTTTAGAATTAAAACTAAAATGAGTTTTTATAAAATTGAGATTTTGAGAAACTCAAAATAAAGTTTTACGAAAAGAATCAAAATAAGAAAGGGTTTTTAATTTCATGCATTATTGTTTGTGTTGTTTTTTTATGCCTTAGACGTCACAAACAATATTCTTAGAACTTCATAGGTTAAAGTTGTTAACTTGAGTAGGTGCAATAATTTGTTTTGAATGCATGCGAAACAAATTATCATTAGGCTAATTTATTAGTCTAAATTATTCTACCTTTATTTTAAATCCTGCCATCCTATGAATTGAGCACCGTGTGAAGTAGACACTCCCTGTTGCCCTGGTCAGACCTAAGCCATAGTGTCGAAAAACGGGGTAGCAATTTCGGTTGCTCTGGTCAGACCTAGGTACGAAATGCTACACGCCCCTTATAGGCGGATTTTGCTAGGTTGCCCTGGATAAGTTGCCTAGGTACTAGTCGGCAAGGATGAGACTAAACATGCCATTGGATCAAGTAGTGATCAAAGTCTCATTAAGAGTCGCAATGTGCGATCGGTTTTACAACCGGCCAATTGATACATAAACATGTGGCTGCTCTGGTCAGACCTAGGTACACGTGATATGGATTCAATGTGGTTCTTATACTTTAACTAATTAGAGATTTTAAATAAGTAATTTGAAATCTTTGGGTAGCTATACTAGTTAAAGATTACATATCGAATTGCTAAAATGAGAACCTAGTTTAATTGGTAAACTCCGCTAGTTGTTAAATGTTATTTGAATTATCTTACTAATATCCTTTGCTAGATAATGAGAAGCTAAATGAGAGCGATTTCAATATCTAACTCGAGATTTATTCTCGAAGCGTGAGAAGAAGTTGCATTTTCTTGACATTGTCTCCAATAACAAATACACTATTACTATCTTGTATTCTCTAGTAATCCAATAAGCAATGTGAGATTGTTTGTCTTGTAATTGCAATATACCTTTTGATGATCAAAAGGAGTCAAGCATTCAAAAGCTCACTTCATGGTTGAAACGTTTGTAGCATGTTCGAGAAACAAGCTCACTAGAAAGCCATGTTAATATTGCATACGATAAGACAATCTATGTAACCTTATGAAGCGGGTACATGGATAAATCACAACGACTTATGTCACCTATATGGAGTTTGGGATGAATTTAAATTCACCGACCAAATCCTATGAGCATATTCAATGTGCCAAGGTGAAATAAGAGTATGTCTAAGTTGCACCAAGAGTTGAAAACAACTAATGGAGCTATGTTAGGCAAGGCTCTAGTTGTGATAAGTATGGAGAGGTCGAGAAACCCGATAGAAGGTACAAGAGGTAGAGTGAGGAACAAATGTGTTTTTGTTTTCACGATGATATTTCTTAATCCAAGAAAGGGAATAAGAAAGGTTCTTAAGAGATACTACCTATAACCATTGTGGTTTAGATAGGTTATTTGGAAGCGAGCAATTTTGACTATCTTATTAGCAAGATTATGTCGAGTAGAAGTTCCGCTAAGTAAAGTATCTATTTTGATTATAATGTTTTCCTAAAGATGGATGATACTAGGTGTCAACCTAAGATTTATTGAATAGCTTCAATATCGGAAAACAAGTAGGAAACGCAAGACTCGAGATTCTAGAATCACAACCTTGAAGAGCATGTCGATTTTACCTTAGTGATTGAATCTTGATCTAGTCTTGTCATTTGAACGAGAATTGTTCTTGGTCTTTGGAATGTCGTATATACAAAGTTTTGGATATATATATTCAAAATTTTCTAAAGTATTACACCTAGTTGTTTTACTTATATATATGACATCATAAATTCCTACTCCGTTGATAATCAAAGTTTATTTTTGGATCATACGTGTCAAAATGGGAATGCCTTGCATTTCGTTTGTCTTCACCATTATATGAAACATACAAGATATGGTTCAAGATGATCTAAAGTAATTTCATCCCTTTTTGGTTAAACCTTATTCCAAGTACTAGAAGGTTATACGATATGGCATTAATAAGAGTTATCTTGTTTTATGCCTAATAGTAATGATTAGTGAATTAATCAAGAGTTAAATGGTTTCCACGATAAGTGAAACTTATCAAAATCAAGGGTTGCTAGAATTCTTACATTCAGTGGGAGCGATGAAGATCTTGAAAGGATTCAAGAGATATGAATCACAACCTTCTTGAGATGATTAACCATTACGTGTGGTGGGCCTTAGAGTGTGAGCTCAGAGGCGCAGTGGATTTAGGTTAAACTGAATATCTACATGTTCGATTAGTAGGTGTTAATCGAAAGATCCATATAAGTGTTGATTGAAAGCTTGTAAAGTTGCAAAGCATTCGAAGTCAATAAGATTGATTTCTGAATCCAACTTAAAGCTTGTCTTGAAGTAACAAGATACTAATTGCCCTAAGCTCATAAGTTAGCTATGAGTTTTAAGCAATAAAAGGTCACCTTAGCAAGGACGATAAATGGTGCTACCTAAAGGTTATTCTAAACCTTTATATAGTATCTTGAGATATGGTAGGAAAACTTCAAATCATCAACAATCCGAATGTGCTCTTTAGAAGCATAATGGATTAACGCGTTTGTATTGGTTAATATAAACACAATTGGGGTATTGTGTGTAGACTTGGAATTTAATCTATGAATGTTGGCTTAAGTAAGATTACATGATCTTATCTAGAATTATCTCTAGATAAGTGTTCATGAACCTCATGACATTAATTAAGAAGAGATTCAAAATGAAACTTCAAGATTCTTTATGAGTAAAAGTCCCACGCGAGTAAGGACTCGAAAGTTACTCGTGACATGAAGTTTCTCGGCTATGTCATAGTTCATGTATATAATTCAAATAAGTTTGTTAGATAGTCTAAAGGGGGGTGGAGGAGGGACTACATTGACACATGGGTCGGGATCGGTGCGTTGGACACACAAATAATTCCGAGATCCACAGGTTTACCTTGGGGGGATTGTCGACTGCCGAAAGCATCATCAATCAGAGGTATAAATTGAATAAGGGAAGAACTCTAAGACAAGAGAGTGAAAATGTACGGAGAGTATATGGATTTTTACGTAATATCTTATTGGATTATAGAATATATCGTCCCCTTTAAGAAGCATATGGAAGACTGTGAGATATATGATATTTTATCATATCATATTTACGAGATGCTTACGACACGCTTGAGAGTGAGATCGCGTGGATATTCTAAGGTTCAATACAAGTGATGGATTAAGCAAGACCCCTAAGGGAAAGGCATATTCTTGGTTAATGTGAATTGACTGAGAGTTTGGGGTTAGATTTGCTGATTAATCACCTTGTGATAAAATTTTAGTATTTGTATATTGGAACCTATCGGAAGTATTGAAGAGAATAATTGAATTGTCATTCATACGCTCTGAGTTCTATATTTGTATGCTTAAAACCAATCCATGAGTCATGTAAATGATTCTAAAACATTGCCGATTACCGCTCATTGATTACGGGAGTAATAACGAATAAAGGTAATTGTGAGAGATGATATATTATTTGCGTTGCGTAAATAATGTGTATAGAGGTACAATCATTTCACAAGTATTCAAGAGAGAGAGTTGAATATTGGGACACCCGTTCCTCAAGTAATCATGTGGATCATGTTGACATGCATGAATCTTGAGAAGTGGTAGTGTCTAGTTGTCCTTCGACTTGAGACGCATAGGTGTGTCCCGGAGTACGTAGTCTCATGCTTTGATTCAGTACCGAACCTGGAATTTAATCGACAGTAGTATGGGCTGTTTTGGGTGTGAGGTGAAATATGGAAGGGACGTATGTTGTCAAGAAAGGATTTGTTCACCAAAGTGTTGGAAAGATATCACGCGACCACTCGATGAAAGGAACTGATTAAGTGCATGGCCATGCCCCGAGTACATTACTTGAATGTGTTTCTAAGTAATTGTATTTTGGATTGTTTCACTTCTTTTCGATAGATCGAGCAATATGTCGAGTTATATGAGTGTCGCTTGATCCGTGCCTCATGGCTCGATGTGATATCGGAAACATATAGGGAGGATTAGACATTGTACCAAAGCATTAAAAGAGTTTAATGTACAACATCTAGAAGCTGATGTTGGTTCCCGTCACGGAAATATATTCATACATATTTGGGGGCATCGTCGTGTTGCTAGACGAACGTTCCAGTATATTTGACGTATGTTGGAACCATCCTCATATTAGACATATCCTCAAGTGGGAGTGTTGAAATTATGAGAATACTCCAATATATTTATACGGCCCCATATCTATGAACCTTTAGGGTCGCACGCGAAGAATGGGGAGGGCTTAGTTGAACTTCATATAAATAACAAAAGAACCATTATAAATGATAATAACTAGAAGTTTCTAAAAAAAAATTGTTTTTGGAAAGTTTCTAAAAATAGATTTGGAAATGTAGAGCGGGTCAAACCGGGTCGGGCACCATCGCACCATGGGCCAACCCATTTGACCATGGGTCAAACGAGATGACCCATGGGGCCCCACAAGGTCGGCGACGAGGAGAAGGAAAGAGAGGAGAAAAAATAGGGATTTTTTTTTGTCCCACATTGATTGAAAGAAGGAAACCTAAGGGTTTTCTATTCTTATAAATAGAACCCTTTTTTCTCCTTTTATCCTTGCACCAAAATCTCTTCTTACTCTCTTCTTTTCTTTGGGAGTTCGACACCCTCTATGGGGTGGAGAGCAAACCAACTAGTTATTTTTATGGTGGTTTTTTGTTATAACTTGGAGTTATAGCTAGCACTTGACTAAGTGCCGAAGAACCATTCGTGTGTACGAGTCTTTTGAGGAGTTCCTACACTTGGGCTCTAGTACGTGACGGAGTTCTCGTCTCCGGGTTTCTACAAAGAGGTTAGGTTTCTTTCTTTGTTTATTTGTTTATTAATTAGTTGGTTCTATTGCATGCATGATAGATCGTATTTAGGGAATTAATTAGTTAATTGTTTTATTAACTTATTCCGCATATATAATTAGTTAGGTTAATTAATTATTGCATAAGTAAATTAAACTAGATTAATTTATTTGCTTAATCAATTAATCGTAACTAATTAGGATGTTCATGTTTTTATTAAAAGGTTTTAATCAAACGTTTTTGGAACAAATTCGACTTCTATATATTAATTAGGGTTTCGAAATCAACAACCCTTTTCAAGGGAAGTTGAGTTCGACTAGGATTAATTAAATTGAATTTTAATTATTTACACTATAAACCCTAAGTTTTGAATAAACTAATTTGAAGTCCTTTCAAATTATGAACATCCAATTCCGATACAAAGAATTGTATAGTTAATAAAATCGCAACAATGACTAGCACACTTATATCCCAAAACACCAAATATGTGAGATCTTGATCATTTTTAGATTGATAGGTGTTTAAGCATACATTTTTTTATGCTTATTTTCTTAATTCTTTGATATGAGTGTGTCGGTGATAGCATTGATTCTAGAACTTGTCCTAGTTGATCATTTCGAGATCGCAGTGAGATCACTTCGGTGATATAGGTGTAACTAGATGATAAAGAGGGAAATTTAGGATTTAACCTTGTCTTCTTTGTTTATTCACCCTTTGTTATGTTCATTATTGTTAACCCATATTTTGTTAGTTGGAGTAGGATAGTTGAGATATCATTCTTTCATTTGATTCAAGTGCTTAGTCGTGTTTTCGAGGCTTGTAAATCATTCAAGTATTGTCAAACATTTCAATTTTCATTTAAGATTAAAACTGTTTAACCATTCTGACTTGTTTTCTACTTTAATGGTTTAGCTTCTTTTTGATAATTGTCATGTTTCACGAGACTAGTTACCAAAGGATTGTTTGTTTTGAAATCCGAATTTGCTCGAGGACAAGGAAAGCTCAAGTGTGGGGGAATTTGATATCGCCAATTTTATACATATTTATTTTACGCGATATCATTTCTTTTATTTATTTTATACTTGAATTGTTACATAAAAGAAATGATATCGCGTAAAATAAATATGTATAAAACTGGCGATATCAAATTCCCCCACACTTGAGCTTTCCTTGTTCTCGAGCAAATTCGGATTTCAAAACAAACAATCCTTTGGTAACTAGTCTCGTGAAACATGATAATTATCATGTTTCACGAGACTAGTTACCAAAGGATTGTTTGTTTTGAAATCCGAATTTGCTCGAGAACAAGGAAAGCTCAAGTGTGGGGGAATTTGATATCGCCAATTTTATACATATTTATTTTACGCGATATCATTTCTTTTATTTGATTCAAGTGCTTAGTCGTGTTTTCAAGGCTTGTAAATCATTCAAGTATTGTCAAACATTTCAATTTTCATTTAAGATTAAAACTGTTTAACCATTCTGACTTGTTTTCTACTTTAATGGTTTAGCTTCTTTTTGATAATTGTCATGTTTCACGAGACTAGTTACCAAAGGATTGTTTGTTTTGAAATCCGAATTTGCTCGAGGACAAGGAAAGCTCAAGTGTGGGGGAATTTGATATCGCCAATTTTATACATATTTATTTTACGCGATATCATTTCTTTTATTTGATTCAAGTGCTTAGTCGTGTTTTCAAGGCTTGTAAATCATTCAAGTATTGTCAAACATTTCAATTTTCATTTAAGATTAAAACTGTTTAACCATTCTGACTTGTTTTCTACTTTAATGGTTTAGCTTCTTTTTGATAATTGTCATGTTTCACGAGACTAGTTACCAAAGGATTGTTTGTTTTGAAATCCGAATTTGCTCGAGGACAAGGAAAGCTCAAGTGTGGGGGAATTTGATATCGCCAATTTTATACATATTTATTTTACGCGATATCATTTCTTTTATTTGATTCAAGTGCTTAGTCGTGTTTTCAAGGCTTGTAAATCATTCAAGTATTGTCAAACATTTCAATTTTCATTTAAGATTAAAACTGTTTAACCATTCTGACTTGTTTTCTACTTTAATGGTTTAGCTTCTTTTTGATAATTGTCATGTTTCACGAGACTAGTTACCAAAGGATTGTTTGTTTTGAAATCCGAATTTGCTCGAGGACAAGGAAAGCTCAAGTGTGGGGGAATTTGATATCGCCAGTTTTATACATATTTATTTTACGCGATATCATTCTTTCATTTGATTCAAGTGCTTAGTCGTGTTTTCGAGGCTTGTAAATCATTCAAGTATTGTCAAACATTTCAATTTTCATTTAAGATTAAAACTGCTTAACCATTCTACTTGTTTTCTACTTTAATGGTTTAGCTTCTTTTTGATAATTGTCATGTTTCACGAGACTAGTTACCAAAGGATTGTTTGTTTTGAAATCCGAATTTGCTCGAGGACAAGGAAAGCTCAAGTGTGGGGGAATTTGATATCGCCAATTTTATACATATTTATTTTACGCGATATCATTTCTTTTATTTGATTCAAGTGCTTAGTCGTGTTTTCGAAGGCTTGTAAATCATTCAAGTATTGTCAAACATTTCAATTTTCATTTAAGATTAAAACTGTTTAACCATTCTGACTTGTTTTCTACTTTAATGGTTTAGCTTCTTTTTGATAATTGTCATGTTTCACGAGACTAGTTACCAAAGGATTGTTTGTTTTGAAATCCGAATTTGCTCGAGGACAAGGAAAGCTCAAGTGTGGGGGAATTTGATATCGCCAATTTTATACATATTTATTTTACGCGATATCATTTCTTTTATTTGATTCAAGTGCTTAGTCGTGTTTTCAAGGCTTGTAAATCATTCAAGTATTGTCAAACATTTCAATTTTCATTTAAGATTAAAACTGTTTAACCATTCTGACTTGTTTTCTACTTTAATGGTTTAGCTTCTTTTTGATAATTGTCATGTTTCACGAGACTAGTTACCAAAGGATTGTTTGTTTTGAAATCCGAATTTGCTCGAGGACAAGGAAAGCTCAAGTGTGGGGGAATTTGATATCGCCAATTTTATACATATTTATTTTACGCGATATCATTTCTTTTATTTGATTCAAGTGCTTAGTCGTGTTTTCAAGGCTTGTAAATCATTCAAGTATTGTCAAACATTTCAATTTTCATTTAAGATTAAAACTGTTTAACCATTCTGACTTGTTTTCTACTTTAATGGTTTAGCTTCTTTTTGATAATTATCATGTTTCACGTGATTCAAGTGCTTAGTCGTGTTTTAAGGCTTGTAAATCATTCAATTATTGTTAAATATTTCTCTCATGTTTAAGTTGGTAAAGTGGATTTAAACCAACTAAAAGCTTCTTTAATGTTTATATTCATCATTTGTAGTTGGCATGTTCGTTTAAGCCAACATTGATATGTTATGGTTGTTAGAAGTCGTTTTGAATGTCATACACCACAATGGTGTCGGTTTTATCGGTCTATTGGGGAGTAGTGTCGGGATAATATCTTTGGACTTTTGGATAGATGGAAACTAATGACATGGGTTGTGCTGGACTAGACTATATTGTAAAACTTTGTTAATTGTTGTGTTATTTTTTTTTAACACCAATTATATCCCAAATTTCCGTACACAATGTTAATGACCTTTGTAAGCCTTCAGATGTACACTACAGCCGAATAAAAGACCTCTTTGGATAGTTATGCTTGGTGCTTAAGCCATGACGGTGCAGATTTGATTCTAGAACAAGCCTATGGTAAAATAATATGCATCACGACTAGGCTTTGAGTGATTTATTCAATATTCAACCCCGATATTTTGTTAGTTGGAGTAGGATAGTTGAGATATCATTCTTTCATTTGATTCAAGTGCTTAGTCGTGTTTTCGAGGCTTGTAAATCATTCAAGTATTGTCAAACATTTCAATTTTCATTTAAGATTAAAACTGTTTAACCATTCTGACTTGTTTTCTACTTTAATGGTTTAGCTTCTTTTTGATAATTGTCATGTTTCACGAGACTAGTTACCAAAGGATTGTTTGTTTTGAAATCCGAATTTGCTCGAGGACAAGGAAAGCTCAAGTGTGGGGGAATTTGATATCGCCAGTTTTATACATATTTATTTTACGCGATATCTATTTATTTTATACTTGAATTGTTATCATTTTTATAGACCTTTATACTTAATATGTGTTTTATTGAATTATAGGTCCGTGTGGCGAAAGTGAATAAAAGATCGAAGTTTTTGACCAGTTTGCAAGTTAGACGAAAACCAAGCTGAAATGGATGTCAATATTCTGCTTTTGCAATTTGATGTTGATCGATAGAAAAGCAGCTCAATTTTATATTACTACTTTAGGTGGTACTCGTTGGTTTGCTAGTTGCGAAAGGACGGTCGAGAGAAAGAAAAGAAGTAAAGTGGCAGCCCACTTAATCATCATTAAGCCCAAAATAAATGAAGGGCCACTACTTCCTTTGTTGTGGTCGTGAATTGGCAGAGGCAAAAAGGCCCAAAAATAATTGCAAGCGGTGCAAGAGTCTTACGTGGGCATTAAGTCAAGAATGACTATAAATATATCATTGTGATAATTTTTAGAGAGAATCAATCTATCTATTACGTAAAATTGAGAGGAGGTCGGCAGGAAGTTGGGCGTGAGATTGAGCAGCCGAAAGAGACAAAAATCTTTTGGCTTTTGTTTCGTGTGGAGTGCAGCCGAAAACCCAATTGGGTTTGAATTTGTTTCCTGTTCGATCGTTCAACAACAAGCTGCAATCTTTTAGTTCGATTCCTTCTCTTTACTCATTGTCTTTATTATTTAGTTGCAAGACAATATTACTATACAACTATCATTATGGATTATATTTATTTGATGATTGTTAGTTTCATTTGTCTTGACATAAGTAGTTAAGTGTTTTATCATCTATTAAGATGAATGACATGTTAGTTTCATGTAGGCATAATTGTTAATAGATAATTAAACCAAATTGATTGATTAGGGAAATTGTATTAAACGTTGGTGGTGCCAGTTTTCTATAATAGAACTAGTTAGTTAATTGAATTGGATAGAGTATAAGCTTGTTGCGCGCCAAGTTAGTGCTTTGTTTAAATCTAGGTTTTATTGTCAACGAACTTGAATTTGGTCTTAATTTAAATGCAACCGGAGTTTGTAGTGTCATAGATTCGAAGTAGATGATCTATTAATTTAATTGTTTACAACAATCTTTTCAATCGGATTTTTAGTTTAGTTTAATCTTTAGTTTAGTTTCAAACCAAAACTGACATTGGGTCATTAAACCAATCTTTGAATTGCATTAAACTCGCTAGTTTCTAATAAATAGTCCCTGTGTTCGACCTGGTCTTACCATTTAACTATACTATACACGAACGGTCCACTGCCCGAGAGTGTGCATTAGTTAGTAAAATCGGTATTACTTGTTTATAAATTTTATGACTCGCTTTTTGCATATCAGTCATGTTTGAGGGCTGTGCAACTTCTATGGAGTCTACCAAGACTACCTTAACTAGAAGGTATGAAAGATTCTTTGCACATAAGAATGAATCCCTTACTGACACTCATACCCGATTCAATGCACTTGTAAATGACTTAATTGCTATTGACATAATTAAAGATGATGATGTACTTAAAAGTAAATTTCTAGATTCATTACCTTTAAAATGGAACAATTATGTTGCTAGTGTCAAGCTGAGTCCAGTGTACAAAGAACTTGACTTGCCAGGTCTCTATGGGTTGCTTCACAACCATGAATGCACTGAAGCTGAGAAGCTGATTGCCATGGGTGATGCTGTGGGAAGCTCTAGCTCTGCACTTGTTGCATCTTTCACTGAGCATCCCAGCCTAATGAGTAATGAACCTGTTCCAAGTCAGTCTGTGTGTGATAATGTTGAAACTGATAAACAATGTGAATCTGAAACTGAATATTATTGAAGTGATGAAACTGAAAGTCTTGCTAATAAGGTTGCCATGTTGGCAGAAAGATTGATGAGAAGAAATTTTTCAAAATTCAAAGGAAAGGGAAAGGGGACTTTTAAAAATGACAAACCCAAAAAGCCTTTGGATATGTCAAAAGTTACTTGTTATAAGTGTGGTAAAATTGGTCATATGACAAATGATTGCAAATCAAAACCCACTCAACAAGCTGATAACTCTAAACCTAAAAGTGGTGCAAAAGATGAAAAATATTCAAAACTGAAGCTAAAATACAAGAAATTAAAAGCACAAGTTGCCAAGCTGAGTGAAAAGAGTCTTGTTGCAAAAGACTGGGCTAAGAGTGCAACTTCCTCTGAAGATGAGATGTATGAAGATGCTCAATGCTTCATGGTCAAAGAGCAGTCAGCTCACTCAGTCAGCCCACTCTGCATCTACTGTTCAAGAGGTATCTCCTTTTCTTTCTCTTTCTAATGAAGAAAAACTTGCTAAACTGAACAAACTTGGTGATGAGGTTCTTTTGCAAAGACATTTTAATAAGCAATATAAAATGGAAATTATATCTTTAAGAAATGAAATTTCAGTACAAACTCAGTCTATTGAAAAACTTCAGTCAGAAATCAAAGCTTTAAAACGAGTCAATGTTGCTCTTTTACAAGAAGCTAAACAAGCTGATGAGAAGTATTTGAAATTTAAGCACATAACTGAGTCTTGGTGTGCTGGTTCTAAAAGAGCTGCCAAGTGTGTTAATGAGCAAGTACCTCAACAAATTCAGGCCATATTTGATGGTGACTATGACAAGGCTATTGCCATAAGTGAAGTATGTGCAATGGAGCCTTGTTATCAGCCCATACCACCCTCAGTAATTCACACTAAAAAGATTCTTAAAAGACAATCTGAACACCCTGGTCTAGGTTTTGTATATGGTGGAAATTTAACAACTATTTTTGATGGAGCTGATACTATTGAGTCTACCCCTACCAAGTCTGAAGTCAGTCTGGATTCTTCCAAGTTGACTGACTCTCCATCTGAATCTAGTAGTGAACCTAAGACCAAGGAAAACTCTTCTAAGCCGACGAATCAAAAAGTCAAAAAGTCAAAAAGATCAAATCAGCTAAGAAGAGTCAATCTATAAAAACAATCATACAAGTCAAAAAGTCAAAAAGTCAAAAAGTCAAAAAGCTTTCATATTAAACAATTGCCCAGTCAAAAAGTCAAAAAGTCAAAAAGTCAAAAAGTCAAAAAGTCAAAAAGTCAAAAAGTCAAAAAGTCAAAAAGTCAAAAAGTCAAAAAGTCAAAAAGTCAAAAAGTCAAAAAGTCAAAAAGTCAAAAAGTCAAAAAGTCAAAAAGTCAAAAAGTCAAAAAGTCAAAAAGTCAAAAAGTCAAAAAGTCAAAAAGTCAAAAAGTCAAAAAGTCAAAAAGTCAAAAAGTCAAAAAGTCAAAAAGTCAAAAAGTCAAAAAGTCAAAAAGTCAAAAAGTCAAAAAGTCAAAAAGTCAAAAAGTCAAAAAGTCAAAAAGTCAAAAAGTCAAAAAGTCAAAAAGTCAAAAAGTCAAAAAGTCAAAAAGTCAAAAAGTCAAAAAGTCAAAAAGTCAAAAAGTCAAAAAGTCAAAAAGTCAAAAAGTCAAAAAGTCAAAAAGTCAAAAAGTCAAAAAGTCAAAAAGTCAAAAAGTCAAAAAGTCAAAAAGTCAAAAAGTCAAAAAGTCAAAAAGTCAAAAAGTCAAAAAGTCAAAAAGTCAAAAAGTCAAAAAGTCAAAAAGTCAAAAAGTCAAAAAGTCAAAAAGTCAAAAAGTCAATAGTAGTGAACCTAAGACCAAGGAAAACTCTTCTAAGCTGACGAATCAAAAAGTCAAAAAGTCAAAAAGATCAAATCAGCTAAGAAGAGTCAATCTGATAAAAACAATTCCAAGTCTGTGTCAAATACAAAATCACCCAATCAAGACTCAGATCAACTTATTTCCAAGCTGATTGAGTCCTGAACGAGTGAAATTTCAAAGGAAGTTTCTTTTCTGACTAGTCTTTCAAAAGTTGATCAAAAGAAACTCAGAGCTGGGTCAAAGAAGGCTGGAATTGGTAAAGGATATTTAAGACAATCTGAGTCCAAAGTTGTTGAAAATCAGAACAAGAATTTCAAAGATAAATCTAAACAACAATGGAAAATGAAATCAAGTGATAAGAATTCTTCTTCCACTCAAACTAAGTCTGGCACTTCAGTCAGCTCATGTGAACCTATCCTTGGATGGTTTCCCAAAATTAACCAACTCTTTTCATGATTGCAGGGCATTCACAATGCATTTATCTGGTACTTGGACAGTGGATGTTCCAAGCATATGATCGGATGTAAGTCCCTGTTGTGTGACTTTAGGAATAGGCTTGGTCCTAATGTCACTTTTGGTGATGATTCTCAAGGAAAGACAGAAGGTTTTGGTTCTCTTACCAATGGTCCTCTTACATTCAGAAGAGTCTCATATGTCAGTGGGCTCAAACACAATCTGATTAGTGTTAGCCAATTGTGTGATGCTGGCTATGAAGTGAGATTTCGAGCTGATAGGGGGAGTGTTTGTGATTTGGAAGGAAAAGTTGTTCTAATTGCTAAAAGAGATGAATCTCTTTACACCTTTGATATGAGCAAGCCTACTGTGTTGAAAGAAGTTTGTTTCTTGTCTAAAACTCAAGATGAGTTGAATTGGTTGTGGCACAAAAGACTATCTCATATGAATTTCAAAGATATTAATAAATTAAGCAAAAATGAGTTAGTTTCTAGTCTTCCTGCTATCAAGTATGAGAAAGACAAATTGTGCAGTGCTTGTGAGAAAGGGAAACAACACAAAGCTTCTTTCAAATCTAGAACATGTTCAACAATTGAATCTTGTTTAGACTTGTTGCACATGAATCTCTTTGGTTTAGTTAGTACCCCTTCTTTAAGTGGAAAAAGGTACTCTCTGGTCCTATATTGTAGATGAGTATTCAAGGTTTACATGGCTTTTCTTTCTAAAAGCCAAGAGTGAAGCTGTTGAAGTCATCATTAATTTCATCAAAAATGCTGAAGTCCTTTAATGAAGCTGCTAGATCCATGTTAGCTCAAACTCTGAGTCCAGTTAGACAGCTTAGAAGTGATAATGGGACTGAGTCCAGAAATCAAACTCTGCACTCTTTTTGCATTAGTAAAGGTATTGCTCAATGCTATTCAGCTGCAAGAACTCCACAGCAAAATGGAGTGGCTGAAAGAAGAAACATAACCTTGATTGAAGCTGCTAGATCCATGTTAGCTCAAAATGATGTGAAGGTTCATTTCTGGGCTGAAGCTATTCACACAGCTTGCTTCACCCAAAACAGATCATTGATTGTAAAAGGCATCAGAAGACAGCATAAGAAGTATGGAAGGGCAGAAGACTTGAAATAGGGTTCTTAAGAATGTTTGGAAGTCCTTGCTTCATTCTAAATCAAAGAGATCATCTTGGCAAATTTGATGCCAAAGCTGATGAAGGAATTTTTCTTGGTTATTCTACACTCATGAAAGCCTACAGAGTGTATAACAAAAGAACAAAAGTTATTGAAGATACAGTTCATGTAAAAATAGATGAATCAAACTCAATTAGCTCAACTCAAGAAGATGGTGATTTTGACTTTGAAGATCTTGTTGTTCCTGATTGTAATCCTCCTACTGATCCTATTATTAATGATGCACCTGTTGAGGGGGGAGATTTCTATTTTTCATGATCTGGATGAAGAGCTTAATCAGCCTCATGTTTCTACTTACACTCAACCTTAGAAATCAAATGAAGCTATATTGCCCATCTGTGAGCAATTTCAAGTTGATAATCCTATCAGCTCAGCAAACTCAGTTGTCCAAGATCTCAACAATGATCAAGCTGAGTCTGTGCCTCAAGCTGATTCTCAAACTATTGAAAATGAAGCTGATCAAGAAGTTCAAAATGTTGCAGTTCATGATACTAAGTGGACAAGAAGTCACCCAATTGATCAAATTATTGGTGATCCCACTTCAAAAGTTCAGACAAGAAGAAATGTCACAGGTAATTTCTGCATGTTTGTGAATTTTGTCAGCAAAACTGAACCAACTGAAGTTGAAGAAGCTCTAAGTGATCCATTATGGGTGAGTGCCATGCAAGAAGAACTTACTCAGTTTGAAAGGAACAAGGTGTGGAAACTGGTTCCTAAACCAGCTGATAAGACTATCATTGGCACTAGGTGGGTCTTTAGAAACAAGATGGATGAAAGAGGTATTTTGACAAGAAACAAAGCAAGGTTGGTGGCTCAAGGTTACAGTCAAGAAGAAGGAATAGATTATGATGAGACCTTTGCTCCTGTTGCTAGGCTTGAAGCAATAAGAATGTTTCTAGCATACTCAGCTTACAAAGGATTCAAAGTGTATCAAATGGATGTGTAAAGTGCCTTTCTTAATGGAAAACTTGATGAAGAAGTTTTTGTGCATCAGCCTCCTGGTTTTGAAAGTTCAAAGTATCCAAACCATGTCTACAAGCTGGACAAAGCTCTCTATGGACTGAAGCAAGCCCCAAGAGCATGGTATGATACACTGTATAAATTCTTACTTAGCAATAAGTTTGAAAGAGGTAATGTTGACAAAACTTTGTTTGTGAGAAAGATTGAAAATGATATCTTGTTAGTACAAATTTATGTGGATGACATTAATTTTGGTTCTACTAATGATAAATTATGCAAAAGATTTTCTGAGCTAATGTCCAAAAATTATGAAATGAGTATGATGGGAGAATTAAATTTATGTGGATGACATTATTTTTGGTTCTACTAATGATAAATTATGCAAAAGATTTTCTGAGCTAATGTCCAAAAATTATGAAATGAGTATGATGGGAGAATTAACTTATTTTCTTTGTCTTCAAATTAAACAATCCAAAATTGGTAGTTTTATTAATCAAGGAAAATATGTTAAAGATTTACTCAAGAAATTTGGTTTTGAAAATTGCTCTCCTATGAAAACACCTATGGGTGCTGCCACCAAGCTGAGTGAAGATGTTAGTGGCAAACCAGTTGACATCACAGCTTATAGAGGCATGATAGGTTCATTATTGTATTTGACTGCCAGTAAACCAGATATTATGTTTGCCACATGTCTTTGTGCTAGATATCAAGCTTGTCCCAAAGAATCTCATATTCAAGCTGTGAAACGAATTTTTAGGTACCTTAAGGGTACACCTAATCTGGGTCTTTGGTATCCCAAAGACTCAGGGTTTGATCTAATTGGGTATTCAGATTCAGACTTTGCAGGTTGTAAGATTGACAGGAAAAGCACAATAGGAAGTTGTCAATTGCTTGGAAATAGATTAGTCAGCTGGGCTAGCAAGAAACAACACTCATTCTCAACTTCTACTGCAGAAGTTGAATATGTTGTTGCTAGAAGCTGTTGTTCTCTAAATCCTATGGATGCAGCATCAGCTTGCTGACTATGATATCATTGTGTCCAAAACTCCCATTTTCTGTGACAATACAAGTGCCATAGCAATTACAAACAATCCCGTTAATCATTCAAGGACTAAGCATATTGATGTAAGATATCATTTCATAAGAGATCATGTCATGAAGGAAGATAAAGAACTTCATTTTATTTCAACAGACAATCAGCTTGCAGACTTGTTCACCAAGCCTCTTGATGAAGCAAGATTTAATAACTTGCTGAGCAAGCTGGGAATGCTAAATATGGAATAATCCATTAAGGAAAATTCAAGCTGATTGACCTTAGTTGTTACCTAAGGATGATCAAGCTTAAGGTGGATATCTAGAAGGCTTATGACACGGTAGACTGGAAGTTCTTGCATAATATCTTGGTCGGTTTTGGGTTTCGTGAAAGAATGGTGGGTTGGATTATGGAATGTGTCTCGAGTACTTCCTTTTCTTTATGTATTAACGGTTCTTTGCATGGGTTCTTTAAGGGCCAAAGGGGACTCAGACAAGGGGATCCGCTTTCACCATACCTATTTACACTAGTCATGGAGATTCTTACTTTGATTTTTCAACGCAGAATACGAGAATCTGGGCGGTTTTCATATCACTATAAAAGTTCGAATATTGTCAATCTTTGTTTTGCAGACGATTTATTTATCTGTTTGGATGGCGATGTTAACTCGGCTTCGATTGTTATGGAAGGTCTTACTGAATTCAAAACTGTTTCTGGTCTTGCTCCAAGTCTTCCAAAGAGCACTGCTTTCTTCTGTAATGTTTTGAATCATGTTAAGTTGGGTATTCTGGGAATCTTACCGTTTGAAAAAGGGCGACTTCCAGTCAAATATTTAGGAGTTCCCTTGGTTTCCACGCGGTTAATATATAGAGATTGCAAAGAGTTGGTTCAGAGAATTCAGAATCGAGTTGATGATTGGAAAAATAAATTTCTTTCATTTGCAGGAAGACTACAGTTTATACAATCCGTGCTTTCCTCAATGCATATTTACTGGTCCTCGGTGTTTATGTTGCCAAATAGAGTCATCCAGGAGATCGAACAAATTCTAAGGGCTTTTCTTTGGAGTCAAGGCCAGATTTGTAAAGGAAAAGAAAAGGTAGCTTGGGAATCGATTTGCCTTCCCAAAGATGAGGGTGGGTTGGGTATTCGTAGATTGGATCTTTTTAACATTGCTTTTCTTACATCTCACGTGTGGAGTATCATTACTAACAAAGAGTCTCTTTGGGTTCGGTGGATACACACTTACAAATTAAGAGGGCATAACTTCTGGGATGCTAAGCCTCAAGGTACTATGTCTTGGAGCTGGAGAAAGTTGTTGCAGGTTAGACCCATTGTACGTAAGTTCTTTTGGCATAAGCTTGGTAATGGTCAGAATACGTCCGCTTGGTTTGACATTTGGTCTGATTTCGGTCCACTCATTGAGGGTATTACACCTCGCTTAATCACTAGTGCTGGGTTCCAACTTAATACTACGGTTTTTGAAATTGTGATAAATGGGGCTTGGACCTGGCCCACGGATTGGGCTGCTAGATTCCACAATCTGTTACCTCCGGTTTTACATGATAATGTTCAAGATTTAGTGTTTTGGAAAAACATAAATGGTGTTCTACAACCGTTTTCTATTGGAAACGTGTGGGAGGACGTACGAAATGGAGATAGGAAGTTAGCATGGACTGATTTGGTTTGGCACAAGTATTGCATCCCGAAACATGCATTTTTATTGTGGCTAGTGTTTAAAAGGAAGATGAAAACACAAGATAAACTTCGTCCATGGGATGTTCAGCATATGCCTACGGAGTTTGTTTGCCCGCTATGTGAAAATCAACCCGACTCCCATAACCATTTATTTTTTGATTGTTCTTTTTCGGTTCAGGTTTGGCAAAAATTCTTTTCCACAGCAGGGCTCACTTTTATCTCATCGAGTTGGGATGTCATCATAGAAGAGTTCCTACGTTTTGCAAAGTCCAACCCCATAAGCAATCTCAAGTAAGTTGATCCTAGCAGCCTCGGTTTATCATGTTTGGCAAGAACGTAATGCAAAAATATTTAAACAACAAAAGCAGAGTGCTAGTTGTGTTGCTGAGGAGATTGTCGAAACTGTGAGACTAAAACTACTCACATTTCATAAGAAGAATCAAAAGATGGAAGATGTTGTTGCATATTGGAAGATCCCCTTGTCGCGGCTTACTATTTCATAGTAGTTTGTGTTTGATGCTATGTAATGTTTGTATTTAGTATTACATAGGTCTAGTCGTGGTCTGGGCTGTGGCTTGTCATGTCTTGGTTTTGGTTATTTTTGGTTGATGCACATTGTAAACTTTGTGTAAAGTCGACATGGTATCTTTGCCTTGTCGCCTGCACTCTATTTGTTTTTGGTGTAATACAAGCTTACCAGGGGTATTCTACCCTATTATACCAAAAGGATGATCAAGCTCAGTCAGCTCAGCTTGGAGTCAGCTTGGACTTTACTTAGTAAATTATTTCATATTTTTCATTTTTGTTTGTTATAAATAAAATATTGTTTTACTCTTCTCTCTCTTTCCTCTGTACAAACCACAACCGTTACTCCTTCCATGGTAAAAAAAGTAACCGTTGGAGTAAGTGTACTTTCTCTCTCCAATCACAAAACGACACATTTTTGGTGGGAAGGACATATAAAAGCCAACCCGTTTTGATCAAGTTACTTTTCCATTGCTTTCTCATCTCTCTAATCTAATTCTTACTTCTTATTCTCTGAAATCACTCATCCTCTGTTTTTCAACTCCCTAAAATATCATCAATTTTAATTAAATTCTCAATCAGTTTACTAATCAAATGGCTTCATCATCTCAATCTGAGTCTCATCAACCTAAACAAGTCGAAAAGCTTGGTACTTATTTGAAGGGAGATAGGGTTCCTGAAATAGAGGGTGCCAAATAGGTCTCTACACAGATCAAGTTTAGACCTTCACAATTTGCCAATCTCCATCCACCTTCAAACAAGTCTGAGTATACTGATATGTCTAGGTATATCTTTTTCCATCCTATAGGTAAGATTCTTCATCTTTCTCCTAATAAGATCAATCATAATCAGCTTTGTGAGTTTTGGCTCACAAGCAGGGTAACGATCACCACTGAAGGTAAGCAATGCATTGTTGGTACCCTGGACAATGCATCTCGTAGACTTGTGTTTACTTTAGATAGGTTTAAAGAAATTTTTGAATTAGAGTACAAGTCTGATCTTGCTTATGAGTCAGCCCTACCCCTTGATGTAGCAAAAACAGTTTTGAGTCTACTTAGGGAGGGTTGATGGGCCAGTGAAAATTTCTCATTTTTCTGGTATTTACAAGTATTTGATCTCTACTATTGTTAGATCGTTGCAAACAAAATTTGGTGGTTTTGACACCCCAAATAAACTTGAAATGCAAATATTTTACTGCATGGTCCATAATAGATTAGTTGATTTTGGTAGGCTTATTATTGATGATCTTGTGTCCAAGATTTCTGCAAAATCTAAAAATATTTACTATGGCACAATCTTGGAATACATTATTGAAAAGTTTTTAAAGGGAACCTACCAAAGAGCAATAGGGGATTTTATCAAAATTCAACCCCTTGCCTCAAATATTTTTGGACCAATTGATGTCCACCAGAATCTGACCCCTGCAATGCAGGATTATCTTGATTTTTGTGTTAGCAAGGAACAGGAGAACCTTGAGGATCAATTTGATTCTCAAGAGGGAGCTGAGGCTGACCACCCTTCGACGCAAGCTGATCAGCCTGATGCTGAATTGGTCTTAGCCATTCAGGGTGGTGATCAAGGTACACATTCTAACATCCCTGAAACTCCTTCTCCCTCTCATCGCTCTGCTACTTTCCCTGAGGGTTATGAAGTGGACCCACAAAATCCACTTCTAGCCGAAACCTCACAAAAATCTCCAATTTTGCAAAATGAGCCAAATTCCCAAATCTCCAAAAAGAAAAGATCTCAAAAGAGAAAGAGAGCATCAGTTGAGGGGGAGCATGCTGCAAAAGCTGCTAAAGTCTCTTCATCTAAAAGAAGACTACCTCTTAGGGCTGACTCTACAAGGGAATGTTCCCAAGCTGACTCAGCTTCACCTGTTGCTAAGCCGAATCGCCCGTCTGCATCCTCAAATAAGAGGAAAAGGGAAACTGTTACTGCTGCATCCTTCCAAAAGGGTGTACGCATTGAAAGACAAACCTCAGCCCAAGGTCAAACTGAGTCCAATATTATATCGCCTTCATCACTCTCCAAACAGAGTGATAAAATCACTAAAGGGACACCCTTGGACTCAACCTAAGTCCATCAAGAGTCGAGTCAGGTGCACAAAGGTCCATCTTCCACTGTGTATGATAGAATCAAAAAGAAAGGTACACACGCTGATTCTTCTCTTTTACACTCTGGGTCTGCACAGGTTGCAAATGCTTCACCTAGATCACAAGGTGAGGTACAGGCCTCAACATTCTGTCACGATGAGGCTGTGGTGCAATAAAACACCACAGAAGAGGGACCAATCAATTCTACCCTTAACATTACACCAACTGCATCCGTCTCTGCACCTGTGGAAACTCAGGGGACTGCTTTTGGTCATATGGGATTGATTTGTCAAGTCATATCAGCTTCTCTTGCAGGTGAGAAAACTACTGTTGGTCCTCACGATGTTGGTAGTGAAAGACTCATCACCACCACAAGGGGTGATCAGTTTGGTCAGTTGGATGTTCACCCATCCCCAAGGGATGTTCTGGTGACTGCCAATGCTGAAGCTGATCAATCAAATCAGCTTCCTATAGCAGGCACTTTACAGCTTGAATTAACTGCTAATTCTCCTCAAGCTGATATCCAACTGACAACCTCTGTTCCACCTCTTGAGACTCACTCTCATGAGGAAAATCACCAAACAACTCCTATAGCTCCTCATCCTCTAAATTCCCCAAATATACCGAATATTAGGGACACCAGTGAGCCTATTGAAAGGTCTCAAGCTGAAAGGCCAACTGCTGGTTCCTCCCATACGGCCAAATCCCTATTAAAGGATGTGGTTGCTAAGCTCACTGAGGTGAAAGACGCCCAAAAGGCTGACACCACACAACTCAGTGCACGTATGGATATAATACAAGGTAAACAGGTATCTATGCAGGATCAGCTTCATGACATTGTGGCTACTTAGTGCACCTTAGCTACCCAACAAGATGAAATAATGGAAGAAATGGCAGAAATGGCCAAGATGGGTGAAAAGCTGAGTGGAACAATCAAGGTTGGAGTCAAGGGATGGAAAATTTGAATGAAGAAAATAGAAATTATTTTGCAGCACTTGCCACTTCCCAAAACAAGCTAAGGAAATCAATGAAAACCAGATTCAAAGCTAGCAAGCTGAAGATGAAGAAGCTACATAAAAAGGTTCTCAAAGATATCAAAGGCATCCATACCTATCTTGAAGAAGTTGTGAATGTTCCTTCCAAGGTAGAGAAGTCTGAGGTTGAGCTGAAATCTAGCATAAACACACTCAGCTCAACTGTTGAAGAGTTGAAGACTTCAAGCTCTTCTCAAACTACCAAACTGACTTAGCTTGACACTTATATGAAGAAGGATCTCACGCAGCTCATTAAGACAGTTAGCTTCATATCCTCTGCCCACATTGATGATGACAAAAAGGGGGAGAATGAAGAAGAAAGGGAGAAAGTAGTTGAAGAAGATACTACTGCTACTAAAGAGGTTAAAGATACCAGTGTAAGTCCCAACTTAATAGATGGTACTAACTGAAGACACCTCTATGTCAATAGTGAGATTGCTTTGCAATATAGACACTGAACTGGAGACGACCAGTTGCAGTGAATGTATACCAAGTTACTGGATAGATTACTTATAAAGGTGATAATAACAAATAAGTACTCAACAATGCAATATTTAAAGGATTTTTCTAACTTGTGCCCTAAGGGCACACATAAGGGTGTCTCGGGAATTGAAAAAGGTAAGAATATTCTTCTCGGGAATTGAAAAAGGTAATAATATTCTTCTCGGGATTTGAAAAATGCATTTTTCAAGAAGAATATTCTTACCTTTTTCAATTCCCGAGACACCCTTATGTGTGCCCTTAGGGCACAAGTTAGAAAAATCCATATTTAAATACAAGTAAGTAAATCTGGTGAGATCGATATGTAATTTTTCAAGTGTAATTTATTTATTATCTTTAAATAAATTACAAGGTTGTTGCGGAACCAAGATAATACAAATATGTAAATATCCTAACAACCTATGAAATACAATGATCTAATACTTGGAAATTCTCTAAACAATCAAAACACTTAAAGGTGTGAAATGTTCCTTTTTGCGATTGAGAGAATATTGCACAAGTTCACCAAGAATACTGCAAAGTAGGGTTTTGCAAAGTAGTTTTCTTGTTGTGCAAAGACCTCTATTTATAGACAAAGTTGGTATTGGGATTCCAACTTTGTCGTACAAATATGGTTGAGATCATTTAAGGAAGCAATTTGACTTCCTTTGAAATGCTTGATAAAGTATGACATAAAATCACTTTATCCAACCTGCTTTATGTACTTTTGTACTTGATACATAGATAAATACTATTATCCAGATAAAGGTACATAAAGCAAAAAGGTTTTCCTCGTAATCAGTGTAAAGCGTTGTAAAGGCTTTAAACTGACAATCTCCAGTTTCGATCTGATTAGAATGCCAACTGGGCTTCGCTGCCATTGTCATTCTCTATCTTCCACTTGTTGTCTTCGACTTCAATTGGAATGCTTCAGGTCTTGGTCAGATCTCAACTGGAGGAAGTCTTCAGTTGCATTAACTGTACACTTGCAACTGGACTTCGTATATTTCTGGACAAATCAACTAGTCTCCAGATGCAACTGGAGACTCGCCAGTTTATCAGTAAACTGGTCCTAACAACCAGTATGGGTGAAGAAGAAGAAGAGGAAGTTGTGGTTGATATCTAAGCTGAAGCTGACCAGCCTGAAACTCAAATTCAGACTGAGTCAGGTACAAGACAAGAAGAAGTTGTTGTGGTGGAATCTGATGAAGAAGAAGAGGAAGGAGTAGATGCTAAAGTAGTTCTAGGTCTCATGGCTGATGCAGATCTTGTTGAATTTGAAGATGAATCCTCCTATGATGATAGTGACAAGGTACCCATTGGGCCTTATTTTACAGAGAGGAGAGGATTTGGATCAAGCCCAGCTTCCATTCAGCCCATAGAAGAACAAGCTGACCAAAACATTCAGACTGAAGGCACTCAGACTGATGATGCTTCAAGACAAAGAAGTCAGCTTGAGATTGAAGAAGAAGTTGTAAGGAAGAATGAAGCTGAAAGGAGAAAGAGAAGAGGGGCAAAAGATGCTAGAGCTTCAAGGAGACTGATCATGGATGACAAAGAAAAGGAAAGATTATACAAACTCCAAGATCAGCTCAACCAATAAGAAAAAAGAAAGAAGGTTAAAGCAAGAAGAAGAAGCCTCCCTTAAAGCTTTACAAGAACTTGAACTTGCATATCCAACTTGAAGGTTGAAGTTGAAAGCTGGAACTGTCTCCAAAACGCCATCAACTTCAGAAAAAGATAAATTGGAGAAGTTCAAGCCGACTAGGGTTCTTCAAGAAGAGATTATCGGGGTCATACTGAGCAAAGTCAAGACAAGTAAATACCCCATAATCCATCTAAGAAGGGAAGGTGATTCTAGTGCAAGTGAAATGTTGGAGTTGCCTGAGTTATTTACACTTGGATATGCAGAGTGTGTAAAGCTGTACAATCTTCTAGTCCTGAACAAGCCAAGAAATTATGGAGTAGTGGTTGGGGATCTGTCCAAAAGGTTTGCAAAAATGAAAGAACACAACATAGATACAACTAGACTGCCACAACCACTTGCTTTTGAAGATGAAGATTCCATGGATGATGAAGATGAGACTGTGCCTGGTGTCAAGAAGAAGAAGAAGAAGAAGAAGGTAACCATTGAAGACTTTCTGAAAAGAAAAGATTTACATGTCAAGATTCAGAAGTCTGGTTATGGAAAGAAGATGGATTTGCTCAACTTCAGCCTGCCTCCTGAAGTTACAAATCAAATGGAAGGCCAACTCATTGAAGCCCCTGAACTTGGTCTGAATATAAGAACTCATAAAGAAGAAATTGGCCTGCAAAGAGCTTCTGAGCTGAATATGGTTCCAAATGTACATTTATATGCTCTGAAGCTGGTCTGCAATCAAGTTGGAGATAGAAGTAGCAGATTTCTTGAAGGATCAAGAAGGGGGTATGATTTGAACAAGCTTGCTACAGATCACATAAAGGAAGAGTATTATGAAAGCTTTCTGTAAAATACTCAAACTTTGTCCTTATGTGAGAATTTTGTAAATACTCTATTTTAATGCATTATTGTAAAATTAATTAAGTTAATAGAGTTCATGACATCTTTTTCATTCAGTCCTGTAAGTATGTATCTCTACTACATTATAAAGCATTTGTTCCCTCCATTTTTTCAACTTCAACTAAGTGAAAACCATAAAATATCCATATCACTTATTCATAATACCCTTAGAAGAAATCTCAACCACTCATTTTTTTACCTCTCCTCAAATTCCAACCACTTACTTTTCTCTCTCCTCCATAAATCATTTTATTCTTCTAATTCATTCAAAATCTTTTATCTTAAAAACCGTACATCAATAAATTATAAAAATTATATGGGTGTTCTTACAATTTCATGCTCTTTCATTAGAGATGTCATTCGATATATTTTCAACGAATTTTTAAATCCGAGGGCGGAGCCGGACGGCTAAGGCATTTGGCTATCACACTCTATGACCTATCACCTCCCATGACCTATCATACTCTATGACCTATCACCCCCACCATCTCACCGCCGCAACTCGCGGGTACTTTGTCTCGTTTTATTAGATGAAAAAGATCAAAAGAACCCAAAGAAAAGATTGAAAGGGTCAAAATGTGTAATGTTATCAACTTGATAACTCTTTCAATCTGATTAAGTATTTTCAGACTGATCAGAAGAAGCTGCAAGGTTTTGTCATCATCAAATAGGGGAGATTGTTGGAGTCAAGTTACTCATACACTAGAAGATTTGAAGATAACAAACAAATTCAGAAATACTTAAGTCTTTGGTTCCAGAGCTGAGTCAACTTGGACTGATCCAAGCTGAGTCAGCCTGAACATCTTCACTGGAAGATGGTATCATTCAAGCTGCATCAAATAGAAGATAAGCACTTGGTTTGAAGTCAAAGATAAAGATCAATGATAGAAGGCCAAATTGATGGGTGAAAGTCAGCTTGGTTCTTGCAGTCAGCTTGGAAGGTACGGATACAGGTTGGAGTATTGAAAGTGCTCTAATGTTGTTATATAACGTTGTATATGTATCACCCATCTGGATAAGCATTATAAAGGACATTCTAGAGTGTCAGTTGGTGATTGTAAACATTCTATGAGGTGTCCATTATCATGTGACTGCACGATTATCTTGGAGAGCATATGGGGAACAAAAAGTACAATGTCACTATCACCAAGTACTGATCAAGCAGAACCCGTTAGATCAAGACGCGTGAAAGACAATGGACGACATATAAGGCATGGTTGATGCCTATATAAACCAGCTTTAGAAACTCAAGAATGCATGCATCCATTACATTAACTCTCACAATGATTAAAGCTATCAGCTTGGATCCGTGTTGTACTCAGCTTAGGCTAGTAGAGTTAATATACAGAGTTGTAACTTGTTATTCAACCAAGTAGTTAGATTTGTAGGCTAATCTGTTCCACAACTACTTGTAATTCTTTTTATTCATAATAAAAGGAATAAGTTGATATCAGCTTGCACTTTGTTCTTGGACTGCACTTTACCTTATTGTCTTTAAAATTTTGTTATTGATAGTCCACTTGTTTGCTTAACTTAGATTAATTAACTCGACAAGAAAGTAATTAACAGAAAGTAAAGAACAAGAACAATAGTAGATCTCAAGAACAACAATCATGCAAGTCTAATCATATGTATCATTGAATAAACAGTGAATACATGGTCGATATTACAACTTGACTTACAAGCATGTAAATGAAAATACAATTGTTAAGTTTAGACTAACTAGAAACTAAAGAACAAGAACAATAGTAGATCTCAAGAACAACAATCATGCAAGTCTAATCATATGTATCATTGAATAAACAGTGAATACATGGTCGATATTACAACTTGACTTACAAGCATGTAAATGAAAGATACAATTGTTAAGTTTAGACTAATTAGAAACTTAAGCAAATACAAGAAATATTAAAGACACACTTTCTAAGTGACAAACACAATTCTTGTGGGCGGCTGTGTTGCTTTATATAGGGGAGAAGTAGGGCAACACAGCCTTGTCTTGATGGTGATAGGATGGTGGTTGTTGATTCCTTATTGGCTAGAAGTACTTGCGACAGACGCCTGATGCGTGTTTTTAGTGTGAAAACAAAAATGATTTTTAATTAACAAAACACTGGTTTTAAATTTATAAACCTCAAACTAAACACACACTAACGGGCAGAGAACCCGATCGAATGTAGCTAGTGTTGTGGTAAGTACAGGATCGTTCGCAGGGACGCTTGCACTACCTAGTCTAATAATATGTGTAATTCTAGCGGTTGGGGGTTGTCACGATTTCCTATTTAAACTACTGAAATGAAAGTAAAATAGAAGCCGCAACCGCTTGGTCTAGCGAGAAGCTTCTTTTAATCTAGTAAATGAAATTGAAAAGCAAATAAAAGTAATTAAAAATAAATACTTGTTTGGCATCTCCGATCACATGATACGACAATTACTACCCTATTTACTGCTAGTCTGTTGGAAAACTTATTTACGGCTCAGATTCTCGTTAGATTCACTTTACCTATGTAAGTAGTGATGTCATTAGACTCACACTACTCTTTAAACAAATTCTCGTTAGACTCATTGTTTAAGCTTTACTACCTAAGTTTGTGTTACATATTTGTCTTTTAATATACCCGGCTCTTAAGCCATGACCGGATAATAGTTCCATCCGGTGACCATAGTGCACGTTTCCATGTCACTAGATCACGTCTGACATTGTTAAGTTTCATGTTCAACTTATTCTAATTATTATGGTTTTGGATCCGTCCGTTAGAACTGAATCACCTTTTACATCTAATTAAAGATCGATTAGTGTTTTCTATCTTTATATATTAGTCCTAGTGTATGATTATAGACCGATCATCAGAATTAAACTAATACATGCAGATATAGAACCTATAACAATATGAAGAACTCATTAACCATGGATCTACGACAAACAGTAATCACTATCCAACAGATCTAACAAGTAAAATAGAATAAATAAAAGTCTACATGATCACATCAATCCAAACAAGTATTCAGCCTACTAGCCTGACATTATTAAAGGAATGACAAAGTCTTAAAAGATGAAAGACATTGTTTACCAACTAGAAAGTAAATAAGAATGAAAGATCTAGGTTGGAGATTAAGATTAAGAAATGTTAGAAGCTCCAAATCCTCCTTGGAATCTGCAAATTTTGACCTAGGGTTGATGGGTGTCAACTAGGGCTGTTGGATCTGTTCTCTCTTAGGGTTTTGAGGGTTCTTGTTCTATTTATAAGGCAAAAGTCGATTCTGGACCTGGGCCGCCCAGCGGCGCTGGAGATGGGCTTCAACGGCGCTGGGGCCTTCAGATGGGGTGCCAGCGGCGCTGGCAGCTGCTCCGTCTTCTCAATTTGCTTCGTTCGACTCCCGGCTTGCTCCCTTGTGTCTTGTAACTTCACCGGCCTTCATGTTGAGTTGATAGATGCCATTCACCCTCGCTCGCATCTTTCGTGAACCTGCGTTTATATCGAATCCATTAAGTACCAATAGTTCACGAATATTAACTCATTTAGACATTAAAATGTGGCCTTATGATGGGGGAAATTTATCACAAAATGAACGCTCATCATATACCCCCACACTTAAGTCTTTGCTTGTCCTCAAGCAAATAGTCCAAGAAAAATAGAAACAATGATGAGCGGACAACTTAAGTGTACAAGTTTTCTTACTTTTTAAAACATTTCACAGATTTTGAGAAAGCTTTAAGACAAAATCAGTAAGCTATAGCTAGAGGTAAAGATAATCAGTCAATCAAAACTAAAAGTTAACCTTATATTCGTGTTAATACCTCCAAAACCGTTCTATAATTCCACATGTCCTACAGCTTAATCTTACTTCTTTCTGCTGACTAGTTAAGCACTTAATTAAAGTTTGTATAGCAATTAGATCTACTAGCTACTAGCAAGGCATTTATATCTTATTATTAGTTGTACTTGTGCTTCACTACTTAGATATACTCTCACACTACAGTCATGCTCGCTAGCAAAACACTAAAGCAATTATACAATATTATCATCTTTAATAGTTGAGACAGCGGTGACAGGTCGGTGGTTCCCCACTCGCAGAGCGACATAACTCAACTAATGGTTAAAGTTTATACCTTACATCAAGAAAACGGTGACAGGTCGGTGGTTCCCCACGCGTAGAGCGACATAACTTGATGTGTATAATTTTACTCGTTTAATAGCTCTTTGAACTCTTTTATTAATCTACCGATTGTCTTTCTTAAAATTTACTACATTTATTCATGCAATAGACATTATCAGAGACCCCAGATGACTCATATACTTACTTAGCATGCAACTAGTTTACAATCAATAGTGTAAGAATTAAGGATGAACCATACATCTAAAATAGTTCTTACACAAGGAGTTATATCATTAAAGTCCAATTAATATACCTATACTAATAACTAAATAGTTCCAATTGCTAGGCATATTAAAGTCCGGTTAAGTGTGCTATGGCAAACATAATCGCATATAAGTTTCAGTCTAAGCTCTAATCCATTTGGAAAAATGAACAGCCACAAATCTATAGTAAAACTAACAGTTCTAACTTACCGTTCATCTACCAAAGCTAATGTTGCTTAATTATCGTCATCTTTTGTCATCTTGCAAAGCTTTTGTTCTCAAAATGTTTTTGACACAAGAAAAGTATAAATTTTTGCATGAATTAAGTAGAAAACTTAAATTTTCAAACAATAAAACACCGGGTTTTTCCTATTCCATCCCTCCACACTTAAATTGTACAACGTCCCCGTTGTACTAAACAATGAAAAACATAAAGGGAAATAGGATAAACATAAAAGAATAAGGAATAACGAAACTTTCCATGTTTAGATTGCATGAAGTTGTTGAAGATGGCATGTGTGGAGTGACTGCGACTGATAATGATCTTCAAAGGTTGAGTCGACTCCATTTGATGGCGATCCATTTCTGCTTCTCCATCTTCTTCTCTTTTTGGTATTTTCTGATTTTTTAATTTTTGGATTTTTCTGATTTTTTAAAATTTTTGGATTTTTGGATTTTTCTGAATTTTTTTTGTATTTTTTGCGATCTTGTGTGCGGGCTGGAGTTAGGAGCGGCGCTGGTGGTGGTAGTAGCGGCGCCGGAGTGCTTGCGTAGCAGGTCCAGCGGCGCTGGTCCTTTAGGTGAGCGGCGCTGGACTGCTTCGTAGCAGTTCCAGCGGCGCTGGTCCTTTAGGTGAGCGGCGCTGGACTGCTTCGTAGCAGTTCCAGCGGCGCTGGATGCCCAGTTGAGCGGTGCTGGTACTTCCTGCACTTGTTTCGGCGTCTAACTTTCCTCACGGCTCGGTGCCGACACTCCCCCACACTTAGCTTTTTACCAAGTGTATAGCTTATCCTTCAGACTAGAAAACAAAATACTTCTACACACTTCAATCAAAATATTAAAACGAAAATAACAAGATAAAACATAAATAAAATGAAAATAAAACGAAAATAAACACGATTGCAATAAAGTTACTTGTTTCTTCAATCCTTCCAAAGCTTGCATCTGTGATTCTAAAGATAATTCTCATACAAATCAGATCACAAATGATAAAATTCAAAACATATGCTTAATTGCAATTAGTCACAAATTCCTAAAAAGATAAAAATAAAAATAAAAATAAAACTAAACAAAGCTTGGGTTGCCTCCCAAGAAGCGCTAAGTTTAACGAGTCTTCAGCCGGACTCGGCTTAGGAACTAGGTGGAGGAGGAAGGTTGGGTCGGCCGGGGGCCGGTTCCCGTTGGGTTATATCGAATGTAGATGTCGGTTCCCGTTGATTCGATTCTTGTTTTCTTAACCTCCCATGCAAAACTCCTCGCCTTGCATCTAGTCCCGAAGGGGTTTGTTTTACTAATGTCCTCCCTAGTCAAAACAACCTGATTAAACCCCATGCTTAAAGTTACCTTCTTTGCTTTTAAATTAACTGATGAACTTACCGACAGCAAAAATGGTTGACCTAAAATCACATGATCCCTCGTAATTGAATCGGCTTCAACTATGAAAAATCAGTGGGGATGTGTAATCCCTCTATCCTAATGACCAAGTTACTTATAAATCCTTTAGTCAAAACCTGATTAAACCCCATGCTTAAAATTACCTTCTTTGCTTTTAAATTAACTGATGAACTTACCGACAGCAAAAATGGTTGACCTAAAATCACATGATCCCTCGTAATTGAATCGGCTTCAACTATGAAAAATCAGTGGGGATGTGTAATCCCTCTATCCTAATGACCAAGTTACTTATAAATCCTTTAGTCAAAACAACCTGATTAAACCCCATGCTTAAAATTACCTTCTTTGCTTTTAAATTAACTGATGAACTTACCGACAGCAAAAATGGTTGACCTAAAATCACATGATCCCTCGTAATTGAATCGGCTTCAACTATGAAAAATCAGTGGGGATGTGTAATCCCTCTATCCTAATGACCAAGTTACTTATAAATCCTTTAGTCAAAACCTGGCCCCTCCTACCAACCTAATCTCTAAATCTTCCCATTTCACTTGATTCCCATTTTTCCTCAAATTATGGCGATAAATACTTATGGACAAGATATTAGAGGTTGCTCTAAGGTCTATGTAGATGTTCTCAAAACAGTTAGAGCTAATGTAGCAAGGAATCTGAAAAATACTAGGGTCACCATAAAATTTACCATTTGGTTCTCTAGCTATTATTTCATTCATCTTATCTCTTTCTAGGTCAGCTAAATGCTCTCCTCACTTAATATTTCTTAGGATCTTTCTAACCCTATTTGCGACCTCTCTGCTATTTCTTAGTTGTTCTTCTACCTTTCCTTTCAACTCTTTTAATTCAACAAAACTTTCATAACAGGATTTTTCTCCTAGGTTTGGTTTTGACAGTCTCAATATCTAGTGACATACTTAATGGTTCATTAGGGTTTTGGTCACTATCTATCACTTCCATCCTAAGACATTCTCCTTTAACTAGGTTGCTATCTTCATCTAAATCAAACACCTTAATCCTATTTTGACCATTTGACAAGGAAATTTCTCTTTTATGAACATGGATGATAGCATTCGCAGTATGCAAAAATGGTCGGCCTAGAATTAGGGGTGTCACTATCTCATCTACTGAATCAAGCACAACAAACTCAGTCCAAAATTCTAATTACTTAACCCTAACATGGACTCGTTCGATAATCCCCTTGGGATGTCTGTAAGTCTGGTCGGCTAACCGAATGCTCATGTTAACGGATTTTAGCAAACAAAGGGTAAGTTTCTCAAAAATCACAGTAGGCATGACATTGATACTTGACCCTAAATCAGCTAATGCACACGAAAAATATTCATTATTAATAGTGCAAGGAATAAGAAAACTTCCTGGATCTTCAGTTGATCGGCTTGTCTGTGTCACGTCATCCGGTGCCTCGAGATCTTCAACTTCATCCTTACTGTCCGAGTCGTCCCCATCTTTGATTTTGCACTTTGAAATGAATTGGGTCTCGATATCACCTCGAAAAGCAGCTAAAAATGAAGTTTCGCGAAAATCTGGGCTGACGGGGCTAGCAGGGGCGCTGCACCTGGGCTCCCAGTGGTGCTGGTCCTCTCCAGGTGGAACCTGGAGGCTTCCAGCGGTGCTGGATCTGGGCACCAGCAGCGCTGGAGGTGTCTGGACAGAATTCAGATTCGCGTTTTTGCCCGTTTCTTCTCCATTTGGCTCCCGTATGACCTGTACCTGATTTGACACTTCACAAAACTCATTAGAAAGCTCAGTTGAGTCATTACCTTCAGTGAATATTGCATTCATATTCTCGTTTCGCGCGGATGGTGGTTGGTACTTTGACTCATTCCTTGAGCTTGAACCACCTTGAATGTTTGGCTTTGGATTTGTTGCATTTTCCTTCCTCCCATTCTGCTCAATCCACCTATCTATCCTCCTTTCCAAGTCCTTGATTGCGGCTTGTTGATTTCTTGCTCCTTCGTCCACCTTTTGATTGAGATTTCTTATTTTCCCATTGAGCAACTTCGTGTAGCTTCCTAAGGAGTCATGCCTCTTGTCATTCATCTCCATGTACTTCTCCATCATGGTTGTGAGCTTGGCGATCGGGTCCTCCTTGGAATCACTATCGGCTCTCGGTTGCTCTTGTTCACCATTACTCCTTTGCCACCTATTTTGAAAAGAACCAAAATTATTTCTAGAATAATTTGAATTAAAGTTAGAATTACCGGGATTTCTTTGGAATAGTCCTCTTCGATAGCCTCCACGGTATTGGTTCTAAACATAGTTGACTTCCTCGGTAGCTTTCTCCATACAATCCTCGGTATAGTGCATTCCTCCACAATTGTTGCACCCGTGTGCAATCATTTTGAGGTCCTTGTCCAAAACTTCCATCCTATCTTTAAAAATAGAAAAACGGTTAGATAAAGCTTTAAGTTCATGAATTACCTCATTATTGGAGTTGCTTTCAATGCTAGCCATGGTTCTCCTCGTCCTCCTTTCTCGATCCTTATCATCCGTGTCACGAGCTAAGCTAGCTTGCACCATATCCTCCATCATTTTGTACGCATCATTGGTAGTTTTGTACAAAAGGTTACCACCGCCGGCTAGGTCTAGATCCTTTTGGGAATTCTTAGTTAAGCCATAGAAGAAGATTTCTATGATTTCATCCTTTTCAAGTCCGTTCCCATGGCAATTCCTAATCATTTCCCTAAGCCTTTTCCATGCATCAACTAGTGATTTGCCCTCGTCTTGCTTGAAAGCTTGAATATCCCGAAGCATTTTCCTTGCTAAACTAGGGGGAAAGAATCGCGAGACAAACTTTTCGCGAAGTTGATTCGATGTAGTGATGGTACTTTCATCGAGCTCATCGAACCAAGCATGCGCCTCTCCCGTAAGAGACGAAGGAAATAAGCTAAGTTTCACATCGTCATCGGTGACGTCTCCTCCATATTTGAACATTTTGCACAAACTAGTGAACCTGCTTACATGCTTATGTGGGTCGGATTTGGCTCGACCGTCATATTGGTTGTCTTGGATTAACTTAAGGTGGTGTCCTTTGACTGAGAACGAGTCTCCTAGGTTTGGGGGTAAAATGGCCGATCCCGGTGTAGGTGGGACGGCTCTCGTTCTCTCGATCATGGGTCGGTCAAATGCATCCATTTCCATCCTAGGTGAGTCTGGTTCAGAAGAAGTGTCGGATGATCCTAAAGGTGAGTCTTCGTCAAAAAGGGTTGTTAGGCTAAATACGAGTGGTGGAATCGGTGTGTTGTCTCTCCTGTTTCTTCTAGGTGTACCTAAGCTTGAAGATGCACTATCTACTATCGTTCCCGATCTCAATCGCATCAACTACCTAAATAACCTGCAAAACCAAAAAGAAAAGATCAAACGCACTAATATAAAAATGAAATGAAAAACTAAACTACAATACTTAAACTAAAAATTAAAAAGAAAATATTTTTGGATTTTTGAATTTTAAGAAAAATGAAAATACTAGCTAAACTAACTAGACTAAGAGAAAAATAAACCTAATATGATTAAACTTAAAAACAGAAAATTAACTACCTCGTGCTGAAACACAAGATAGGATCGAACTACAGTACTAAACTAAGAATGCGACGCGTCCCCGGCAGCGGCGCCAAAAACCTATGATGCGTGTTTTTAGTGTGAAAACAAAATTGATTTTTAATTAACAAAACACCGGTTTTAAATTTATAAAAGTTGTACAAGTAAATACCTCAAACTAAACACACACTAACGGGCAGAGAACCCGATCGAATGTAGCTAGTCTTGTGGTAAGTACAGGATCGTTCGCAGGGACGCTTGCACTACCTAGTCTAATAATATGTGTAATTCTAGCGGTTGGGGGTTGTCACGATTTCCTATTTAAACTACTAAAATGAAAGTAAAATAGAAGCCGCAACCGCTTGGTCTAGCGAGAAGCTTCTTTTAATCTAGTAAATGAAATTGAAAAGCAAATAACAGTAATTAAAAATAAATACTTGTTTGGCATCTCCGATCACATGATACGACAATTACTACCCTATTTACTGCTAGTCTGTTGGAAAACTTATTCACGGCTCAGATTCTCGTTAGATTCACTTTACCTATGTAAGTAGTGATGTCATTAGACTCACACCACTCTTTAAACAAATTCTCGTTAGACTCATTGTTTAAGCTTTACTACCTAAGTTTGTGTTACATATTTGTCTTTTAATATACCCGGCTCTTAAGCCATGACCGGATAATAGTTCCATCCGGTGACCATAGTGCACGTTTCCTTGTCACTAGATCACGTCTGACATTGTTAAGTTTCATGTTCAACTTATTCTAATTATTATGGTTTTGGATCCGTCCGTTAGAACTGAATCACCTTTTACATCTAATTAAAGACCGATTAGTGTTTTCCATCTTTATGTATTAGTCCTAGTGTATGATTATAGACCGATCATCAGAATTAAACTAATACATGCAGATATAGAACCTATAACAATATGAAGAACTCATTAACCATGGATTTACGACAAACAGTAATCACTATCCAACAGATCTAACAAGTAAAATAGAATAAATAAAAGTCTACATGATCACATCAATCCAAACAAGTATTCAGCCTACTAGCCTGACATTATTAAAGAAATAACAAAGTCTGAAAAGATGAAAGACATTGTTTACCAACTAGAAAGTAAATAAGAATGAAAGATCTAGGTTGGAGATGAAGATCAAGAAGTGTTAGAAGCTCCAAATCCTCCTTGGAATCTGCAAATTTCGACCTAGGGTTGATGGGTGTCGACTAGGGCTGTTGGATCTGTTTTCTCTTAGGGTTTTGAGGGTTCTTGTTCTATTTATAAGGCAAAAGTCGATTCTGGACCTGGGCCGCCCAACGGTGCTGGAGATGGGCTTCAAAGGCGCTGGGGCCTTCAGATGGGGTGCCAGCGGCGCTGGCAGCTGCTCCGTCTTCTCAATTTGCTTCGTTCGACTCCCGGCTTGCCTCCTTGTGTCTTGTAACTTCACCGGCCTTCATGTTGAGTTGATAGATGCCATTCACCCTCGCTCGCATCTTCCGTGAACCTGAATTTATATCAAATCCATTAAGTACCAATAGTTCACGAATATTAACTTATTTAGACATTAAAATGTGGCCTTATGATGGGGGAAATTATCACAAAATGAACGCTCATCAACGCCCTTTGTCTTCTTTACCAAATCGGGTATGAGAGAGAAACCCTTCTCTTGGATCCAACTGCATCTTTGCCATAAGAAGTACATTACAGTTAGAACAACCACCATGTAACTCTTGTCTTCTTCTTGTTTGAATTCTTGTGAGTCCCTCGATAGCTATGGATCGCTCTCGAGATCGTCTATGGTTATGTCGTGAGTGCGGAATCCTCACGAGATAACTGTTTGATTAGTTATCTATTATATTGCTAATTACAAGAGTATAATCAGCCTTATATTGCTCTATATTCGTTTGGTATATATCACAAACGAACTTAGTTGCCTTAGGTGTGTTAAACTGAACGTCATCCATAATTTTAGGGTTTTTGTTCGTATTTATATGTTTCTGATAATATTAGACTCGCTGGGCTTTGTTCTTACGAACTTAGCAGCCCAGCCCATCTTAACGAAGATTATCTTCGTTAGTGCCTAACGAAGATTATCTTCGTTAGTTGTAAATCAGCTTTATAGTTATATTCCTAGTATTTCACGTACAAGGAATCCTAACGTATATTATGTTTGTACTTGTATAACATACATAACAAACATCATATATAAACATATATAACACCTAAACATGTAATCGATCATTACCAAAACATTATGTTCATAATCTATCAATTACATATACGAATAAGACATAATCAAATCTAAGTTGCTGTTGTCACATCAACGTGCATCAACAATTCTTCCCGCCTTGAAAAACAGTTTGGATAAGAATGCATCGTTGGCAGAGAGTCACTGGACTCGTTGATGGTTCGCTGATGAATCCTCATCAGCGACCAAGTCTGGTCAGCGAATCCTTCACTCAACAGTTATTTATTCTTTACTGTTTCATTCAATATTAACTCAGACTGATTATGGGCAAATATGTTAAGATAATTTATATTCCGCCTTAAAAAAACTAAAAGTTGTATTCACTCTCCTCTACAACTTTTTGAGGCATATTAAACCATCATGTTATCTCCTTGTGGACCTATCAAATACAATCAACTATTTTAGAGTGCTAAATCTTAATATTTTTATTACAATTACTTGGTCTTACACATGATTCGATTTATCATTTGATAAAATAACACTCATAAGTAATTAATAATTACTTTATACTTATTTTGTCACCGTCCATCGGACAGATATAATCTAATAAACTATAAACTAATGCATATATTTTTGTGTATATCAAAAAATGATAATAATTGTGTAAGGATCACTTTCCCTTTAAAAAATAAGGAATGATAAAAATATAATATAATATTATTTTTATAACAAACTAATGTGAAATTTATTCATGTTCTTTTAACATTATTATTTGATTTTACCAAAAACGTCATAATTATATTCATAAAAAATACTCCCTCCGTCCCATTAGAAGTGTCTTGTTTTGAATATTCAAAGTCTTTATTTATCAACTTTGACCTTAATTATTTTTGTTTGTGTTATATAATAGTTGATGAAAGTTATATGTTTTTGATGTGAAATTTCCAAAACACAGCGGAAGGTAATAATTTTTATGAGGATTTTCTGGTTTATAAGACAACAAAAACGAACAAGACAATAAAATGCAAAGATAGATAAGAATCTAATACTTGATTCGTAAAGGAAACGGTCCACCGGAATCAAATAATGGAAACACTCCAACCCACCACTATGTTTGATAAAGGTCTAGCCACCACATTGATGTGAAATTTCCAAAACACAGCGGAAGGTAATAATTTTTATGAGGATTTTCTGGTTTATAAGACAATAAAATGCAAAGATAGATAAGAATCTAATACTTGATTCGTAAAGGAAACGGTCCACCGGAATCAAATAATGGAAACACTCCAACCCACCACTATGTTTGATAAAGGTCTAGCCACCACAAACACAGATAAAGGAATCGAAGATTTAAGATCTCACCACTATATTTGATAAAGGACGAACCACCACAAATATAGATAAAGGGATCACTTCAAACCACGAAGATCAAAGATCCATAAAGGTAAATGAAGATTTTTGGATAAGAAATAGAGGCTGCTCTATTAATTTCATTCAATCAATCAAGTCCCCTTTTACAAAATAAGAGAACCCCTATTTATAGCCAACATTTGCTATTTCTAGAATAAACAAAAATTACAAAAGAAAACAAATAAAAGGTTGTCACAGAAAACAAGGACCACCACTACTTTTAGACAACCAATAGAAAAAGGGCATGTGAAGCTTCTAGAATTATTCCCTTGGAAATGGTCCCCACAATTGGCACATGCAAACCGTTAGGAAAGGTGTCACATCCACCTATCCATCTTTATCCATAAACCTTCTAGAACATTCAGATGTGTCCGCTTCTTATTGGATGAAAGTTATATGTTTGATGTGAAATTTCCAAAACACAGCGGAAGGTAATAATTTTTATGAGGATTTTCTGGTTTATAAGACAATAAAATGCAAAGATAGATAAGAATCTAATACTTGATTCGTAAAGGAAACGGTCCACCGGAATCAAATAATGGAAACACTCCAACCCACCACTATGTTTGATAAAGGTCTAGCCACCACATTGATGTGAAATTTCCAAAACACAGCGGAAGGTAATAATTTTTATGAGGATTTTCTGGTTTATAAGACAATAAAATGCAAAGATAGATAAGAATCTAATACTTGATTCGTAAAGGAAACGGTCCACCGGAATCAAATAATGGAAACACTCCAACCCACCACTATGTTTGATAAAGGTCTAGCCACCACAAACACAGATAAAGGAATCGAAGATTTAAGATCTCACCACTATATTTGATAAAGGACGAACCACCACAAATATAGATAAAGGGATCACTTCAAACCACGAAGATCAAAGATCCATAAAGGTAAATGAAGATTTTTGGATAAGAAATAGAGGCTGCTCTATTAATTTCATTCAATCAATCAAGTCCCCTTTTACAAAATAAGAGAACCCCTATTTATAGCCAACATTTGCTATTTCTAGAATAAACAAAAATTACAAAAGAAAACAAATAAAAGGTTGTCACAGAAAACAAGGACCACCACTACTTTTAGACAACCAATAGAAAAAGGGCATGTGAAGCTTCTAGAATTATTCCCTTGGAAATGGTCCCCACAATTGGCACATGCAAACCGTTAAGAATGGTGTCACATCCACCTATCCATCTTTATCCATAAACCTTCTAGAACATTCAGATGTGTCCGCTTCTTATTGGATGAAAGTTACTAGATGATAAAATACTGAAGTGGATCTGGTGGCTTACTACCGGAGCATCTTGACTGGAGCATCTCACTGGAGTGCAACTGAAACATAGCTGGCAAGTTCACTGGTGGATGCTCGCTGAAGTGTAACTGACGGATACTCGCTGAAGTGTCACTGGCATGGATCACTGAAATGACTGCCGAAGCTTGACTTGCTAGCTTCACTGGCAAGTAGTCGCTGAAGCAAAGTTGAACTTCACCAGTGGACATTCGTTGCCACTTGCTTGCTGAAGGATTAGTTGCTGATGGAGCTTGTCGCTGAGGTGTTTCATGAAGCGGGTCGCTGCTCATAGTCACTGGAGACTGGTCGCTGAAGTGTTTTGCTTGCTGATCTAAACATTCGTTGGTCATGTGGATTGCCGAAATGAAGTCTCTGATGTGCTCATAGGTCGTTGCTGACTGAAGTTGCATCAGTGAGTGTTGTTGCTGACTGAAACCCATTTCTGAAGCCTCGTGACCGGAGCAAGTTACTGGAGCTTTGACTGACGAGTCTTCACTGGAGTTGTTAGCTAAAAGCTTGCTGAAACAAGACTGATAGGTTTCACCGCTGATGGATACTTGCTGAGGAAAGGCTCGCTGATGTAATCTTCTCACTGAAGTGTTGCTGGTTGTTCTGATCACTTGCTGGTCGTATCTGGTGCTGACCAGTTCACTGGTCGTGATCTGAAGCTGTGTCAGCGAGAGTTGTTTCTGATCAAGACTTATTTTGTCACTGGCGGGCAACAAGATCAGCAAGTCTTGACTTATCACTTCAGTACTCGACTTAGTATCCAGCTTAGTAGTTTCTGTTAGAATGATATAGGTTTTCTCATCAGCATGCTTTATTAGACCAGCATGTATTTCTAGATCAGTAGACATATTGTAACACCCCAAAATTTTAAGGTAAATGAAAATTAACTCTTTTATTAGTTTTGGCATTAAATTAACTTCCTAGTATTTTGTTTCGAGATAAGAAGTTAATTTAGTTGGAACTCTAGCGGGTAGCGGATATTTGACCCACTAAAAATGTGAAATGGGACGTGGCATATGGGAGAGGTGTCCAGCCAATTTCAAATGGTGATTCACCAAAACCACTGAGCCCCATTCTTAAAATCCTCAATCTTTCCTTTCTCCAATTCAATTATATCAAGTATTCATGCAAGATTATTCCTCCCCAAAATTCAACTATCTAATTCATTCAAATAATAAGCAAAGTAAGGGTTGTTTTGTTGGGGGAGGCCGAAATTAACAAGGAGAAAAAGAGAGAAAAATCTGGAAATTTAATTGTTGTTGTTGTTCTTTGAGGTAAGAATTCCCTTAACCCTTTAATTGTAAAATTTAGGGTTCTTGATAATGGAATTTGGGTTCTTAGTTGGAAATTGGGAATTTGTCAATTTGGGGATTTTGATGATGAACCCTAATGAATTAAAAGGAGAAGCTTTGGGTAAAGGCAATTGAGTTTTTAATGAAACCCAAAGTAATCAACTTTATGTTTTGGGTGTTTGGCTAAATTGTGATACGAAATTGATTACGGAAAATTGTTAAAATGTTTTGTGAATGCCAAACACCATGATAATGAAATGCATGTTGAATTCAAGTGAATGATTGTGAAATAGTTGAGTTTATAGAACTCATAGATATATGTATTGTATTATGTATAGGTGGTGAAGATCATCTAGTTGTGCCTAATAGCCATTTTACCAATTAGCCAAGTTTAAGGTGAGTGTATATGCATATAATCATGTTCTTGTTATTTGAGGTCATAGGTGGGTAAATTCCTATGACCCATTTGATTATTGAGCTAGTAGGTGGGTAAATTCCTACTAGCCAAATTGTGATTTAGGGTTAGTAGGTGGGTAAATTCCTACTAGCCCATTTGTGATTAAAAGCCAGTAGGTGGGTAAATTCCTACTAGCATACTTGTTATTAGGGTTAGTAGGTGGGTAAATTCCTACTAATCCAATTGTGATGAAAAGCTAGTAGGTGGGTAAATTCCTACTAGCATAATTGTTATTAGGGTTAGTAGGTGGGTAAATTCCTACTAACCCATTTGTGATTAAAAGCTAGTAGGTGGGTAAATTCCTACTAGCATAATTGTTATTATGGTTAGTAGGTGGGTAAATTCCTACTAACCCATTTGTGATTAAAAGCTAGTAGGTGGGTAAATTCCTACTAGCAAGTTTCCATGGCCATGTGAAAATGAATTTGTGCTTATGAATGTTATGATTGAAATGGCTATCTTTGGATGGGCTATATTGTGGTGCTTGATGCACATTGTACGGTAACTTGCTTATGGTTATATGTATATGCATTCACTAAGCGTTGCTTATGTTTTAGTTGTTCAATTCTTTCATAGGGGCTGGTAGTAGTAGCAAAGGCAAGGATTTGATCTAGTGAAGTTGACTTTGAAGATTTTGAAGCCATTTTGGAGGTTGGCACTTTGGGTAAATTGGTTAGCTGATTCCCTTTGACTACTATGGCTCTTGATACATGTTGGTGTAGCTTAAACAAGTTCTTTTGGGTTGAAAAATCTGCAGATATGTAAAGATTTTGTGTCACTTGGTTGTTTTTGGTCATAACTTGGTAACTAGGTCGTTTTTAGGTCAAACGACCGTTTGAAGACACTTATCGCTTTTGGTTCGAAATTATGGTTGTAAAGATTACCTTTGGTATCCATTATTATGTCGAAGTATGAAGGGTCCTGTTATAAAATGTGGTTTGAAATTTGAAAGTGGAAATGGTTAGTGAGATTGATTTAAAATGGAATAGTTTATGAACTTAATAGAGCCGGCCTATTATTGGTCATAAGCTATTACGTTCTAAATCAAACTTACTAAATATGGAAACGATCGGATGTGGGCGTTTGGGGTATTAGAGACAAATTAGTGTATTGAATGTTTATTTATAAGTTGTTAAATTTGTAGTATGGAATCTTTTCAAAACGAAGACGAATCAATTCGGACTAGGGATAAAGTTATAGAGAATGTAGAATCGTCGGAGCGAGAAGTCCTCACCGGTGATTTTATAAGTGAGCAAATAGGCAAGGCCTTGGAGAACTTCTCTCCATTTATCACTAAAAAGTTGAATGAGACTCTAGAAGGAGCAATGAGTGAAGCCATTGCTAACAAGATTAGGGAGGAAGTAGCTTTGTCGGTGCAAGAAGAGTTCGGTAAGCGTTTTCCTAAAGACAAAGCACCGGAAACTCAAACTCATGAAAATCCTCCAAGGCATACGAACGAGAAACCTTATGATCTCAAAAACTTCACCATTGCAAACCCTCCCACATACAATGGGGACCCCGATCCTATTGTAAGCACCAAGTGGGTGAACGAAATCGAAGGGGCTTTCCGCATTACCAAGACTCCAACCGAAGACAAGACATTATATGGGTCAAGTATGTTGAGAGGTAGCGCTAAAGTGTGGTGGGATGGCCAACTTGTGACAAAGGGTGAGGAGGTGATGGTGCAGATGGAGTGGGCAAATTTTAAGGTGGCTTTCTTTAAAGAATTTCGATCCGAAGCCGATGTGACTAGGCTTAGAAGCGAATTCATGAATGATTCGCAAGGTACCTTGAATGTGAATGAATTTCGTGTACAATTTCTGGATAAAGCTCAATTCTGTCCCGAATACTTGAAGGATGATAAGTTGTTGAAGGAACACTTCTACCGAAAACTCCGCAAGAACATTCGTGAGAAGATCACTCTTCTCCAAGTTGAATCTTTTAATCAGTTGACTAATGTGGCAAGATGGCATGAAGTTGAGCAAGGTATGCCGGATGATGATTCCTCGAAAAGGAAGGCGGAGCAAAGTTATTCTCCAAACAAGAAGTTTCGGCCAAGTGGAAGTTCGGGAAGTAATGTATCTAGGAAGAACGTCCCCACTTGCAACAAATGTGGGAAACATCATTCCGGGGTTTGTCTTGCATCTCCCAAGAAAGGATGTTTCAATTGTGGCCAACCGGGTCACATTAGCCGCGATTGCAAATTTTCTCCAAGCAAGCCTACGGTGTGCTTTAAGTGCTTTAAGGAGGGGCATATGAGAAGTGATTGCCCATTGTTGACAAATGAAGAAAGACAAGCGGAAGTAAGAAAAATGAGTGAGAGAAGGATGGTGAAACAAGTAGGAACTCCAAAAGGGAGATCTTTCCAACTCTCGGTGGTGGAAGCTAAGGAATCAACCGATGTTGTGTCAGGTACTTTTCTAGTCCATGACACTCCCGCTAAAGTTCTATTTGATTCCGGGGCAAACCGTTCCTTTGTAGCTACTCGATTCACTAAATGTATTCCCTTACAAGTATCTTTGCTTAAACCTCCGTTATTAGTGGAAGTAGCGGGTGATCAAAATTATGTGGTTAAAAATGTGTATTTAGATTGTAGCTTGACCATAAATTTTGAAAATTTTAAAGCCAATCTTATACCTATGGGTATGGGTGAATTTGATGTGATTTTGGGCATGGATTGGCTCAGTAGACATAGGGCGAGTATTTGTTGTAGTGATAAAAGTGTCAGACTCAAAACTCCTAGTGGCAAGGATATGGTGGTTTTTGGGGAAAGAAATCAAGACTCTTTACCGTTGTGTACTTATGCTAGAGCTCGCCGACTTATTTCCCGCGGATGCAAAGCTTTTCTTGCTCATGTCCTTGATTCCGATAAGGAATCTAAATCAATTTCTGAAATTCCGGTTGTTAACGAATTTGTTGATGTTTTCCCCGATGACCTACCGGGTCTTCCTCCTGATAGACAAGTAGATTTCAAGATTGATCTCATTCCGGGTGCTACACCCATCGCTAAAGCTCCATATCGTCTTGCTCCAACTGAAATGCGAGAAATGATGGAACAACTCCAAGAACTTCTTGATAAGGGCTTTATACGTCCAAGTAGTTCTCCTTGGGGTGCTCCTGTACTGTTTGTTAAAAAGAAAGATGGCAGTTTGCGGATGTGCATTGATTATCGTGAGCTTAATAAAGTCACCATCAAGAATAGATACCCTCTGCCTCGTATCGACGACTTTTTTGACCAGCTTCAAGGAGCATCGTATTTTTCGAAGATTGATCTTCGTTCGGGTTATCATCAACTAAAGGTTGGTGAAGAAGACATTCCAAAAACCGCGTTCAGGACCCGTTATGGTCATTATGAATTCTTGGTCATGCCTTTTGGGTTGACAAACGCTCCTGCAGCCTTCATGGATTTTATGAATCGTGTATGTCGTCCTTTCCTTGATAAATCCGTTATTGTTTTCATTGATGACATTTTGATCTATTCAAAGTGTCAGTCCGATCATGAGAAACACCTTCGTGAAGTTCTTAAAACCCTCCGTCGCGAGAAATTGTATGCCAAGTTTTCTAAATGCGAATTTTGGTTACGTGAAGTCCAATTCCTTGGACATGTGGTGAATAAAGAAGGAATTAAAGTAGACCCGGCAAAGATAAGTGCAATCACAAAATGGGAACCTCCCAAATCTCCGACTGAAATTCGTAGTTTTCTTGGTTTGGCGGGTTATTATCGTCGCTTTATTCAAGATTTTTCTAAGTTGGCCTCGCCTCTTACTAAATTGACCCGAAAGAACGAGAAGTTTGAATGGAAGAATGAACAAGAGAATGCCTTCCAAACTTTAAAAGAGAAGTTGAGTCAAGCACCCGTTCTGACTTTACCAGATGGAGTTGAAGACTTCTCGGTATATTGTGATGCATCTTTTAATGGTCTTGGTTGTGTCCTTATGCAAAAGGGGCGAGTCATCGCTTATGCATCAAGACAACTAAAACCTCATGAGAAGTCTTATCCTGTCCATGATTTAGAACTTGCTGCGGTTGTCTTTGCTTTGAAGATTTGGCGTCATTATCTCTATGGTGTTAAGTTTACCATTTATTCCGATCATAAGAGTCTTAAATACTTCTTTGAGCAACGAGATCTTAATAACCGTCAACGAAGATGGCTAGATTTATTGAAAGATTATGATTGTGAAATCTTGTATCACCCCGGGAAAGCCAATGTGGTGGCCGACGCTTTAAGTCGAAAGAGTTCTCACTTTTCTATTCGTGTTTCGCCTTTATGGGTAATGATTACCAATGATTTCTTGGAACGTATAAAGGAAGCTCAAGAAGAAGCTTTACAACGTGATCCTAAACGAGAAAGAATTAAAGGTCAAATGAAGCATTTTTCTAAAGACTCTCGTGGTCTTACGGTCCGTTATGGACGAATTTGGATTCCTTTTTCGTGCTCTTTGAAAGAAATTCTTCTCGATGAAGCGCATAAGTCCAAATATTCTATTCATCCCGGTGTAACGAAAATGTATTATGACTTGAAGGTTGATTATTGGTGGCCGGGTATGAAACGGGACATAGCCAAGTATGTGGAAAAATGTTTGACTTGTTTACAAGTTAAAGCGGAGCATCAAAAGCCATACGAAAAGCTCCAACCGCTTGATATACCACAATGGAAGTGGGAACACTTGACTATGGACTTTATTACCAAGCTTCCCAAGACACCCAAGCATCAATTTGACTCTATTTGGGTAATTGTGGATCGGTTAACGAAAAGTGCTTTGTTTTTGCCTATTCGTGAGTCATCATCTTCTGAAGTGTTAGCCGATATTTATGTGAAAGAAGTTGTAACTCGGCATGGTATTCCCGTCTCTATTGTTTCGGATAGAGATACACGCTTTACTTCTCATTTTTGGAAAAAGTTTCATGAAGATATGGGTACTAAGTTGCATTTCAGTACCGCATATCACCCGCAAACGGACGGTCAAAGTGAGCGAACCATCCAAACGTTGGAAGACATGCTACGTGCGTGCATTATTGATTTTGGAGGACCATGGGACGCGTATTTGCCTTTGGCAGAATTCTCGTATAATAATAGCTACCATGCTAGCATTAAGATGCCTCCATATGAAATGCTTTATAGTAGGAGATGTCGAACTCCCATTTGTTGGGGAGAAGTGGGCCAGCGAGAGTTAGGAGGGACCGATATTGTCCTCAAGACTACCCAAAAGGTAGATGAGATTCGTGAAAGACTCAAAGCGGCTCAAGATAGACAGAAGTCGTATGCCGATGTTAGAAGAAGACCCATTGAATTCATAGTTGGTGACCGAGTTATGTTGAAAGTGTCTCCATGGAAGGGTTTACTTCGTTTTCGCAAACGTGGAAAGTTGAGTCCACGGTTCATTGGCCCGTTTCGGATTTTAAACCGTGTTGGCAAAGTGGCATATCAATTGGAGTTACCCGAAGAGTTATCTCGAATTCATAACACTTTTCATGTTTCTCAACTCCGAAAATGTCTTGTCGATGATGCAACGTGTGTTCCCTTGAATGAAATCGAACTAGACAAGAAGTTGACTTATGTTGAAGAACCGGTTGCTATTGTTGAAGAAGAGTTGAGAAAAATAAACAATAAGACAATACGAACCTTTAAGGTACAATGGAAGCACCAAAGGAGCTCAGAATATACGTGGGAAACCGAGCATGACATGTTGGTGTACTACCCGTCTTTACATATGGCTTGGATCACGGGGACGTGATCGATTTCGAGTGGGGGAGATTTGTAACACCCCAAAATTTTAAGGTAAATGAAAATTAACTCTTTTATTAGTTTTGGCATTAAATTAACTTCCTAGTATTTTGTTTCGAGATAAGAAGTTAATTTAGTTGGAACTCTAGCGGGTAGCGGATATTTGACCCACTAAAAATGTGAAATGGGACGTGGCATATGGGAGAGGTGTCCAGCCAATTTCAAATGGTGATTCACCAAAACCACTGAGCCCCATTCTTAAAATCCTCAATCTTTCCTTTCTCCAATTCAATTATATCAAGTATTCATGCAAGATTATTCCTCCCCAAAATTCAACTATCTAATTCATTCAAATAATAAGCAAAGTAAGGGTTGTTTTGTTGGGGGAGGCCGAAATTAACAAGGAGAAAAAGAGAGAAAAATCTGGAAATTTAATTGTTGTTGTTGTTCTTTGAGGTAAGAATTCCCTTAACCCTTTAATTGTAAAATTTAGGGTTCTTGATAATGGAATTTGGGTTCTTAGTTGGAAATTGGGAATTTGTCAATTTGGGGATTTTGATGATGAACCCTAATGAATTAAAAGGAGAAGCTTTGGGTAAAGGCAATTGAGTTTTTAATGAAACCCAAAGTAATCAACTTTATGTTTTGGGTGTTTGGCTAAATTGTGATACGAAATTGATTACGGAAAATTGTTAAAATGTTTTGTGAATGCCAAACACCATGATAATGAAATGCATGTTGAATTCAAGTGAATGATTGTGAAATAGTTGAGTTTATAGAACTCATAGATATATGTATTGTATTATGTATAGGTGGTGAAGATCATCTAGTTGTGCCTAATAGCCATTTTACCAATTAGCCAAGTTTAAGGTGAGTGTATATGCATATAATCATGTTCTTGTTATTTGAGGTCATAGGTGGGTAAATTCCTATGACCCATTTGATTATTGAGCTAGTAGGTGGGTAAATTCCTACTAGCCAAATTGTGATTTAGGGTTAGTAGGTGGGTAAATTCCTACTAGCCCATTTGTGATTAAAAGCTAGTAGGTGGGTAAATTCCTACTAGCATACTTGTTATTAGGGTTAGTAGGTGGGTAAATTCCTACTAATCCAATTGTGATGAAAAGCTAGTAGGTGGGTAAATTCCTACTAGCATAATTGTTATTAGGGTTAGTAGGTGGGTAAATTCCTACTAACCCATTTGTGATTTAAGAAGCTAGTAGGTGGGTAAATTCCTACTAGCATAATTGTTATTAGGGTTAGTAGGTGGGTAAATTCCTACTAACCCATTTGTGATTTAAGAAGCTAGTAGGTGGGTAAATTCCTACTAGCATAATTGTTATTAGTTAGTAGGTGGGTAAATTCCTACTAGCAAGTTTCCATGGCCATGTGAAAATGAATTTGTGCTTATGAATGTTATGATTGAAATGGCTATCTTTGGATGGGCTATATTGTGGTGCTTGATGCACATTGTACGGTAACTTGCTTATGGTTATATGTATATGCATTCACTAAGCGTTGCTTATGTTTTAGTTGTTCAATTCTTTCATAGGGGCTGGTAGTAGTAGCAAAGGCAAGGATTTGATCTAGTGAAGTTGACTTTGAAGATTTTGAAGCCATTTTGGAGGTTGGCACTTTGGGTAAATTGGTTAGCTGATTCCCTTTGACTACTATGGCTCTTGATACATGTTGGTGTAGCTTAAACAAGTTCTTTTGGGTTGAAAAATCTGCAGATATGTAAAGATTTTGTGTCACTTGGTTGTTTTTGGTCATAACTTGGTAACTAGGTCGTTTTTAGGTCAAACGACCGTTTGAAGACACTTATCGCTTTTGGTTCGAAATTATGGTTGTAAAGATTACCTTTGGTATCCATTATTATGTCGAAGTATGAAGGGTCCTGTTATAAAATGTGGTTTGAAATTTGGAAGTTGAAATGTTGTTCAAGTTCGAAAAGGAAATGTTGAGTTGCTGATTTTTCATCAGGTCTGGACCAGAAACTGGCCACTGCGGCGCAGTGGGAGTGTTTTAACCCCACTGCGGCGCAGTGGGGGATTTGGACCCGTAGACCAGTAAGTTCCCACTGCGGCGCAGTGGGAGGAGTCCAACCCCACTGCGGCGCAGTGGGATGTTGTGTAAAAAAAAAACTTTTAACTTTTGTATTCTTTTACTAAATGAGGTTTGGTCGTTACACATATATGGATCAGCTTGTGAAGTCGGCACTTGCAACAACAAAGAGGAGTAGCTACTGATTGAGGGCATGTGCCGATAAACTATCAAGTTCTTAGAATAGGCGTTTGATGCTTCATAAAGGGTCATAACTAGAAACTGAGTCAGCTCTTGATCTTTAATTAACAAATACTCGAACCAACTTTTTTTGTGGAAATGGCTCGGGGTCATTTCCGCATCAGTTTTGATTGAGTTTTAGATTTATTTTCATTTGGTATAAATTTCATGAAAAGTTATATAACACTAAAAAATATATATAAGGTCAAAGTTAACAAATCAAGACTTAGAGTATTCAAAATGTGACACTTCTAGTGGGACGAATGGAGTATTAAATTGGAGTTATAAAGAGACATATTATTTTTTGTTTCATAATTTGAATGTGTTTGATATTTTGTTTTAAGATCTAGAATGACCTATTAATTAACGCTATGAGAGGATGTTTGGCCTAGTTTTTTAATAAGGGAAAAAAAGTTTGAAGTTATTAATTAATTAGTTTATTAGCTTATACTATATCTTTCTCGATATATGAGGATGTATAATAATCACGAGTAAATAAAAAGGGAAGATAGACATATATAGCATAAATTCAATCAACATGTATAATAAATTAATAAACTTGATTGTAATTACTTGTAATGAATTGAATCAAAAACAGATTAAAAGTTATAGAATGATTGAACCGAATATTCAATAATATAAATATTTCTATAGATGATTTAGGAATATAATTTTATCATACACATAGATTACACTTAGCATTAATGATGAATCATAACGATTACGTGCTCTTACAATTGACCTAGCTAGATGTATGGTGAACACAACACCATCGAATACATACGAATACCAATTAATACCATAGAAGGAATACATACATGTATCATACAACATAGTCTAATAGCCAAAAAAAAATAACAAGTAAAACATTTATGGCACTAAACAAAACCGTTAGTAACTTTTCACCCTAAATAATAAATAATAAAAAAGAGGCTACGAACTAATGGTTGTTTGAATGATTGGTTCACAAGTAAGCAGAAAGTAGAATGTATGTCTGTACGTCAACCCAATCACATAGATATAGTTTCATAAGTTTAAGTCTTAGAATGAATTCGATTGTATGTTCAACCATTATTCGTTAGATGCCATTTACTTTAGTTTTGAAGACATTGAAATATTGACTTAGTTTGACCAAAATTTGTAAGTTTAACTAAACCACTTAGCGAGTTATAGCCTAGACGAGGTTCACCAGATTGGTGTTGTGAGTTTGACTTTGCAATTTTGATTACGAGTTTGACTTTCTTTGTTCTTAGTTATATTTAAAAACATTCTTAAATCATACAATTTGAAATAACTATATTTAAAGAATTATATTATAGTTATACATTTTAGTTATATTTAAAAGTTATTTGATTATACATTTTAATTATATTTATAAGTTATATTTTAATTGTATATGTTGAAATAACTTGAAAATTTTAAATTTTGGAAAACGTTTTTGATATTTTAATGGAAATATTTAAAGTTGAAAATATTGTTGTAAAAATGTTTGAAAATGTTGGTATTTAAAATGTTGGTATTTGATAAAAGAATATTTTGATAATTAAAATGACCGTTTGAGGGAAAGACCGTCTATTGGGGATTTTAAAAAATCAAACAATAACAGGATAAATTGCAATCTCTAAAAGGTGTATAATCACTTTTAGATTGAATCAATACGACGGTTTATCCAAACTACTCAATTAGATACTCCAGAGATTTAGAATTTTCTGTGTGTTTTTATATGAAAGCGTATGCAGAAAGAAAAAGATGACTAGAATGAATAATAATCAAGGGTATATCAAAGCCCTTTAAGTGCCTAAACGATAATTAATTTATAAGGTTTTCATATTCGGCAAAATTAGCCTCTCAAGTTCCATAAACTAAATTTCTAAGATATTTTTATCATAGCACTTTTATGAAAATAAAAAATTTCCAACCCTGCCTAAAGGCTCGCCCAAAGTCTTTCCTTCTCAATCTTGTGCGGCAATCCATACTACACTCTTGGATCATACCGTGTCCTATACCGAGTTGTTGGTGGCGGTGTTCCCAAACGGTATGGATGAATCTCATGTTCATAATACAGTGTACGTTGCCAACCCCTTACAATGGAACTATTAATCTCGCATATGACATCCATGTTTCCCACTCGGTACATCCGACGCAGAAAGCAATACTATATGATGAAAACTTTTGATGCGTTCTGATGTGGTCCACACCATAGTCAAAGTTGGATGTTTGTTTCTCATAAATTTATATTAAACAAATGCAAAAGGGTCGTAATTAGGGTTATTGTTATCTTAGCCCAAGAAGCAGGACCATTGCTAGTTGGTGACTTTACAGAGCATAATTTATTTTTCCTATAAGGGTAAGAGAGATTTGAATAATCATACACCCCATACATATACACAAACTTTGTTTAAAAACCTTGACTCTATAATAAACTTATCTTTCTGTCAGAATTTAGGGTTTAAGCATGCATCCTAGGGCTTCAGTGAACTTTCTTTCAGGACCACCTATGCATTATCAACATTAAATTAGTTGTCTTAAGTTTCTATTTTTATTCATCACATGATTCAGTACACCGAAAGTTGATTTTTTTTACATGATTTCTGGTATTAATGTCTCCCCCTCTCCCAGTACTTAATGGTCTTGGTAAATAAATTAAAATTCAACTTCAATTTGCCATTACATGTGTACAATAATCGTATATGCCATGAGTTAATACCATTATCCATTCATGTATATATATATACAAATAAAGTGAAACGTGTCTGTGTTTTAGATGATCTTGACTACATCTAGCTAGCTAGCTAGAGAAACATATATAGATATAGACATGGGAGACGACCATGATAAGTTGCTGCCCGTAGCAAATGTAGGCCGGATCATGAAACTGATCCTCCCACCAACAGCCAAGATCTCCAAAGAAGCCAAAGAAACTGTACAAGAATGTGCATCGGAGTTCATAAGTTTTGTTACTGGGGAGGCGTCTGACAAGTGTCAAAAGGAAAACCGCAAGACAGTGAATGGAGACGACATCTGTTGGGCTCTTGGGTCGTTGGGGTTTGATGAATATTCCCAGGCTATTGTCCGTTACTTGCATAAATATAGGGAGTCTGAAAAAGAAAGAGCTGCTGCCTCCTTCTCATCATCTGCAACATTAGCATCAAATCATATTATATCACCATCAGAGTTCACATCACATGTGGAGAAAGGCGAAAGTTCTCATCGAAATCGTTTGTAAACATAAATATTGTTACCCTCGGTCATCTTTTTCCCTTTCTAATCCAAAAGCTTCGGTTTATTTTCAAGGGTTTATTTCCATAAACTACATATTATAAATCTCTTTCTTTTGCACTAGGGAAACACCCAACTCCAGTGTATTGGTACACCTATTTGTTAGCTGTTTTTTCATGTCGCAGATATGAGATCTGGAGGTATTTCAAGATGAAAATCATTAAAGATGATAATTGATTCATGATTCGGTACAAATAATCATTAGATTGATGACTCAACTTGGAGATGGTATGTGTGTTTCCTGTTTTTCTTTCTTCACTTCTTACCAAAAACCTTTAAATAAATGAATTAGGTTTTGTATTAGCACAATTCAATTTTATGTCGGGTAAAGGGTTAATAAATGAATTTGATTTTCAATTTTATGTCTATTCACTTAAATACCTTTTTCTTAGGGAATTGATATTCGTTCCATAACAATTGATATATTTACCACACATGTTCATTACTAATATGTATAGTATGTTATACAGTAAAAGTTATACATTATGGTAAATAAAATATTGTTGTGGTATCACTTCGTTTTACCAACGAGCAAATAGCTTAATAGTACAAGGTATTTCACACAAGTCTCTTAGTGATGCAAGACCCAGGTTCGAGTCTTGCTGAGGGGTAGAGTTTTATCCCAATTATATATTGTGCCTTTAGGCAATTTAATTGGTGGATTTTCTTCCTATAAGGTATTGAGGGTGAGGGGGCTCTCTAGCGCGGACCCGATTAAGAAAACGTAAGCTAGATCCTATGTTGCAATCAATTGATCCACACCTTTCAAAAAAAAAATATCACTCTCTTTTTTCTTGTTAATTCACTCTAAAGTGCCACTGACATATTTAAATGACAGATATATCCATTAGAGGGGTCTTTGTCATATATATAGACTATGTACGTACGTGTAGTACCTATTTACTTAGTTTTAGAAGACTTACTCTATTAGATTAAAATGAAGAATTTGCAAACACTAAAAAATACTATAACATAATGCATGCTTTACACTCAGAAGACAATGATTCAAACTTTAGGTGGCCGGCTTAATTCATGTCCCGTATCCTCTTTGAGGAGTGTTGGACCTATTTTGTGAGTGAGGCACTCTTCCTCTCTGAGGAGTATTGTGCCTCAAATTAGGAGGCATAGACTGAGGAGCCTGCTGATGGACCTATCTATTAGCAGGTCGGACCTTAGAAGGTCCAACTTGCTGATATCTAGCGTCACCAAACCTGACGCGTCTTTTCATGACACGATCATCCTGCACAGTTTTGCTGTCAGCATGGGTAGGAGCTTGCTGAGAAGATGAAGAAGAAGAGGGTTGGGCAACTGGTTGAGGTTGCTGTCTGACAGGATTAGCTCGCTGAGGCGTGCTATAGTCATAGGGGACAGCAACCTTACTTCTTCTGAAGGGTTCAGAAGGTCTGATGGTGAGCTGCTGAGGAGCGATAGGGTTTAAAACCATCACTACCAATATCGCCTTCAAAAGATTCCCCAGAAGAGTATTGAACTCTTTCTTCGTTTGGCATCATGTCAATAATGGAAAGATGAGGATAGGGGTTGCTGGTGCTTGCTGAGGAGCCAACACCATTTTCCTCAGCAGGATTAGATGAGTCGCTGGTAGTAGGAAAGGTAGTACCAGCTTCTATTTCATTATGGTAATCGTTAAGACCCCTAACAAAATACCATTTCTTCATCTCTTCAGGAGAGATGATAGCAGACGGAGGGATAGAAATTTCAGGCTTCACCTCATCATTGAACAAGTCAGAAAGAGAGGCAGCGGCATCGAAGTCACCGCCTATTACTGCCTGAACTTGGGCAGGGACTTGTTCGTTTAAGCACTGGTGGTGAAACCTAGAAGCTTTTGACCAGGAAATCACAATCTTCTTAAGGTTGGCAACTTCAAGCTTGAGTCTTTCATTCTCAAGTTGAACCTTTTGTGCCAGCAACTCATGAGATTGAAGTTCAACGTGAACATTCCTCAACTCATTGAGTTTTTCAGATTTCTCACTCAACTCTGAGCAGACAGAGTCAAGTTTGGATTGGATATTAGCTCGTATAGATTCAACGAACTGGATATCACAGAGAAAATATTCGAAGATTTTAGGTTTATCTTCGTCAGAGGCAGAAGAGTGAGCACATACCTTTTTAATGGTGACGTTTACCCACTGACTGGAAGAGACTTGGTCTTTAGTCAGAGCATCACCATCAGCGAGTGCCATAAGACACATGGCATCGACGTATTCTTCACTGTCTGAATCATCTGATTCAGCCCAGTCGTGCTCTTCAGCTACCAGCCCTTTTGCTGGTGTTTTTGCATCTTCCATTTCAGCAACCTTGGCTTTTAGCTGATAGTATTTGTTCCTGTACTCATCAGCAGGTTTGGAAGGGTTAGTTTTAGGAACAGCAGGAGTTGGTAAAGCAACTCTGCACTCCTTTTGGTAGTGTCCCTTTCTACCACATCTCCAGCACTCCTCTTGAGTTTTGTCAACACGAGGCTTGTATGGAGCAACCGACTTACGTTTGTTCCATTTTCGAGAGTACCTCCTACCAGCGACTAAGGCAAAGTCCATAAAGTCGCTGAACATCTCTTGTTTCTCATCAGCGTCGAGATCATTAACAAGAGACTGAATAGGAGGTGGGAGATGAGAAGAGCTGGCACCACTATTAAAATTAATGGGCTCAGCAGAGACAAGGGCAAGGGGGTCAGTAGCAGTATAAGCAGAAGAGGTTGAAGTAGAGGAAGAGGAGGGACCAGCACGATGTTGTGCGTCAGCAGCGGCTCTTAGAGTTTGAGCAAGAGCTCTCTCTTCAAATTGAAGAATACTGAAGAGAGACTCAACATCAAGCCCATTAAGATGCTCTGTAGTCCTGAGGATTTGTCTTAGACCTTGCCACTTGATAGGTAAACTATCAAGAAATTTGTGGCATACCTCAAAGTCGTCATGGGTGATACCAACAGTGGTCATGTCGTTCAACAACCCTTTAAATCGGCTATAAGTGCCGTTGAGACCTTCGTTGGGGAGAGAGAAGAATTTTTCATAGGCTCTTTTGAGGTCTATCTTTTTAGTGGCAATGGTAGCAGCAGAGCCTTCATACATGCTACAGAGCCTATCCCACACTTCTTTAGAAGAGGGATATCTGATGACGACTTTCATGATATCAGAAGGAAAAGTGCTGATAATCATGTTCTTAAGCCTTGCATCAAGATTAACAAGTCTCCTCTCATCGTCAGTCCATTGAACCTCTGGTTTGACGATGTCAATCACAATCTCAGGAGCATCGACAGTTGCTCCTGGTGTTCTTTGCACCAGAGTAGGAATATATGGACCAACGGTCAGAATTGACTTAAGGTAGGGTTCCACACCCACTATGTGAAGTAACATCCTCTCCTTCCAAGACCCAAAGTCATCGGGCTCGAATCTTGAAGGGACAGACACGTAACCAAAGTCACGTGTGTTAACGAGGGTGGGAACAACAGTCATGTTCTTGTTTTAAGGAAAGATTAAGAAAGATAAGAAAGTATAGAAATTTAAGAAAATAAGTATGCAAACAGATCTTGTTTCAATAACTTAGAAACAGTGGCTCTGATACCACTTGACAGTCCACAATTTGCACACTTATATTTGTTTTATCTAGACAAGAAAGTAAAGAACAGAAAGTAAGAACATGAACAAGAATAAGTTCAAATGCAAATATCTAAGCAAGTCTAATCATATGTATCATTGATTAAACGATGAATACATGGTCGATATTACAACTTGTCTTACAAGAATACAAATGAACTAAATAATTGCTAAGTCTAGACACTCTATAAACTTAAGCAATTACAAGAGAGAAAATAAAGTGACACACACAAAGTATAAATAATGCGGCTGTGTTGCTTTATATAGGAGAGGAATTAGGGCAACACAGCCTTACAGTGATAGTGATAGAATGGTGGTTGTCGACTTCTCATAGGCTCGTTGTACTTGGATCCAGGAGCCTTTGTCTTCTTTACCAAAACGGGTATGAAAGAGAAAACTCTTGTTTTGGTCCCAACTGTACCTTTGCCATATAAGGTAATGTTCAGTTGGAAGAACCACCATGTGACTTCTTGTCTTCTTATGGTTTGAAAACTTCCCGCCTTGACACACAACTTGGAAAGTAAACCACCCGCTGACAAGATTCATTGACTCGCTGATGACTTGCTGACGACTCACGTCAGCGACCAAGTCTGGTCAGCGAATCCTTCACTTAACAGTGTTTCCTGTTTTTCTTTCTTCACTTCTTACCAAAAACCTTTAAATAAATGAATTAGGTTTTGTATTAGCACAATTCAATTTTATGTCTATTCACTTAAATACCTTTTTCTTACCACACATGTTCATTACTAATATGTATAGTATGTTATAAAGTAAAAGTTATACATTATGGTAAATATAAAATATTGTTGTGGTATCACTTCGTTGTACCAAGGAGCAAATAGTTTAATGGTACAATGTATTTTACACAAGTCTCTTAGTGATGCAAGACCCAGGTTCGAGTCTTGCTGAGGGGACAGAGTTTTATCCCAATTAAATGTTGTGCCTTTAGGCACTTTTTAATTGGTGGATTTTCTGCCTACAAGGTATTGAGGGTGAAGGGGCACTACTAGAAAAATAGCCTTTAATGACACCAAAATTATGACACACGCATCTACGATGACAAACAAAAATGTGTGTTATAAAAAAACTGTCATAACTTGTAAAATCTAAAGGGTTTATGACACGCACTTTTTAGTGTCATAAAAAAATGTAGTGTAACACGGGATACACTTTCATTGCGTGTCATCCCTAAATGTCGTCTTATTATTTTTGTTTGCTTATATTCCCGAATTATGTAATCAAATATATTAATGTATGATAATAAAAAGGAAAATGCTAAATGAATAGGGTTTCACTTAATGTGTATAAAAAGTTTGTACATTTCCAATCAAAAGGTCACCCATTGAATTTTGTGTTAAGTACAATCATTCAATATACCTTAACAAAAGCCCTTATGCCTTTATTTAGCAAAACCCTAACAAGAAATACATATAATATCTACATTTATTTTTAGTTTAAAATAAAAATAATATTTAGGTTTTAAAAGGAAAGGTATACGTATTTGTATTGAGTTATAGTTGGTTAGTTAGAACAAAAGTTGTGGTTAAATTTATAACGAAATTTATGATGAGAATTAATGTGTTGATGTTTATGACGTATATCTATAAATTATGGCAAAATTTATGACTCTTATTATTTTGATTACTCTTACTTAATACTTATTAACTTTAAATCAATTGACACATACACACACACATGTAAGTTGTCAAATTATAAATATAACGTTTTATGTGTTATTTAAAAATGTAATTATGTCTAGTCTATATCTATAATACCTTATAAAGGGGGAACCTACCCCTCAAAAATCTAAAATAAAGAATTGAACTACCTAAAATATCATTCTTTTTTATTCATTAAATTAAACATCTCCACCTAATATACTTACAATACCCTTAATGAAATAATTTATAATAAAAATCCCTCAATCTTTAAAATAACTACACTACCTCCTTTAACATCAATTATTTTACATTCACCACCATGGCCACCCCACCACCCGTCACCGCCACTGCCGCCGTCACTAATCGCCGCCACTGCCGCTACCACCATTGTCGTCGTATTGCGCGAACATATGACTCGTGATTATTAAAGTATTTGATTATATTAAATAGAAATATGACATATGATGTAATTAATTAACTAACTTCTTTAATATTGTAATTGAATGTGAACAGCTAAAACAAGGTTAGGATATATATTTATTGTGCAATCGGTTAAATGAAAGTGTTGTTGGATGAATTGGTTTGTGCTCTTTCTTACTTTTATCTAGACGTGGGTTCGAACCTGCTGTTTTTTCTTTTTCTCTTTTTTTTCACAATATTTGTGTTTATAAAAGTCCCACTGGCTCGCTGGCAACAATATAGGATGGATTGGTGGCCTTTTGTAGCTACGTGTATGTTTTTAAAGGGAGGGTTTTTAAATGATGGGAACTTTTTTTTTTATTTCATTTCACACTTTTTCAATTTGTTGTAAAATGTCTGTATCCCTGCTCCAATTGGTGAAGGTGTTGCTCCCTTTCCAATTGACTAAGGTAATTGTATGTCTTTCTTTGATATTGTAATCGGTGCCTTACATTATAATTCATTATTATGGTTTTGAAGTTTCTTCTTATCACCTCTATAGTTCATAGTTGTATGCGGTTCACATTTCCTTTTATTCCCTCTATGATTGGATGTGTTTCATGAAATCGTGATTGATACCATGGGTCTGTTGCTATTTGTTACGTATCCTTATGTTTTTATTGATTTTTGTTGTGATGGTGTGTATTATGCGCTCAAGTTCATACAAGTAACAAAGTTTTTATGCAATAAGTTTGTCATTGGGATTTGGTTTGTTGCGTCTCCCATATTCGTTTGCTTTATAGCCTTTGACAAAAATAAATAAATAAATAAATAAAATAAAATAAAAAATTCAATTGTACTTTCTACAGCTACCTTATGGGTTAAAAATATTGACTGAAGACGAAAGATATAAAAACCCAAACACCACTCTCAATATAGTGTTCTCAAATTTTTCTAGACAACATTAGGATGTTAGACTATATGTGTGTGAAAATATGAAAATATGAAAGCATTAGAAACCGAAAACAGCAGGACACCTTTATATATATTGCATTTATTTGAAGTTTTATATCTTTTGATACTGACTAACTAAGAATGTTGAGAACAACTCCAACACAATGACAAATGAAGGTGTAGCAACATTGAAGGAAGGAGTCGTAGGACATCGGGTACACATCGGAGCTCTAAGAAAATGGATACCTCTATTACACCCATATATCACATGCTACATCTTTGTTGACAAATTCGTAAGTAACAATATATCCAACTCTTGCAAAATATATTTAATTCCATACATCACCTACAAATACATTTGAGGGAGTTGCCATACAACTAACAATGTTTATTTGAACATAGGACGGCCACGACTATAATCATCTAGCAACACCTTCATTTTCCTTGATCCACAAATACTAGAAAGTGAATCTCTATTAAACACGTTTGGTTTGATCTCTGAATGGCATCAATTGTTTTACAATTGTAGATATACTACATGATATACATGTAACGCCAAGATCAATTCAACTGTTTAGATTAAATTTGTTTAGATGTGGATTGTACCCAAACAGAGTAGCAAACGCGTTAACTATTGGAAATAACAAGCATCTATAACTGAAAAGTCCAGTTGTCATAAAAGTTCACTTGGTAATGGGTCAGCAGAAGTTAGGCGTTGTTGGATTAATAACGAAAATGAACAGTTCAGTACCTCCTTAGGAATTGGATTAATAACACACAGGTCATAATTAATTATACTATTTTATCATCTTATATTCATTAGTTGGGTTTCTTTTTGGTAGACCAGAGGTATATGAGTATCTCAATTTGACCTTACATAATGGGTGAGTTGTAGAGTAATACCTCAGCACCTCGCAAGAAGTTCATGGTTAGATTTTCATTTAGCGACAAATTAATGTAATTGAAAGACTAAATCTGTACATTTTGGTTATGTGATATGATCTATATTTGTTTTCTAATTAATGTAACTTTCTGTCATTTATTGTTTGTGTTCAGCCCTGTTTCTTAGAAGTAGCTGACCTTACAAGATGGAATAAAGCTTTAGACAAATTGGATTTGGATTAGTAACAGTGACACCATTTAATTATCTTATATTTATTAGTCTGGTTTTTTTGGTAGACCAGAGGTATATACGTATCTCTTTTAGACCTTACATAATGGGTGGGTTGTAGATTAATAGCTCGCTAGAAGTTCAGGGTTAGATTTACAATTAGTGACAATATGTGATGATATATATTTGTTTTCTAATTAGTGTAACTTTCTGTCATTATCGTTTGTGTTCGGCGTGATATGTATTATCTGTGTTGAGAGGAAAACCTGACTATTGAGTCAAAGTAAATAATGTTTACAAAATGGATAAAGGTTAAGCATTGAAAGAAAGAAAGAAACAATATCCATGGACTAGAGTTTCTAGGTGTCTTCAGATTAATATCGTTTGTTCTTTAAGCAATCACGTTTTCCTATTCTTTTTATTCATAAGAGAAGCAGAAAACATAATGTCTGATGTTGATAAATTGCCTTTTTTTTCTCTTTTGAAGTGTACATAATACTACATGTAGTTACATTGACAACGCCTTCTTTTGTAGATCTTTTCTAGCAGACAATTGTACGAGTAACTAACAATTGTATTCAGAAGACAGGTTGCCCCAGCATCAAAGCAAAAGACTATAATTCGCATCAGAAGGTAAACACGTAAGTACATACATTTCATCCACTAAACAAACATTCTAATCACATTATATACAACACAATGCAGATATCGCAACTGGGAGCCCAAAAGGGACAAAAAAATTCACTAAACCAACACCAAGACAAGCGGCAGCTTTTGACACCAAGCAGGTCTCTTTTGAATCAGGTGTGAAAAATTAAAAATGTCGGGTGTAATGGAACCTTAAATCTTTTGTAACTTCAGTATTTTGTAGCCTAGCCTGATGAAGCCATCTAAGAAATAGAATTCACTCTGTGTAGAGATCGGCAAATTCTAAGCTACTATATATATATGTTATATTGTTATGTATGGAAAAGGGCAATGGCACTTTTATATTCTGTAAATCAGGTGCCAAATAACCGTTGCATATGGCATAAAATACCTATTCCCATCAACGAACCAACTTTCTTACAAGCCAATAACAACAAGAACCTTGAACAGACCAGTGTCGCCCATCGGGCACGCACGAACCTCCTAGTTAAAAATATGTTTATGTTTAAATAACTACATGATGAAAAGGTCAAAGGTAATGTTAGAATCTTATATTAGTTATATCGTAATAGTGTAATTACAATTAAAATAACTCGATTAATAAAATGCATATGTATTTGCAATGTTTTATTTGTTTGTGTATCAATGTTTGTGAAATTACCAATAATCTACGTTATTTATATATTTAGAAGTCTCTTTAAGTTATTTAATAGATTATTAACCCGCATAATACGCGGGTGAACATTAGTCACATGTTATTCTTTCATAATATCAAATATTGACAGATTTAGATAAAATAAAATGTTGAAAATAGTAATGTTATCATTATTTTAAAAATTATTGTATCCACTATATACAAATAATTAGTCTTATTTAATACCCCCTCCGTCATATTAAGTGTCCTAGTTTGACTTTTTGAGTCTTTTTCTTCAACTTTGACCGTAAATATTTTTGTTTGTGTTATATAACACTTGATATAACATATATGAATTGATTGAGTTTCAAATGTACTTTTCATTAATATAACTTTCATCAATTAATATATAACACAAACAAAGATATTTACGGTCAAAATCTGAAGAAAAAAACTTGACCAGTTAAAATAGGACAATTAAAATGGGACGGAGGGAGTAACATATCTTAACTTGTTTGCCAACTCTTGTTTGGAGGAGTTGGTAAAAAAAAGTTAAATTTGAAATTCATGTTAATAAAAATTATAAACTTAAATTTATAAACTTTTCAATTTAAAACCGAAGATATTGAAATTAAATAATGTCTTGTGTAACTTATAAAACAAAAAGGCTTTTAGCACAATATCATTCTTAAAACTAAAAAAAAAAACTAATCATCATAGTATCACATATCACCACGTATTTCTAACCAATATTAACGATTTTTAATGACATAATATATCCATCATTGATATTGCGTGAGTATCTTGTTGCTTTTAAAAATTGTAAACTTTCACATGCGGTAAAAAGATCGGACTTGTGACCATGGCTTTTACCAACTCTTCTTTGAAGGAGTTGATAAAAAAAAAGGTTAAATTTGACGTTCATGTTAACAAAAATTGTAAACTTAAATTAATACATTTATCAGTTTAAGACCCAAGATATATTTGAAATTAAATAACTAAGACTTTTAGCACAACATCAATATAACAATAAGCATCATAGTATCACATATCACTATGTATTTCTTAAGCAATATTAATGATTTTTTATGACATAATATATCCATCCCAATATATTGCGTGAGTATTATGTCAATTTTAAAAGTTGTAACTTTCACATGCGGTAAGAAGATTCAAACTTGTGACCATGACTTTTACCAACTCTTCTTTAGAGGAGTTAGTAAAAAAAAGTTAAATAACTATGAAGCAAATCCATATTTTTATCAAAAATAAAATATAAATAATAAATTGAAATAAAATTTAACATATATTAAACCATAAATAAAAAGTAATATACGATTGTTTAAACTAATATGAAAAAGTTAAATACAAATTAACCAACTAAGAATGAAAAAAAAAAAATATACATATTGTAAAAATTCGTAGAAACTAATGATCTAACTATATGGTAGCCATTGGAATAGGATCACAAGCCTCCAACAATTATATTACTCCGTATATCAAGTGAGAGTAGGGAAGTATGCACTGATCATTAACTCTAGTTTATCATACAACAAAAATCACCAACATGGTAAGGCTATCCATATCAAGTTCAAAGATTTCCTCTCAAATAATAATATAATACGAGTATTTATTTATTAGCTCACAATAAACATGTCTTAAAGCCCTTCTCCAACTCCTGGGCATCTAAATTCGCAAACGTCTGAACCAAATACTCATAACTAGTAGCATCAGCATCGTCCCACCTTCATTCAAATCATATTCCTAAAAACCACAACTGTTTCATCACATAACCCTCTATTAGCACACACAACGAGTAATGTAATTTTAAGTAACTAAATTTGGTTGTAACCCTTCATATCTTATTTTGTCAAACACTAAACACCTCTAAACATTTATCTAACAACCCTTCCTGACCCAAAATCCCAATCACAATAATTTAAATATAATCATTTGGTTTCGACCAAACTTATCGTGGCATTTGTTTTAACAAACGCAACAACCGTTGCCTGTCGCGATGCAGCCACATGGAGGTAATCTAGATAGTTAATTGACCAGGCTTTCAACTTAGTAACTGCATTTACCTTTTTCTACGCCTTTTATCGGGCATCAAAAGTTTACATTTTTTTGTGTTTTCCTAGTTGATAATGATGCAATACTGTAGGGACTTGAGCCAATAATGGCCATACCAAATTTCCTGAAACATGCAGCTGCCTTTATGATTCTAGACATACAAATGGAATCATTATATCAAGTAATGAAAAGAAGAAGAAGAAACGAGGTATATGGGTTTCCCTCATATGTAGGAGGTATATACAAAGACGATAAATAAAGAAATAAAGAAAAGAAAAAGCATTGCATTTCATTGAAGTACATTACATGAACTAAATATTCAACAAAAACATGGATCCTTAAAACAAAATCCAGTAAGCGAAGTCTGGGAAACCTTTTATTCTAGGTAAGATATCAAGAAGCTAAGCTAAACCCCATAGGATGATTGATGGTCTTTTTGTCTTGTTGGATCATTGGATGAGTAACCAAGTTGTTTCTTTTCATAAAAAAGGGTCATATATGCAGTAAAGAAGCAAGATGCAACTAGGATCGTTAAGTTAAGACACAAGACCATATACCTGATCCAGTGAAGGCCATGGGAGACGAACGCAAACAATGTGATACAGAAAGGCGGAGTAATAAAAAGACCTGCAAGCTTATGGATGGGGAGCTGGAACTGGTTGTCATCTGGTTGAAAAACACATACATATTTCCAAAGAAGGTAGTAGCAGGCAAAAAGGGTGGCAGTAAAGAGAATACATATGACGGGATACGCAATCCATGGGTTGAGGTCGAGGGGGACAAACACGACAACGGTGAGGCAGAAAGATGCAATGGTAGCCGAGAAATAACCAATAAATTTAAAGATGGTGTAATGGATATCCCTCATCAAACCTTGCAAGCAGTGGCTTGTAAAAATTAAAATCGCAGATGCAAGTATTGCCACAGATAATGAGACAACGGCCAAGATGATAAAACATCCAGCACGAGTTTTAAAAGTAGATTTCATATCGTTTTGAAACATGGCTGAAAGCATTTGCAGTAGAATCATAAAGCCGATCGCCAAAACATACAAAAGTGCAAAGTAGAACTTTAACCCGAAAGAAATACAAATGCAAAAAAAAAATAAAAAAAATAAATTAATAATCATTAAATCAATTAACTTTTATATTTTTTAAACATCTAATATCCAACTCAGAACCAAAAAAACAACAACGATACTCAATCCCGACAAAAGCAGTGTTTGAGGAAGGTATGATGTAGACATCCTTAACCCTACCCAAACAGGTTGCTTCCACAAGAACCTCCGGTCTAGGGCTTTGCCCTTAAAAGAAAAATCTCAAACTCTCAATCTCACGTTCTCGCTCTCGATCTAGATCTAGAAAGAGAGGTGAGTGAGAGGAAGAGAGAACAGGGAGAGATACGTTGACGGATTTTTGAGCACCACTAATAACCAAAACCTAACAAATCATAAGTAATATTTGTAATGTAATTCAAACACAAACAACCTAGAAGGAAAAAAAAACAAAAAGTGTGAATTTTTTATGGGGCAAAAACATCCGTTCTTTTGCATTAGCGGGGTATGGAGAGTGATACCAACAACAGATATACTAAATTGAAAAGGGGACAAAAAAAATAGGTAATTAACCGGAACTTACTGTGGATTAGCAGGTCCAGGTACAGGTATTGCTTGATTTTCTTCGTCTGTAATGGAAATCGTAACATGCCCAACTTTTCTTGAATCCGAGGAGTCCATGGTTTTTAGTTTTCGTTTTAGGTTTTCGTTTTGTTTTGATTTGATTTCGTTTACTCCGTTTCTTAGAGGAGTTAGTAAAAAAAAGTTAAATTATTTTATGGAAACAAGGACCGTTAGATGATTCAAACTTTTAGTTACAACCTTAGATCAAAATAATATATCATTACCAAATTTATTATTAAAAATTATTAATTTATATTTAATTTATTTATTAAAATATTTTAAGAATATTATTATTAAAATTTATTATTAAAATTTATTATTAAAATTTATTATTAAAATTTATTATTAAAATTTATTATTAAAATTTATTATTAAAATTTATTATTAAAATTTATTATTAAAATTTATTATTAAAATTTATTATTAAAATTTATTATTAAAATTTATTATTAAAATTTATTATTAAAATTTATTATTAAAATTTATTATTAAAATTTATTATTAAAATTTATTATTAAAATTTATTATTAAAATTTATTATTAAAATTTATTATTAAAATTTATTATTAAAATTTATTATTAAAATTTATTATTAAAATTTATTATTAAAATTTATTATTAAAATTTATTATTAAAATTTATTATTAAAATTTATTATTAAAATTTATTATTAAAATTTATTATTAAAATTTATTATTAAAATTTATTATTAAAATTTATTATTAAAATTTATTATTAAAATTTATTATTAAAATTTATTATTAAAATTTATTATTAAAATTTATTATTAAAATTTATTATTAAAATTTATTATTAAAATTTATTATTAAAATTTATTATTAAAATTTATTATTAAAATTTATTATTAAAATTTATTATTAAAATTTATTATTAAAATTTATTATTAAAATTTATTATTAAAATTTATTATTAAAATTTATTATTAAAATTTATTATTAAAATTTATTATTAAAATTTATTATTAAAATTTATTATTAAAATTTATTATTAAAATTTATTATTAAAATTTATTATTAAAATTTATTATTAAAATTTATTATTAAAATTTATTATTAAAATTTATTATTAAAATTTATTATTAAAGATAAAAAATTTAGTTATTGAAAATATACGTTAACAATATATTCAAGATTTGTATGTTTTACATATATTTCTACTTGTATATCAAAAAAATAAAATTATGTTTTACAATCCAAGCATAATTTAACATATTTTTACTCTTAAACCATAACCTATCTATCCATAATAGCATTGCAGGCGTTGTTCGTGATGGCAGCTTGATTCGGTTCTGGATTGACCAATGGATTTGTGATGAGCCGTTGAAGACTAAGTTCCCGGACCTGTTCGCATTGGAATCCAACAAAGGGTGTTTAATTAAAGAGAGACGACCTCTTTCATCCCATTCCCTTGTGTGGCGTTGGAACTGGGCGTCATCACTATCTTCAGAAGATCAGATCCATCAGTTTACTCACTTGAGTCACATACTTTCTGGAATACAATTTAGCAATGAACAAGATGGCTGGTCGTGGAAATTAGATTCATCAGGTACCTTTACAGTTAAATCCATTCGCCATACTATCCAACGGTCTTTTGTTGGTCCATCCCCGTGGTTGTTACAATGGAATAAGTGGATCCCCCTCAAAGTTAATATTTTCATATGGCGGGCTGAAATGAACCGTGTTCCCACTAGGTTAGCACTACGGGCACGTAATGTCAATCTAGATAGCTATCTATGTCCATTGTGTAATGAGGTGGAAGAAACAATTGAACATCTCCTCACTTCATGTTTACTCGCAAACCAAGTGTGGAACTTTATCAGCACGTGGTGTAAAACTCCACAAATCTATGCATTCGATGTTAGAGACCTTCTTCAGTTTCATAAACATCTCTGTCTCTCCACCGTGAAAAGAAAAATCATTCAACTTATTATCATATGCGCATGCTGGATGATATGGAAGTCACGAAATGACCAGATTTTCAACAACAAACCATACTCTCGGCATAGGCTATGTGAAGAAATCAAGGAAACAACCTTCATGTGGCTATCTACCAGATCTAAGCTTGGCACAATCGATCGGAATAGTTGGACATCTTTCAATATTTAGTCTTCTTTCATATGTTTTGTTATGTTTCATCTTGACTCTCTTGTCTGCACAAGCACCCTGCTTGTTTTATTTATGAATATATTGACGTTCATAAAAAAAAAAAATTTGATTATCATTATTGTACTACCTATATTTACATGTATATTATCCATATATCCAATTCTGAAGGGTCTAATCGAAAATAAATTCATTCAATATTGGGCAAAAAGACAATAGTATATGGAATAGAGCTGTAAAACTTAAATCATTTTTCTCTCTCACATTTATACTGTAAGTATCTATATATTTGTAACACCCCAAGCTGAGGCTCGGAATATCACGGAAATCACATAGCACCAGGTGGAATTACAATAGAACAACTAAATGCAATTAAGATTCAGTGAATCCAAAACACAACGGAAACAAGTAACAATAAACAACAAGAGCATATAGCCATCAAAGTTTACATAATAACATCCAAAGATGGCAAACGATCCTAAGTATAATGCAAAAGGAGGGTCAATGAATCCTTGATCCATGAGGTCCAAGTCCGGGTTAGACAGCAAGCAAGCAACTAAACACCACGTCCGGGGAGCACCTGATTACCTGAAAAGTGTACTAAGCATAGTCAACACAAGGTTGGTGAGTTCGTAGTAATGGTTCGTAAAGAACCAACATCAATAATCGACATATAAGAATAGAGGCTAGACATGACTTACAGTGAGCCTCTACATAACACAACATCGCCCAACAACAAGATTACACAAGACAAGTAAATGTGTAAATAAGGAATGCATAAATGATATGTGTATCAATGCAAGTGCCGGAATGCATGAATAAGCAAACATGCCTATCCTATGCGTGACCTTCAGTCACCTATGCAACGATACCCTTCTGCCATCGCAATGGACAAGGCTGTATCTCAAAAACATCGAGATATATATGTCTATATACTCGGGGTCAGGCGCTACATCCAAAATGGGTGCATACATCTATGCACCAGGATGCCGGCAAATCCCCTGCCGAGGGTCCATCAATAATGTATGCAATGCTTACAATCAAATGTAAATGCATAATTCCTAAACCGACAATCAATATACGATGAATATGAATCAATAATCAATATTCGCCAAACCTGAGTCATCCATCAATAATCGTCAATCATAAACCGATAATCACCACTCATCGACAACAGCCATTAATACTTTGTCAAAACATAACCCAAGTCAATCAACATATGATGAACCATAACCTAACAATCGATAATCGTCAATCTTAACCCAATAATCAACATTCGACAACATAAGCCATTAACCACAATTCAAACCAACTATACGTACATATACTTCAGAGGATTCTACTTCCTTCGAGTCTCAGATGCTTATATATAGGGTCACCCGCAGCCTTCCCACCACATCTAAAACCCAATGAAGGCATAACCGACTTTCATGTATGTACGTCTATCCTAATATTACTAGATACTTAACAAATACAAACTAAGTCATTCAAACATGATAATCGTCTCAACAATTCAATACTCGAACCAATTTAACCAATCTCACGAAAGGGAACCATCACACCAATCCAACAACTAAAACAATCAATCAATCAATCAATCAATCAATCAATCAATAAATGCAAGTAAACACACCAGGTTTACACTTTTCAGCCCGGATCTCAAGTGAGTAGGGAGATACGAAACTCACCTTGATCGACAAAGAAGCTTAAGTCGAGTTAATAAAAGATTAATAGCGAGTAGTAGGATCCGCACGGCCACAACCTATAAATATACATCATAATACCATAATGTCAACTATACAATCTTAAACCAGCAGGTTTAGCACATTTAAGTCGAGTCACAAACTCCTAAACGCCTCTACAACTTTAACGAGCAGGAACAAGACACTTTGACTCGACATTTTTAGAAATGGAAGAAAGTTCATATAAAACGAGTGTCATAACATGAAACTAGACTCTCTTACGATTCTAACGATAGGTCATATGACTCGATTGGACTTACGGATCAAAAGTTATTGACGTTTGAAAACTGACGCGCACACATTCACAGTAACAAACCACTGCGCCGCAGTGAGCCATTGCCAAGCTCACTGCGCCGCAGTGAGCTAATCTCGAACCAACCAGCCCCTAGCCACTGCGCCGCAGTGGGCTAGCCTAAGCCACTGCGCCGCAGTGGCCCAGTTCTGGTCCCAGAAGCAGCAGCTGCAACAAGTGCAGGGAAACCAACCCAAAAACCCTTAAAACTCGACCCAAACCAATCCAAATCGATTTGTAGGAACTTGTAACTTAGTTTGAAGCATAAATAAACCTCATTAATCATAAATAAACATAACCCAATCCACAAATCCGACCAAAACATCAAAATCACACCAAAACCTTCAAACCCTAATTGAAACCCTAATTTGACCCAAAACAAGATTTAAGCCGATTTAGGACTTGTAAATGTTCAAGATGGCTAGAAATGCATGAACAAACATAAATAGAAGTAAATGGGATGAATTTGACTTACCAAAACCTTCACCTAGTCTCTAACCCGAATTTGACCCGAAATGGCTAGAAATCTTGCACTTTGAAACCCAAATTTTTGATATGTTGTTAAGATGAGGTTGATGATGAAAACCCCAAACAAAATCTTGCTTAATTCCCAATATATGAGATAGAAATCTAGAGAGAGAGAGAGGTATGTGTTTGTGTGTGTTTCTTGGAGGAGAAAAGAGAGAAAGATAGAAAGATAGATAGACAAGAGAATGAAAGGGAGAAGGAAAGGATAAGGAGGGGAGATTGGGTCTTGGGTGGCTGGTGGGTCGTGGACTACCCACGGGCCGACCCGCTTCTCATCCCAAGCCAAATTACAAACGTTAGGCATTTAAACATCGATTAAAACATATTATCGACCCGACGAGTATACCACGTTGTCATTTAATCACAAAACGACCCAACTATTTCGTTAACTTAAATTGTTAGTCAAATTGCACGTAAAGTCAAACGGTCAAAATTCACGGATGTTACACCTTGGACCCTACTTGTGTCAAAACCAGGAGAGGAAGAAAATTGGAGTGTAAAAACATTTAGACCAGACCACATATGCTTGAAAACCAGGAATTTAACACAAGCAAACTCCACTTTTTTATCAGAACATGTTTGTGACATAGTTAGGTCAGATCCAGATATCTCAGGTGAAACTCTTCAAGATCTACTAACTAAACAGTTTGAGATAAGTATCAGCAAGATGGCAGCCTACAGAGCAAAAGAGAAAGCTGTGAAGAAACTAAGAGAGGATTATCATGAGCAGTTTGATTTGTTAAGAGATTACATCATGGAACTCAAACAAAAAAAATCCAAACACCACTGTTAAGCTTGAATTTGCATACCAGTCAGTTAATCCAGCTTCTGAAACTAGGGTTTTCAAGAGGATATATGTTTGTTTGGGGTCATTGAAGCAGGGATTTAAGGAGTTAGGTAGGGAGTTGATTGGATTAGATGGGGCATTTATGAAAGGTCCATACCCTGGTCAACTGCTGACAGCTGTAAGTGTAGATGGAAATAATGGCATTTATCCTGTAGCTTATGCCCTTGTGGAGAGTGAATGCATAAATTCATGGGAATGGTTTTTAGAGTGTCTGGGTGATGATCTTGAACTGCCACATAATGCAAACTTCACATTCATTTCTGATAGGCAGAAGGTAAATTCTGTTTAATTATGGTTAATTATGTTTAATAAAGTTTAATTATGTTTAATTATGTATAATTAGGTTTAATTCTGTTTAATTATGTTTAATACAGTTTAATTAGGTTTAACTAAGCTCAATTAGGTTTAATTATGCTTAATTAGGTGTAATTAGGTTTTACTCAGCTTAATTATGTTTAATTAGGTTTAATTATGTTTAATTGTGTTTTAGGGTATCCTCTAAGCCATTAACAGGCTCTTCCCAAGTGCAGAACATAGGTTCTGCCTGAGGCATATCCATGAGAACTTGAAAACCAAGTTCAAAGGATTAGGGTTAAGACATCACCTGTGGTTTGCAGCTACCAGGACAACTGTGGTTAAATTTGAGCGTGCAATGGAGGAGATAAGGAGACAAGACTCTAGGGCTTATTACTGGCTAAGGGCTATACCAGCAGCATCATGGTCAAGAGCTCACTTCTCTGGTAAGTTAAATGTTTTTTTGGATGTAAAATGCAAGTATTATGTATATTTTGGTTGTAAATTACATTATTAGTGGTCTATCTTCATAACAGGTAGGGCTAAATGTGACATACTCTTGAACAATATATGTGAGTCTTTCAACAGTAAGCTGGTTAAGGGTAGAGATAGACCTATTATCACTTGTTTGGAGTTTGTGAGAGAGTACCTTATGAAAAGGCTAGTTGGTGTACTAGAGGTCATAGATGTATCTACTGGTCCACTGACCCCAACAGCAACCCTAATTCTAAATGCAACTAAGGAAGAAGCCTCTAGGTACAATGTCATTTTCAATGGGGAGAATATGTACCAAGTGACAGGGCCATGGAATGACCAATGTGTGGTGAATATGGTACAGAGGACTTGTTCTTGTAGGAAGTGGCAATTGACAGGCATCCCTTGCAGACATGCAGTGGCCACTCTAGATAACATGCATAAGTATGGTTATGATGTAGGAATACCAGAGGACTGGGTACACACTGCTTACACACTAGAGACATGGAAAAAGGTTTATTCATTTAAGATTCAACCCATTGTTGGTGCAACTTACTGGCATGTTAGTGACTGCCCAATCAAGATACTACCTCCTTATCACCATACCCAAGTTGGTAGGCCAAAAAAGAAAAGAAAGAGAAGTGCAACTGAGAATGACCAATCTTTTGTCAACAATGGTAAACTGTCTAAGAAGGGAAACACCATCACTTGTGGAAAGTGTAAACAAAAAGGCCATAACTCTAGGGCATGCAAGGGTCAATCAGAAAATGCAAGTCAACCAAGGTATATACTTGTCTTTAATTTATTAGTCAAAGTGCATTTTTATTACACAATTATCTTCTAATTTCTAATACTTGGTAATTTATTAGTCAAAGTGCAAGAGTTAGGAAGCCAAAAAATCCAAAGAAGCCAACTGGATCAACTCAGCCAACTGAATCAAGTCAGCCAAATCAATCAAGTCAACCAACTCAATCCAGGCAGCCAAGTCAATCCAGGCAGGCAAGTCAAGCAAGTCACACTTCCCAATCAACTCACCATGAGCCTGCCAGTCCAGTTAGGATGGTTCTGCAGGAATCAAGCAGGGGTCCAAGGGCTGTTGTTAGCCCTCAAGGCAAAAGGATGATGGTTGCATCAAGTTTTGCAGGTGTCAAGACAGTTCACAAGTAGTGTGTTTCAATTTCAAGTGAAGACTTTTATGTGGTCCTAGACAGTTTGTTTTATGTATTTGTAATGTGTATGTGGAACCTAGACAGCTTGTTGATCACTTAATTTGCCTATCATGTATGCATCTATTTTGAACCTGCTTTTTTGTTAAACTATTGATACATGAAAACAGGCTATGGAATATGATATTTGGTTTGCAAAATCTTAATTTACTTTGTATTTTCATGTGCAGCTTGTTGACTTTTAAATGTCAAACATGCCTTTACTTTGTATTTATCTTGTGCAAAATGTTGGAAAAAGTTGACTTTTAAATGTCAAACATGCATTTTGTTATTTCTATTTATCTTAATTTACTTTGTATTTCCATTGTATTTTGTTAAAACTGATGCAGGTTTCCATTGTATTTTGTTATTAGTTTGACTATTTTTAGTCAACCTAAAAATAGCTCAATGCCATTTTCCATACTAAGTATGTTATTTCCATAGCTCAAACATGCCATCATGCCATTTCCCATATCTCAATGTCATTTCCAAAACCTGCATTTTCTTAATTGCATTTTAGTCAACCTAATTGCATTTCCAATACACAATTCCATTCACATTTCCAAAATATGAGTTACACAAACACAATTCCATTGTATCAAAGCCACTTCCTTCTGCCATTTCCATTCAAATACATCAAAAAGTATTACAAAAGACATTACAAAAGACCATCACTAAGTACATTGTTCTTACAACACATAATCTACATAGTACATTCCACATTATCTACATATTACATTCCCAAACTACAATTGTTCTTACCACAACTGCCCAAAAAATTGACTTTTAGTAGTCATATTTCACATTTCTTCAACAGATAACCGATCACCAAACCAGAAATACACCAACTGAGGAATAAAGACCTCTTCAAGCAGCGGTTTTCATTTTCCTTCTTCTTTATTGTTGCTTCCAATTTGTTCCTTCCCTTGAGCAATCCGGGTATGATATCAACAGCTCGCTGGCACATTGGTGGGTCAATCCATGCAAATAACCTACAGCTAGGGATCTGGAATATCATTTTACATTATACATATTCAAAGTTTATAACTTTTTTCAAATAAATAAAGGTTTTCAAAGAATTTTACATTATACTTACTTGAGAACAACAAAAGAACCTTCTTCCAGGGTTCCTCTCAGTCCACGAACAACGAACACTTGCTATTAGACCGCAAAAGCAACGAACAGCCATGGAAACTTGATTTTCGTTCGAGCAGATATGGGGTTTGACCTAATTTTTGGGGGTTTTCAAGCAGATCGATTTTAGGGTTTATGTGTGTGTTTTTTGTTATATTAATCGTAAAATGAGTGAAAATAAGGGAAAAGGGGAGTATATATATGAGGGGAGTGGCGAAATGTCTTTTTTGCCCTCACGTGAATCGCGCGTGCCATGGCTAACGGCCATAATTTCACACCGTAAGCCACTTGGACGTTGATTGCAAATATTTGACAAGTTTAAGGTTAAATTGTAATTAAAAAACGTTATGAACGAAAAGTGCAAAAACTGTCAACTTCAGGGACGAAAAGTGTAATTTACCCTTTATTTTATGCTTGTATTATTGTTATTTTTATAGACTTTTATACTTAATATGTGAATTACTTGATTATAGGTCTATACGATGAAATATGTCAAGAATGGGTTGAATAGAGATCAATTGAAGAAAATGAAGATTGGAGCCGAAAAGACGAAGAATGTGACATATATTAATATATGTGTTGCATAAATATAAGTTGGAAAACATGTACTAAAATTGTACACGTGGGCTCGGCTAGTAAAGGAACGAAAGAAACGAGTAAAGGCCCAAGAGTCAAATTGACAAAATAAGTTATGCGCATGTGGGCCGAACTAAAGGTCGGTTAGTATAGAGTTCGTACAACACCAACAAGATTAAGTATTATATATATCATCATTAATGGGGGGAATTAAGGAGAATTAGGAGGTGGTACGTGTGAGTTGTTGGGCGTGAGTGTTGAGCCACCAAGAGGAAAACCCCCACTTGGGGTTTCGTCTTTTGTCAAAGGGCGTGAAATTGGTTTAGGAGGTCGGTTCGTGAGGAGGTTCGCATAAGACAAAATCAAGAGGAGCTATACATCAACCTTCTGTTCGACTTCGACACAGCAAGCCAACCGATATCTCGTTCGAACTTCTTTTACTTTCTTTATTTTAACTTTTAACAATATTATTACAAGACTTTATTATTTAACATTATTATTATGGATTTTATTTATATAATAATTGTTAGTTTTATTTGTCTTGTCATGAGTAGCTAAGTGTTTTCATCATCTACTGAGATGAAATGACACAATGAATAATGGTTGCATAATTTTATGAATTCAAGTTGATAGTTAAACGTTTTGTCGAGATCTTAATGTTTTGAGTTCTTGTTTACTTATCTACTGTTTTGTTGATGATGTATTATTGATTTAGAGGTATCTAAGTTTATGAGTACATCGTTCTAGTTGGTTGGGTACAATCAATAGGTGTTAACTTGTGGTAACGAGTTGATAAACAATAATAGATAATAGAATTTAAAGTGTTAACAGTTTGGTAAAATCGGTAGACAAGATTGTTTACAATAACAAAACAAATTAGTCAATTCAGTAGGTCTTGATAGGGAAGGTGGTAACCGGAACTTAGGGATTGAACAATTGGTTAATGGGTTCGGATAGGGTAATAAGCTAGGTGTACAACTAGTGAGTTCTTTGTCTAACCTCGTTATAAAATCAACATAATTGAATTGGTTTTAACTTAAATGCAACCTAAATAAGTTGTGTTATGGAGTCGAAGTAGATGATCCTTTAACAAATCTTGATATAAATCAAATCTTTTTTCGTTTAATTCTTTGGAATTACTAATTTTATTAATCAACTAACTCTTTCAAAATCCAATATGACGGGAGTCTTTAAAATCCAAAACTCTTTCTAAAGCTACTTAAAACTCGCTTACTCTTAATCAGTCTCTGTGGATTCGACCCGGACTTACCTTTAAACTATATTGCATACGAACGGGTCCACTGCCCGAGAGTGTGTAGTAGTCAGTTCTAGGGTATTTCTTGTTTTTAAATTTAACTCGATTTTTAAACCCGGGAAGTTTCTCAGTTCTTTTACTCTTTTATTTACTTTTCCCTATTTCCCTTAGCTTTAATTGGTTCATTGTACATTGAGGGCATTGTACAACTCAAGTGTGTGGGGAGAGGTAAATAGGAAAAAACCGGGTGAATTTTGGGAGAATTTTTAACTTTTGCTTGTTTGTCCTTATAGTTTAATTACTTTGTCACTTAGATTTAATCATATTTAGTAAGTAATTGAACTATAAATCCTTTGGTTAAATTTTTTAATTTGTGAAATGTGTTTTGAATGATTAATTAGGCATTCCCTTCTGGATTGATAACATGACTAGCACACTTATATCCCAAAACACCAAATATGTGAGATTCTTGATTCATTTATAGATGTGCTAGGTGTTTATGGTTTTGGTTTGGTTGGCCTTGTAAATCTGTCTCTCTCATAGGCTTTTGGATTTATTCAAGAGTAAGGGTTCTATTTTGAACTTTGAACTATGATGTGCAAGTTTGAGGTTAATTCATTCCATTTCCGGATTATTTCTTCTTTGATATGAGTGTGCCGGTGATAGCATTGATTTTAGAACTTGTCCTAGTTGATCATTTCGAGATCGCAGTGAGATCACTTCGGTGATATAGGTGTAACTAGATGATAAAAAGGCAAAACTAAGGATTTAACTGCGTTTCTTTGTTTATTCACCCTTTGTTATGTTCATCATTGTTTAACCATGTTTTTGTGCATGTGTTTTAGTAGCTAATCACATTGGTTAGTGAATATCCTTTGTTTAACCCTTGTTGCACTCTTTTTTAGTGCAAGAAAGTTGTAGACAACTTGTTGCGCCTAGCCTTTTCGTTTGTGTTTAAATCCACTTAAATATTTAACCTATCCTCGCCATACCGATAGTCGAAATCCTTGGTTGGTCATTAGTTGTCTATGCTAGCTGGATGGTTTGGGGTTGTCTTTGTCGTGTCGGGTTGGTATATTCTCTATTATTGGGGGTAGATTGATTTCGTCATGATTTTTGATCAAGTCTAGATTATTCGGATTAGCTTGTTGTTTTATGATTTGTCAATATGCTTTAAAGTTCAAAAAGGGGGTACCAATTAGGCAGGGTAAAAATAGCTTCTTAAAAAAATGAATGAAAAACGAAAAACATAAAAATAATAATAAAAAAAAGAAGAGTGAAAAAAATGAAAAAAATATGCTTGGACTGTCAGTTGTTATTTCCCTCATTTTCGACAAATCAAAGTAAGTTGGTAGTTAGTTTAAACCAACAAAAGTGTTCTTTAATTGCTTATATTCTTCAATTTAAAGTTGGCAATGTTCGTTTAAGCCAACATTGGTATGATAAGGTGGTTAGAAGTCGTTTTGAATGTCATACACCACAATGGTGTTGGTTTTTATCGGTCTATTGGGGAGTAGTGTCGGGATAACGTCTTTTGGGATTTGGATAGATGGCAACTAGTGATATGGGTTGTGTTGGATTAGACTATTATGTAAAACTTTGTTAATTGTTGTGTTATTTCTTTTTAACACCAATTATATCCCAAATTTCCATACACAAATGTTAATGACCCTTGTAAGCCTTCAGAATTGTACATTACAGCCGAATAAAAGACCTCTTTTGATAGTTATGCTTGGTGCTTACGCCATGACAGTTGAGATTTGATTCTAGAACAAGCCTATGGTAAAATAATATGCATCACGACTAGGCTTTGAGTGATTGATTCAATATTTCAACCCCAATAGTTTGTTAGTTGGCGTAGGTTAGGTGAGATATTCTTCTTTCATTTGATGAAAGTGCTTAGTCGTGTTTTCATGGCTTGTAGATCATTTAAATATTGTCAAACATTTCAATCTTCATTTAAGATTAAAACTGCTTAACCATTCTCATTTGTTTTCTAACTTTCATGGTTTAGCTTCTTTTTGATTATTGTCATGTTTTTGCGATCGAGAACCAAAGGAAAGATTGTTTTGAATTCTGAATTTGCTTGAGGACAAGCAAAGCTAAAGTGTGGGGGAATTTGATATCGCCTATTTTATACATAATTATTTTATGCGATATCATTTATTTTATGCTTGTATTATTGTCATTTTTTATAGACTTTTATACTTAATATGTGAATTACTTGATTATAGGTCTATACGATGAAATACGTCAAGAATGGGTTGAATAAAGATCAATTATGAAGAAAATGAAGATTGGAGCCGAAAAGACGAAGAATGTGACATGGGTAGTCTCAAAATATATTAATCAAAGTTAAAAATTTGGAATTCAAGTATATTAAATAGATACCGAATAAAATTAAAATACCTAAAAATAAAATATAAAACGATTCAAATAAGGCAAAGAATTGAAGAAGTAATGCGTAATAAACTAATCTTTCGGGGAAGACCTATCATACATATCGGAATCATACTCATTATCAGAATAATCGACATCAAACGTAGGATCGTTTCTGATTCATCTGAATAGTTTCATTCACCTTCATCGTTGGATTCATCACTATCAAGCATTTCATCATCAACATAAGTTTCGTAAGAATCTTCATCATCTGGATTAAAAATCTGAATCCGTTTCAGCTTCACTTGCTGACAAAATGTCGTCGTCATCACTGTCCTCATCGTTGTCCGTGTCACTTATATGATTGTCATGCATTTCATCATCAGCATAAGTATCGTCACAATCTTCATCATCTGGATTAAAATCTGAATCAGATGCAGTTTCAGTTTTTGACAATAAGTCCTTAATCTTTATTTAATTAATAAAATCTAATTTAATGTGGTTGGTTTGGGAGTGTAAAGGGGGTTTGGAGAAACATGGCTTCTGTTTTAGTTTTAGATATGTCAAACTTCTATATGGGAATTTTTTTTTAATGAATTAAGTTTCGTGGTTCAGTATTTCCCCATGGGCAGATTGCACTGCCAAGGTTCAATGTTTATATCAAACATTATAATCATCGTGAAGGCGACAAAATCCCAAGAACCAATACGAAAACTAAAGAAGGAAACATATGAAAATTAACTTCATATAAATATTGAATCTAGTTAACCCCTTTTTCTTTCAACTTTAGTTAAATAAAAAATTGTAGTTTGTTATATCTAAACTTAAGACAAACACAAACAACAATTTTAGACTATAATTACGAAAACTAAAGAAGCAAACATATGAAAATTAACTGCATATAAATATTGAATCTAGTTAACCCCCTCTTTTCAACTTTAGTTAAATAAAAAAATTGTAGTTTGTTATATCTAAACTTAAGACAAACACAAACAACAATTTTAGACTATAATTACGAAAACTAAAGAAAAATATATAATTTGAAAAGTACATATCAATTCATCAACAAAGACCATCTCGAACGTTTTGATTTTCTTTGGGTTGTTTCACTCCGAAACAGTCTATACATGCACAACACGGAGTCGTAGATGATGGTTAACATGTGTTGGCTTAAGATCTTCAAAATGAACTAATGTGGTATTATTTTTGGTTGTTGAAGAATAAGCCATGATGAACCTATAATGGACAACTAACTAAATTAATAGAGAATGTAAATAATAATAATAATAATAATAATAATAATAATGATTAAATATGAACAATGTAAATTAAAAAAAAAACTTTTGGTAGTCGACTTCTTGGTAGACGACTATTTTTTTTGTTTTAGTCGTAGGGTTTTTGTTTTTGGTTGAGGATATGTGAGAGTTTTTTCCCTAGGTTGTATATATATAGATATAATAATAATAATAATATAATTTTTGGAATATAATTTATATTTTGGGAATAGTCGACTTCAAGGTTTTTGTTTTTGGTTTTTTTCCTAGATATAATAATAATAATATATTTTTGGAATAATAAGGTCGGCCTATAGATTTAATAATTAAAAAAATATTTAAAAAATAGAGGATTAATGAGGAGGAGTTTTAGGCTCAAGGAGGGGGATTAGGGGTGCCAAGTGTACCCCAACCTCTTTTAGTTATATTATAGACAGATAGATAGATAGAGGTGTTGCATAAATATACGTTGGAAAACATGTACTAAAATTGTACACGTGGGCTCGGCTAGTAAAGGAACGAAAGAAACGAGTAAAGGCCCAAGAGTCAAATTGACAAAATAAGTTATGCGCATGTGGGCCGAACTAAAGGTCGGTTAGTATGGAGTTCGTACAACACCAACAAGATTAAGTATTATACTAGTTATTGTACCCGCGCGTTGCCGCGGAGTACGCTTTCTATACGACAAAGTTTTGGACCAAATTTATGTCAAATATTCGAACTCAAAATTTTAAAAAGATAATTAAAGATGTAGCAATAATAATAAAAAAATGTAAAAGAGTAATAAGATGTATAAAAACATAAACAATAACTTCTTTTTTTTTCAAAGTACATAACAATAACTATATTAATGATTTAAATGTTATATAAACGTAAAACATAATGATGATAAAAGTTATTATATATTAAAAACGTTATTTATATAAAAATACAGATGAAAATAATCAAAACCAAATGTTTAAAAGTAAATTGGTAAAAATTATTATATGCTATAAGGACGTGTACATTTCAGGCATAAAGAACTTGTAAATTTGTATAGACTTTTTGTATAAAAATATAAACAATAACTATATTAATGTTTTAAATGTTACATGAACGTAAGACGTAACGATAATGAAAGTTATTATATATTAAAAACGTTATATATATATAAAAAAAATAGTCAAAACCAAATGTTTAAAATAATAATGAAAGTTATTATGTATTAAAAACGTTATATATATAAAGAACGGATAAAAATAGTCAAAATCAAATGTTTAAAAGTAAATCCGTAACTGACAAAACTCCAAAAGTTTAGTGTCACGAAAATGAACACTTTGATGTAGGGTAAAAGTTAAAAGATATAAACTTTAGGGGGTTAAAATGAAAATTGGTAAAAATTATTATATGCTATAAGGACGTGTACATTTCAGGCATAAAGAACTTGTAAATTTGTATAGACTTTTTGTATAAAAATATAAACAATAACTATATTAATGTTTTAAATGTTACATGAACGTAAGACGTAACGATAATGAAAGTTATTATATATTAAAAACGTTATATATATAAAAACACGGATAAAAATAGTCAAAACCAAATGTTAAAAGTAAAATCGTAACCATGTGAAACTTATTTGATGAAAACATGAGAACCCAAAAAATTAGTGTCAAGAAAATAAAAACGAAAACTTTGATGTGGGGCAAAAGTTAAAAGATATAAAGTTTAGGGGGTTAAAATGAAAATTGGTAAAAATTATTATGTGCTATAAGAACTTGTACATTTATGCATAAGGCACTTGTACATCTATATAGCTTTTTAGTATATTATAAATGATGATAAAAGTTATTATATATTAAAAACGTTATTTATATAAAAATACAGATGAAAATAATCAAAACCAAATGTTTAAAAGTAAATTGGTAAAAATTATTATATGCTATAAGGACGTGTACATTTCAGGCATAAAGAACTTGTAAATTTGTATAGACTTTTTGTATAAAAATATAAACAATAACTATATTAATGTTTTAAATGTTACATGAACGTAAGACGTAACGATAATGAAAGTTATTATATATTAAAAACGTTATATATATATATATATATATATATATAGTGAAGGGATCAAGTGAGAACAACATATATGGTGAGAACCGTGAGAACCATTGAAAAATCATCTCTAAGGGCTTTGCCCTTAGAATTAAGGGCTACGCCCGTACCGTATACAACCGTCACCATCTCTTGGATCGCCGCCCATCAAATCCATACCATTCCCATATGCGTCCGGTGACAACCCTTTAGAACGGATGAGGGCAACGCCCGTACCGTATCCATACGTTTTCAACACGTAACCCATATGATTTTTTACAAAAAAAAAAAATTTTTATTTTTTTTTTGGAATGGGTTTTTGTTAAAATAAAATAAAAAACAAAAAAAAGTTTCAAAAAATGAAAAATAAAAATTAAAAAAATAAAAAACCACAAAAAAAAAAGAGAGGAAACTAGTGGTTTTCACGGTTCTCTCCATATTTGTTGTTCTCACGTTAACCATACCCTATATATATATATTATATATATATAAAAACGTTATATATATATATAACGGATAAAAATAGTCAAAACAAAATGTTTAAAAGTAAATCCGTAACTGACAAAACTCCAAAAGTTTAGTGTCACGAAAATGAACACTTTGATGTAGGGTAAAAGTTAAAAGATATAAACTTTAGGGGGTTAAAATGAAAATTGGTAAAAATTATTATATGCTATAAGAACTTGTACATTCCAGGTATAAAGGACTTGTAAATTTGTATAAACTTTTTGTATAAAACATAAACAATAACTATATTAATGTTTTAAATGTTACATGAACGTAAGACGTAACGATAATGAAAGTTATTATATATTAAAAACGTTATATATATAAAAACACGGATAAAAATAGTCAAAACCAAATGTTTAAAAGTAAAATCGTAACCATGTGAAACTTATTTGATGAAAAACATGAGAACCCAAAAAATTAGTGTCAAGAAAATAAAAACGAAAACTTTGATGTGGGGCAAAAGTTAAAAGATATAAAGTTTAGGGGGTTAAAATGAAAATTGGTAAAAATTATTATGTGCTATAAGAACTTGTACATTTTATGCATAAGGCACTTGTACATCTATATAGCTTTTTAGTATATTATAAATGATGATAAAAGTTATTATATATTAAAAACGTTATTTATATAAAAATACAGATGAAAATAATCAAAACCAAATGTTTAAAAGTAAATTGGTAAAAATTATTATATGCTATAAGAACTTGTACATTTCAGGTATAAAGGACTTGTAAATTTGTATAGACTTTTTGTATAAAAATATAAACAATAACTATATTAATGTTTTAAATGTTACATGAACGTAAGACGTAACGATAATGAAAGTTATTATATATTAAAAACGTTATATATATATATATATATATATAGTGAAGGGATCAAGTGAGAACAACATATATGGTGAGAACCGTGAGAATCATTGAAAAATCATCTCTAAGGGCTTTGCCCTTAGAATTAAGGGCTACGCCCGTACCTGTATACAACCGTCACCATCTCTTGGATCGCCGCCCATCAAATCCATACCATTCCCATATGCGTCCGGTGACAACCCTTTAGAACGGATGAGGGCAACGCCCGTACCGTATCCATACGTTTTCTTAACACGTAACCCATATGATTTTTTACAAAAAAAAAAAATTTTTTTTTTTTTTTGGAATGGGTTTTTGTTAAAATAAAATAAAAAACAAAAAAAAGTTTCAAAAAATGAAAAATAAAAATTAAAAAAATAAAAAACCACACAAAAAAATAAAAAACCACAAAAAAAGAAAGATATGAGGGAAACTAATGGTTTTCACGGTTCTCTGCATATTTGTTGTTCTCACGTTAACCATACCCTATATATATATATATAATATATATATATATATATATATATATATATATAAATAACGGATAAAAATAGTCAAAATCAAATGTTTAAAAGTAAATCCGTAACTGACAAAACTCCAAAAGTTTAGTGTCACGAAAATGAACACTTTGATGTAGGGTAAAAGTTAAAAGATATAAACTTTAGGGGGTTAAAATGAAAATTGGTAAAAATTATTATATGCTATAAGAACTTGTACATTCCAGGTATAAAGGACTTGTAAATTTGTATAAACTTTTTGTATAAAACATAAACAATAACTATATTAATGTTTTAAATGTTACATGAACGTAAGACGTAACGATAATGAAAGTTATTATATATTAAAAACGTTATATATATAAAAACACGGATAAAAATAGTCAAAACCAAATGTTTAAAAGTAAAATCGTAACCATGTGAAACTTATTTGATGAAAAACATGAAAACCCAAAAAATTAGTGTCAAGAAAATAAAAACGAAAACTTTGATGTGGGGCAAAAGTTAAAAGATATAAAGTTTAGGGGGTTAAAATGAAAATTGGTAAAAATTATTATGTGCTATAAGAACTTGTACATTTTATGCATAAGGCACTTGTACATCTATATAGCTTTTTAGTATATTATAAATATATCATCATTAATGGGGGGAATTAAGGAGAATTAGGAGGTGGTACGTGTGAGTTGTTGGGTGTTAGGTCCAGATTTACTGGACCCACTCCAGACTTGAAGACTGGAGCGTCATTGAAGATTTGTCCAGAAATAATAGAAGACCAGTGAGCTATTTTACAGTACAGGAAATATGGAATCCACCAGATTGACTCACTGGACTTCACTCCAGTCAAGATCGTTAATACTGAAGACATTCTCACTGAAGTCAAAGGCTGAAGTTTGAAGAAAGAAGACTTACAAACAGTGGAGCCCACTGACAGTCTTACCAGATCTCCTGACTGGAGCTTTGTCAGTGTTTTAGACCTTACAAGTCTGAACACTGATTACGAGGAATTGACTTTTGCCTTTACGCGCTTTTATCCGGACAATTCTATTTGTCTAATATTAAAAGTACACACGCGTGTAAAGGTGGTTGGTTAAAAGGATGACAAGTCACATCAACATGACTTTATCTTTGTACTTTAACCAATGCATTTAAGGAATTAAAGTTGTTTCGTTAAATGCATGCAACCATATTTGTACGGCATAATAAATTCACTGTTGAATTTATTTGCATATAAATACCAAGTCATTTCCCTCGTCCAAATCACTTTTTTGCGATTTGGTGAACTTGCTAAAATACTCTCGATCGCAAAAAGAAATACTTCACAACTTTAAGTATTTCGATCTAAGGAAATTATATTACAAGTATAAATCATTTGTAATTCAAAGATTGTTTAAATAGTTACACACTTGTAATATCTAGGTTCCGCAACAATCTTGTATTTTATTTAACATCATAAATAAAATACACTTGAAAATTACATTGTGTTCCACCATTTATTTATTTATTGCTTTAAGTCTTGTATTACTTTATTTATTTACTTGCATTATATTTAAAGTGATACTAGTCCATTCTAGTTCAATACTTGACTAGTTATTCTACACACTTGGGTTAAACCATCGTGTGAGGGACTTTACAATTGGTATCAGAGCGGAAGGCTAACATACTTGCCTAGATCTGTTTCACGATGTCTATCCCAGAGAATATTCAAGCTACTAATTTCAATGATCCTCCTATTATAAATGAACAAGTTAATGACCCATCCATTATTAATAACAATCCCCCACCACCCCCTCCTACTCCTGCCTCTTCACATGTGCATGTGCTCTATTCAAATACACCTGTTCCCAAATTCAGTGGGAACAGTGATGAGTTTGGAAGGTGGGAAGCCAGGATGATACTTCATGTTACTGGCATTGAGAGGAATATGATTAAAATTTTAAATGAAGGTCCTTATATTCCTAGATCTCCTCTCAACCCACTTCTTGATCCAACTGGATCTAGATTTGGAAGGGAAAAGAGGGAGGAACATTGGTCTGAAGAGGATAGGAGACTGATAAATCTTGACACCATTATTAAAAACATGATCCTCGGGGCTGTTCCAGAAACCCTAATTCCCACACTAGTTCTCTATCCCAGTGCTAAAACCATGTGGGATGAACTGGTGAACCAATATGAAGGAGGTGATGACACTGTTGTTACCAGAAAAGTCTCCCTAAACAAAAAGTATGAGTCACTTTTTGCTATCCCCAATGAGTCTCTAACTGGTACTTACACCAGATTTATGAGCATTATAAACCAGTTGAGAGGACTGGGGGTTGAGAAAGACAAGGATATACTTTTGGAGAAATTTTGTGATATTCTTCCCATTAAATGGTCTCACATGATTCTGGTCTTGAGACAAGGTAAAACCTTGCATACCCATACTCTGTCAACTTTGTATGGAGCCTTCAGATTCACTGAAGAAAATCAAGCCCAGAGGATTGAGGCTGAAAAAGATGCTTTAAATCATGCTTCTAGTAGTTCCACAGTGGTCAGCAATTCTGAACCACCTTGTGCTGCATTAATGTCTTCCGAGAATGTATTTTCTATGAAGAAGATGATGTCTGAACTAATGGAATCTAGAGTCACAAATAATATCTCACCAGATTGTGATGAAACTGACAGTGATGATCTTGTTGCTATGATTGCTAAAACGTTTAACCGTTTTAAAGCAAGAGCAAATAAGCCCACTGGACAACATGCACCTAGTCTCTCTACTGACAAGACCAATCTGACATGCTTTGAGTGTGGAAGAAAAGGTCATTTCATGAAGGATTGCAAGTCCAGTCAGTTCATTTCCCAGTCTGGTCCATCTTTTCCCTATAGCAAGCCTGATGATAGCTACATGTACAAGTACAAAAAGCTTAAGGCACAAATTGCTCTCATGTCTACAGAAAAAGATAATAATAAATGCATGATTGCAACTACTGAAGAAAAATGGGTTCCCTGTGATGACTCATCTGATGATGAGGAAGAGGAGAGAGATTGTTGTTTTATGGCTCTGGCTGATGATGAGCATCTGGTGAAGGAGGATGTCACATCTGGAAGATGGGTGGACATTGTAATCAAGAAGGTTAGTGAATATGATCTTGAGACCGATCCTGAACTAAAATTGGACATTGCTGAAGCTCTTAATTCTGATTTAATTTTTGTTGAAACTCTTAGGTCTGAAATGACAAAAGGTTTTGAAACAGATTTCTCTGAAATATCAATTTTGCAATCAAAATTAAAAGAGCTCCAGGATATTGAACTGGCTTTTAAAGCACAAGTTTGGTAACTGAACAACTGGTACATGAAAAACATGACCTGGAAATAATTTTGCAAAAAGAAAAACAGGTCATTAAATCATGGCTAGAAACTAGAAAGCCATATGATGCTGGAATAAACCAATTTCCATCCCAAAAAAGTGCATATTTGGATGGAAATACTCACGTTGCAGCATTAATACCAGTTATTGACCGGTTACCAGAGGAGGTTAAACCAAGTACCATCTATGATGAACCTTCTACCCCAAAAGCTTGTATTATCACAGTTCAACTTCCAAAGGTTAAGACTGAAGCATCCCAGATGACTGCTCCAGTTAAAAAAGTCAATCAGAAGAAACCTTTGCCTTAGACTGCTTCAAAAGAACCCCAGGTTCAAAAGAAAAAGAACAGTTCCCTTCCTAAGCCTAAAGTCCAGTCAACTGGAAAGGCTAAGGTATCATCTGAAGAAACTATTTTGTTAAGGTTGGAGAGCCAGTTTCAACTACTGGCTCGTCAGGTTCAAAGCTGTAATGCCAGATTAAACAACTTTGAGGGTACTTCATCTGGCCCTAAACAAAATTCTAAGTCTTTTTCAAACAAAGATAAAAATGTAATTCCTGTTGAGAAAAAGAAAAAGGTTTCAAAACTGTCAACTCCAGTAGTGTTTTCAACTAAAACTACTGTTGAAGAAAGTGAACTCAACCAGATACCCCAGGGATCCATAAGGGAGGATCCAGTGAACCCATCAGTCGATGGGTTCCCAAATCTAACTAATATATCTGGTGGACGTGCAGGGCGATCGAAAGAAATATATTTGGTATCTTGACAGTGCAGCTGGCAGGACAATGACCGGATGTAAGACCCTGCTGGAGGAGTTCACCATTTCTGATGGACCCTCCATTACTTTTGGAAATGATGGTTGTGGAAAAACTGAGGGATATGGTGTTCTGAACAATGGACAAGTCAAATTCAGACGGGTAGCTTATGTGAATGGTTTGAAATATAACCTGATCAGTGTTAGCCAACTGTGTGATGATAGCTATCAAGTACTGTTCAATATTGATCAGGGCATCGTATTCAACAAGGACTGGAAGATGGTATTGATTGCTCACAGAAGAGGAAATATGTATGTAATGGATATGGAAAGCTCTCCAGATGAGCAGTGTTTCTATACTTAAAAGGTTATCCCATTTAAATTTCAAAAATATTAATAAGTTGTCTAGAAAACAACTGGCAGATGGGATACCTCCAGTTTCCTTCAAAAAGGAAAGGCCATGTCCAGGATGTGAGATGGGAAAGCAGAAACGTGTCAGTTTCAAGACCAAGCAGAATTTTAGCATATCTGAACCACTTCATATGCTTCATATGGATCTTTTTGGTCCAGTGAATGTTCAGACTCGTGCTGGTAAAAGATTTACCCTGGTGATTGTTGACGAATACTCCAGATTTTGTTGGGTAATCTTTCTAAGGTCTCAAAGTGAAGCTGCTGCTGAAATCATCACTCTTATCAAACAGATTGAACTAAAGTACAAGCAAAAAGTGTGTCAGTTAAGAAGTGACAATGGAACAGAATTTCAGAATGCAACTCTGTAGAAATTCTGTACTGACACTAGCATATCTCAGAACTTCTCTTCAGCACGCACTCAAGAGCAAAATGGAGTGGTAGAAAGGAAAAATCGAACGCTGATAGAGGCTGCCAGAAGTATGCTTGCTGAATCTGGTCTTCCTACCAGTTTTTGGGCTGAAGCAATTGCAACTGCTTGCCACACCCAGAATCGATCAGTGTATGTGAAGCGACACAAGAAGACATCCTATGAAATATTAAGAAATAGAAAACCAAATATTGGTTATTTTTACGTTTTTGGATGTCCAGTGTACATCCTAAACGACTCCAGTCAGTTAGGCAAATTTGATGCCAAAGCTGATGAAGGATATTTCTTAGGATATTCAGCCATTCGCAAAGCCTTCAGAGTCTACAACAAGAGACTGGAGAAGGTACAAGAGTCAATACATGTCACATTTGATGAATCAAATAATGCAATCAATAAAAAGCCAGCCCTTGATACTCCCCCAGTAAATCCAATTGTCTTCTGTGAATCTGATCCTATCAACTACAATAAAGATTCACTTGAAGAGGTTTCTAGTCATCCTGACTTGGAACCAGTTCAAAAGAAGAAAACCCCCAGTAGTACACTCCCCAGTAGTACACTGATAAGTCAATATTGGATATATATAAATGGTCTAAAAATGATTATATAGATTAATTTTTTATGAAATAGACCTAATTTGATATATGTTTTGTGAATTTCAGGTTTGAACTTAAATGGATAAAATGTGGCTCAAAAATGATGACAAAGTGAGGGTACTTTGTTTAAAGATAATTTCATGGCATACTGATGGGTTTTGGTGCATGACATCACATGACATCATATTGTACATGAGAATATGAGATGAGTAGAAGATTTATATTTATTTGTTTGTGTACAAGCCAAGAGACTCAGAAACTCCATTCTATGATTGCAATTGGCGAAAGATTTTTGTATCGGCATATAGTGTGGGCCGTAATATCCTATAAACCCAACACCTTTGTTTAGATGATTTTTGGGCAGCTCACATTAACCAAAATAAGAGGCCCAACTTCAATTGTGTGGCGGTTCGAATATGTACGTGGACAACAAGGAAACGAGGCTACATATATATTTGATTAATAACTTCAATAAAGGCAGACTCTCATTAATTTCGAAGCACATCACATATAATATTCGAGAGCAGCTATTATCTTTTTCGGAGGGGTTTTATTCGACAGACAATATTATCCGCAGCTATTAATTTAGTGGGGTTTCAAGTTCGACAGACGCATTATTCACGAACGAAGAAAAAGGTCGAGCAACACTAGCAAGATGAAGCTGATGGAACTAGCAGCTTTCTTATCAAATATTATGTCCGGCTAAGGTTTTTGCAATCTCTCCCGATGAACAATTGTTATTAATTTTATTTGATGAACTTTACTTTCAGTCGCGTAAACATTGTTCGTTTTGGATTATAATTCATATGACTGATTGAGTATTTATTCACTATTATTTGATTTGAATTTTCGTAAGACAATTTATTGTGAGTTAATGATTTGTGCCGAGTCCACCTAGTTTAGGGATTAAGACAGGTCATATAATTAACATAGGTTGTGCCCAAAACTGTTCTTGTCAAGTAATAAAATTATGTCTATGTAATTTAGAATAAATACTCGGTAAAGTTTGTTAAGTAAATTATATGACTTTTGGGATTCGGGAGGGATGCACTTTTTATTATTGTCTACAACTTCTATTTTTATTTTTGTCTTGTTTCATTAATTTAAGTCTAGCTATTTTCATAATTAAATTTAGTTTTCTTATTACTTTCAAAATCAAACGAAAATTCTTAAAACTTGACTATAACCACAGACGCTCCTCGTGGGAACGATATCCACTTACCCTATCTAGTATAAGGTATTTAGATTTATTTTTGATTGATACTTCGACGTCGATCAAATTTTGGCGCCGCTGCCGGGGAGCGAGTGCGCTTGTAGTCAAGTTTTATTTTTCTTTATTTATCTTTTCTAGTTAGTTATTTTTTTTAAAATTCGAAAAAATCAAAAAAAATTATAAAACATAAAAATACAAAAAGATTTACCCTTTTTATTTTAGTTTATTTTCTGCATTTATTGTTTCTTGTTCTATTTTACGCCTTTGTTTTTTTTGTGTTTGTTGTTTTTTTTTTCCAGTTAGTTTTAGTGCGATGGATTACTACTCTTCAAATGCTGTTTCTAATTCAGGAAATTTTGATAACAGTATTCGAGCTGATATAAATTCAATTAATAAGAAACTTGATCTTTTATTCCGAAATTTCGGGAGTGGTAGTGCTAATGTTTTGCAGGTGAATAAAGTGCAAGGTAGGAGATATAATCCATATGCAAATACTTGTAACTCGAGATGGATGGATCAATCAAACTTTGGATGGAGTGGTGATAATACACTGAATCGAAATCAAGCATACCAACAGTTCAACCACCCACAAAGATCCTTCCAACAGTGGCCTCAACAAAATTATCAACATCAGGGCGACTATTACATGGAATGTCAAGATTATGGGTACCAACAAGATCCATACCAATGCCAGTATCTGTATGAGAACCAATATGAGAACCAATGCCAAGGATCATTTCAAAATCAGAATCAATACGTTAGCTTGAAAACATAAATGGATCTATTTATGGAAAAGATGAGACAATTTGACAATAAGTTGAGAGAGTCAAATACGGAACATGCTGAGCGATTAAGGAGGGAAGATGAGGTGTTTCCAAGCTACATAGATGAGAATGAATCGACAAGGAACTTGACAGTGGATGACATATCATGGATTCAGGTGAGTCTTCTGACTTAGTTTATGATTTCCCATTTAATACTGAAAAATATGTGCAGATACAGGAGGTCAAATATGGGGAAATTGAAATTGAGAAAGAAAGCTTGGAATATGATCTAGCAACCGAGTGTGCCATGCCTGATCCTATTGATGCGCCGCACTGGATGGGGTTCCAAGAAGATGAGCTACTGATTTCCAATGGTAAACCGCATTGTGATCAAGGAGATTTCGACGAGCCAAACATTGCTCAATGCGTTGAACCTGTCCCTGATGGTGCGCCACACTGTGTTTATGAGGCTGACATTGCTCCTTTGAAGTCAGTTAAAGCTTCTGAATTGAAGGCCGATCAAGCTCTAATCACTTTCCCACAACAAACGGAGGAAGAAAAGATTCAAGAAAAGATTGGTAAGTACCCGAACATGATCAATTTTTTAAATATTAATGTGTCTTCGTTTATGTTGTTTTCAGGTATGCCAAAACTTGACAAATCTTTCAAGAACTTGATGTTGATGGAGAAGAAGAAAGAGCCAGACAAGGAGATCACGACTTTTACAAAGGGTGAATATGCGGATACAGGGCAAGGACATTTTCTAACCAAGTCGTGTTATCGAGGGAGCTCTCTAATTCCTTATACTTTAATTAATTATAAATGTGATGAATTAGTCAATCCACGGGCTAGTAGTACTTTTATGGCATATTTCTTATTCCTAAAACTAGCCCCGGATCCCTTAGCTCCTGATCCTTTCAAACTCACGAACATAAGCTTTAAAATTAATTATTTGAAAATTCCGCATCACAACGGAATTTTTAAAATTTTGTATGTTCGGATGAAAGGATGGATTTTCTCCATGAGTTTTAAGGAAAAGATAATTGATTTTTGTTTGTTGAAAGAAAATTTTGAAAAGGTGGAATGTAGTGATTGGGTAATGATAAAAATTAAATTCACCTATTTTTCACCTTATTGGTGTAGACCGCCTAATCGTTTATGTGTAGGGGCGTTGAAAACACAATCATGATATATCTCTTGGGTACGAGTCAGGCTGATGACGTTAAACTAAGCGCTGAATGGGAGGCAACCCATTATTTTAGTTAATTTTGAGTCTTTATTTTAAGTGTTTTGTTTTTTAGTTATGTCACCAATAATACAATTGTTCATCCTGTGTGACCAACTTTGACAAGGGTCAAAGTTGGGGAGGGGTTTGTATTAACTTGTTTATTTGTGTAACCCCGGAAGAGAGAAAGAAATGAATTTTTGGACTAATAGACTTATCTCTAGTTTTGAGCATTGAGGGCAATGCTCGGCTCAAAGTTGGGGAGGGGAGTCAAACTTATTGTTTTGTTAGTTTCAGTATGTTAGAGTAGGTTCAAGAAGAGAAGAAGGATGGTGCAATCAGAAACCCGAGAAGTTTCGTTTTTCTTATACTTTTTATTTATTTACCCTATTTTCCCATAGTTTTAATTTAGTTCATTATACAACTTATATGGGAGGGAAGTAAATAGGACAAACCGGGTAATTTTGAACTTTTGCAATGTTTGTCCTCATAGTTTGATTACTTTTTGCACCATATGTTTAATAATACTTAGTAAGTAATTGAGCTAATTCCTTTTGGTACAATTTTTTAACCGGGAAATGTAATCTCAAATGATTGATAGGGCAATCCCTTCTGGATTGATAACATGACTAGCACACTTATATCCTAAAACACCAATTATGTGAGATTCTTGATCATTTATAGATATGCTAGGTGTTTACGGATTTGGATTGATTGGCCTTGTAAATTTGTCCCTCTCATAGGCTTTTGAATTTATTCAAGAGTAAGGGTTCTACTTAGAACTTTGAACTATGATGTGCAAGGTTGAGGTTAGTTTTTCCATTTCTGTGTTACTTTCTTTGATATGAGTGTGCCGGTGATAGCATTGATTCTAGAACTTGTCCTAGTTGATCATTTCGAGACCGCAGTGAGATCACTTCGGTGATATAGGTATGACTAGATGACGAAGAGGCAAATTAGGATTAACCCTTTTTCTTTGATTTATCACCCCTTGTTTTGTTTTGTTAATTATCTGTTCATGTTCATTGTTATGTGCATGTTTTTAGTAGCTAACTACACTGGTTAGTGAACCACCTTTGTGAAACCCTTGTTACACTCATTTTTAGTGTAAGAAACAATAGAAAACATGTTGTCATTAGCCTGTTCTTTGTTTTTAAATCCACCCCAAATATTTCACCTATCCTAGCCATACCGATAGTCGAAATCCATGGTGGGTCATTGGTTTCCTATGCTAGTTGGATGGTTTGGGTTTGTCAAGTTGTGTCGGTTTAATATATTCTCGGTTTTGAGAATAGGTTGAGTTGTCATAAATTTTGGTCAAGTCTAGATTATTCAAACTAGTGAAAGTATGATTTGTCAATGCATTGTAAAGTTCAAATGGAATACCAATTAGGCAGGGTAAAAATAGTTCACAAAAAAAAAGGAATAAAAACAGAAAAACAGAAAAAAGAAAAAAAAAAGTAAAAAATGAAAAAATGAACTTGGACTGTCAATTGGTATTTCATATTTAAGTTAAGTCAATTTGTGTTGGTATATTTGTTAAACCAACAAAAGCTTCATTATTTAATAATTCTCATGGTTAAGTTGGTACATTTGTTTTAAACCAACAAAGGTTTTATTAGTGTTCATATTCTTCGTATTTGGAGTTGGCGCATTAGTTAAAGCCAACAATGGTATGTTATGGTTGTTTAAGTCGTTTTGAATGTAATACACCACAATGGTGTCGGTTATTATCGGTCTATTGGGGAGTATTGTCGGGATTACTTCTTTGGGTTTATGGATAAGATGGCAACTAATGACACGGATTGTGTTGGACTAGACTATGTTTTTAGATTTTTAAGTTCTATTTATTTTATATTTTACAACAATTTCCCCAAATATTCCATATCCCTTATTTCTAGTAACCCTTTCACAACATTACAACCCTTTAAAAGGTTGTACCTGGTGTTTACGCCACGTCGGTGAAGATTTGATTCTAGAACAAGGCTATGGTAAAATAGTATGCATCACGACTAGGCGTGAGTGATTATTCATTATACAACCCAATAGATTGTTAGTCGAAGTGTGATAGTGAGATATATTTCTTTTCATTTGAGCGGTGCTTAGTCGTGTTCTATCAAGGCTTGAAAATCATTTGAGTATTGTTAAACATTTCACTTTTCATTTAAGATTAAAACTGCCTAACCATTCCAAATTGTTTTTCAACTTAATGGTTTAGCTTCTTTTTGTTAATTGTCATGTTTTTCATATTTGTGTACCTAAGGGATAATTGATTTTGAAAGATGGATTTGCTTGAGGATAAGCAAAGCTTAAGTTGGGAAGGTTTGATAAGTCAATATTGGATATATATTAAATGGTCTAAAAATGATTATATAGATTAATTTTTTATGAAATAGACCTATTTTGATATATGTTTTGTAAATTTCAGGTTTGAAACTAAATGGATAAAATGTGGCTCAAAAATGATGACAAAGTGAGAGTACTTTGTTTAAAGATAATTTCATGGGATACTGATGGGTTTTGGTGCATGACATCACATGACATCATATTGTACATGAGAATATGAGATGAGTAGAAGATTTATATTTATTTGTTTGTGTACAAGCCGAGAGACTCAGAGACTCCATTCTATGATTGCAATTGGCGAAAGATTTTTGTATCGGCATATAGTGTGGGCCGTAATATCCTATAAACCCAACACCTTTGTTTAGATGATTTTTGGGCAGCTCACATTAACCAAAATAAGAGGCCCAACTTCAATTGTGTGGCGGTTCGAATATGTACGTGGACAACAAGGAAACGAGGCTACATATATATTTGATTAATAACTTCAATAAAGGCAGACTCTCATTAATTTCGAAGCACATAACATGATGCGTAAATCACGCGACAAACGACAGCGGAAGACTATTTTTGGTATTTTCTGGATTTTATATGAAATAAACAACTAATCAAGACAATAAAGTAAAATGATAGATAAAAGAATCCACCACCAAGACTCGTAAAGGATAAGCCACCGGAATCAAGGATAAAGGAAACACTCCGCCCCACCACTACAACCGATAAAGGTCTAGCCACCACGATTATAGATAAAGGAACCGAAGATTTAAAAGACCTCACCACAATATTTGATAAAGAACAAGTCACCACAAATATTGATAAAGGGGTCACTCCTAACCACCAAGATCAAAGATCTATAAAGGTAAAAGAAGATTTGTAAGAAATAGAGGCTACTCTATTAATTTTCATTCAACATCAACTAACTTTACAATGAGAAATAGAACCTCTATTTATAGCCACATGCTCTACCTAGGAATTAACGACATAATAATAAAATAATACATAAAAGCTGTCATGTGCAAGCCACTAAGTAATTTGGACCAATAATATGGACACGTAAGCTTCTAGAAACATTCCCCTGCAAGTGGTCCCATAATATTGTTAGAAACGTTCTGTCACACGCGCCTTCTTTAACGGCTGTCATTCTTCTTTATTATTGGGCCCACAAACAACTTCAGTGGAGACTTTATTAATTGGCAACTGGAACATAAATTTGGACCGCAACTGGAGACAAAACTGGAGCACGTCATCTGGAGGACCTTCAGTAGTGGTCACTGGAGCACGTCATCTGGAGCTTGCCACTGGAGAAATGTTACTACTGGAGACTGAACTGGTTCAGAAAAGACTTGTCTGAAATGGGCTACAGCTGGCAGAATCAACATGGCTTGTTCAGAGGGCATGATCAGTTCAGTTGCCTTCTTCAGTTCACTGGGTTCCTCCAGTTCAATGAATCTGGTCATTTCCGCATCATTCTCCCCCTCTGAAAAGAGACTTGTCCTCAAGTCTTCGAGGTACTCATCCTCCAGATAAGACATTAGATCTCCCACATTAAAAGTACTTGAAACTGCCATGTCTTCAGGTAACTCAACCTTGTAAGCATTATCACCATATCTCTCCAGAATCTTGAATGGACCTTCAGCTCTGGGCATTAGTTTACTCTTTCTTTTTGCTGGAAACCTTTCATTTCTAAGATGCACCCACACAAGATCACCTGGTGAAAAACTGGGTTGCTTTCTATTCTTGTTTGCTCTGGCCTTGTAACTGGCATTTGCCTTCTCTATTCTGGCCTTCACTTCTCCATGAATTCTCTTTATTTCTTTTGCTCTGGTTTCAGCTTCAATGCTTGCTTTTGGTTCAATCGAAAATGGAATTAAGTCAATGGGAGTCAGTGGATTGACACCATAACAAACTTCAAATGGGGATTTACTGGTGAAATAGTTAGGAGCTCTGTTGAAAGCAAATTCAGCATGAGCAAGCTTCAAATCCCAATCCTTCAGTGTCTTCTTCACCAGTGTTCTTAACAACATACCAATTGTTCTGTTCGTAACTTTAGTTTGTCCATCAGTCTGAGGATGGTGAGACGTACTGAACAACAATCTGGTGCCCATCAATCTCCATAGAGTCTTCCAGAAATAGCTCAAAAACTTCACATCTCGATCTGACACAATTATCTTGGGAATTCCATGCAACCTGACAATCTCCTTAAAGAACAAATTCGCTACTGCTGAAGCATCATTGGTTGTGTTACAAGCGATAAAATGTGCCATTTTTGAAAACCTATCAACAACCACCATTATCGAATCTTTTCCCCTCTGGGTTCTGGGCAGTGCAACAATGAAATCCATACTGAGATCTTCCCATGGCTGGTTTGGAACTGGAAGAGGAGTATACAAACCCTTGTGAAAAGTAGTCTTCGCCTGGTGACAAGTTGGACAGCGACTGATAAGACTCTGGACATCCTTCAGTAGACTTGCCAGTAGAAGTGTTCAGTGAGGATCTCTCCAGTCTTGTTAATGCCAAAATGGCCAGCTAAACCTCCTCCATGTGCTTCTCTTATCAGTAAATCTCTTATCGAACCTCTGGGAATGCACAACTTTCCATTTTTATACAAGAAACCATCTTGAACAACAAATGGTCCTTTCTGGTGAACTTCAGTGAGGTGATTAGCAAAGTCTGGATCAGTAGCATACAAATCTTTAATGAAAGAAAATCCAAGGACTCTTGCTTCCAGAATTGATAACAAGGAATATCTTCGTGACAATGCATCAGCAACAACATTACAAACTCCAGCCTTATGTTTTGAAACAAACGAATAAGATTGTAAGAATTCTACCCATTTGGCATGCCTGGCATTAAGCTTGTGTTGGCCGTTTATAAACTTCAGGGCTTCATGATCAGAAAACAATACGAACTGTTTTGGCTTCAGATAATGTGACCAGTAAGTGATAGCACGAATTATTGCATAAAATTCTTTATCATAAGTGCTATACTTTAATTTTGATCCGTTCAGTTTCTCACTGAAATAAGCAACTGGACGCCCACTCTGCACCAGTACTGCACCAATACCAACTCCACTGGCGTCACACTCTAATTCGAACAACTGATCAAAATCTGGTAAAGATAGAACTGGAGCTGAACTGAGTTTTTCCTTTAGTGACTCAAACGCCAGTTGGGCTGAACTCGGCCAGTTGAACACACCTTTCTTCAGGCAGTCAGTAATTGGAGCTACAACTGAAGAGAAATTCTTGATAAATCTTCTATAAAAAGAAGCCAGTCCATGAAAACTTCTTACTTTAGTGATTGTAGTTGGAACTGGCCATGATCTGATGGCATCAACTTTAGAAGGATCCATAGAAATACCATTCTTAGACACTACGTATCCTAAGAATATTACACTTTCCACCATAAAATCACATTTCTCCAGTTTGCCATACAACTGGTGTCTTCTCAACAGTTCAAATACCCTCTTCAGATGGTTAACATGTTCAGCTTCAGATTTTGAGTATACCAGAATATCATCAAAATATACAACAACAAACTGACCAATGAGTGGTCTGAGAACTTCGTTCATCAGTCTCATGAAAGTACTGGGAGCATTAGATAAGCCAAAAGGCATAACCAACCATTCATACAAACCTCCCTTGATTTTGAAAGCAGTCTTCCATTCATCTCCATCCTTCATTCTTATCTGGTGATAACCACTTCTGAGATCAATCTTTGAAAACACTCTGGAGCCATGTAACTCATCAAGCATATCATCCAATCTGGGAATAGGATATCTATACTTAATAGTTATATTGTTGATGGCTCTGCTGTCAACACACATTCTCATCGTTCCATCTTTCTTTGGGACCAGTAGAGCAGGAACTGAACAAGGACTCATGCTTGCTCTGACATAACCCTTCTCGACCAGTTCATCTACTTGTCTTTGCAATTCTTTGGCTTCATTAGGAGACAACGATAAGCAGCTTTGTTTGGAAGAACTGAGCCTGGAACCAAGTCAATCTGGTGCTCAATACCTCTAACTGGAGGTAAACCTTCAGGTAGATCTTTAGAAAAATATCTCTGAACTCCTTCAGTAATGACTTCAGTAAACTGGGGACTTCAGTGGACTTCTTCTCTTCAGACTTTTCAACGACCAGTAGCATTAGAACTGGAGAGCCTTCAGATAACTCTTCTTCAACTTCAGATTGAGATAAAAACAAAGGCTTACTGGGCTGATCCTTCTTGACTTTCATCAGTCCGGTGGGTTTCAAAGAAGTCAGTGTGACCTTCTTTCCACTTATATTCAGAGAATATGAATTCATACGACCATCATGATGAACATAATTATCAAATAACCATGGTCGACCCAACAAAATGTGACAGGCATCCATGGGAACAACATCACATATAAATTTTATCTTGGTAAACTGACCCAATTGAAAAGGGAATAGTGACTTGTCGATTTACCTTTACTTCAGAACCTTCGCTTAACCATTGCAACTTGTAAGGTCTGGGATGCTTCACTATTGGTAGTTCCAGTTTCTCTACCATGTAAGTTGAAGCAGCATTTGCACAACTGCCACCATCGATGATCAGATCACATACCTTGCCTTTCACTGTGCATCTGGAGTGGAAAATATTCTCTCTCTGAGCAGTATCAGCTGTAACTTCATCAGTATGCATCACTCTCCTGACAACCAACATCTCTCCAATATCTGCACCAACATATGATTCTTCATCTTCTTCTTCATCGTACACTGGCTCACCTTCTTCAGTGTCGGCATCTGGTAAACATTCAATTTCTTTAGCAGTCAATGCTCTTTGATTAGGACACTGGGCCTGGAAGTGACCAAAGCCATGACACTTGAAACATTTTCTTCCAACTGGTTCTTTAGAAGCTCTAGTTTCTTTTTCTTTCCCTCTGAAGGATTTCTGAACAACTTCAGTAAATCTGGCAACTGGTTGACTGGCAACTGGTTGACTTGCACTGGCAGGAACCTTACTGAATGACTTGTACGGAACCTTCTTCTTCAGTTGTCTTTCAATCTGGATGGCCATCTTGCATGCACCTTCATATGTCCAGATAGGCTACAACTCAATCTTTTCAGTAATGGCAGCGTTCAGACCACCAAGAAATCTGGCTATAGTGTGCTCTTCAGTTTCATTCACACCAGTTCTGGTCTTCAGATGCTCAAACTCTCTAATGTATTCTACAACCTCCTTAGCTCCTTGCTTCAGATTATTCATCAGTATGTACTGGTCTTGCTTGTACGACTGGGGAACAAATCTTTTCTGCATAACTTCCTTCAGTTTGGACCAGGTCTTGATTTTGCTTTTGCCTTTATATTCCCTTTCAGACTTCATGTTATCATACCAGGACGAAGCATATTTCTTCAGTTTAATAATGGCAACCTTAAAACTTTTTTTTTCATCATACCCTTTTATTTCCATAATTCTGTCCATCACCTGGATCCATTCAAAATACTCTTCTGGGTTAGAAGACCCATTAAAATCTGGTGGATCTATCTTAATACCCCTAGTATCATCACCCTTATGCCTCCTACGCCTTTCTCTATGACGTGACTCATCAGAATCACTAGAATCTCTGGCTATACTTTCAGATCTTTCACTACCACCTTAAGATTCAATATCTCTTTCACTTGGAACAACATTTTCTCGATTAAATCTTAAACCACCATCTTCTAACATATGAACAACTTCTACCAAGTGCCTCTTGTAGATCTTCAATCTGCTTATCTCTTCTAGCATTATTAGCTTCGTCTAAAGTCATATTTCTTCTAAACGCCATTTATAACCAACAAATAACTCACAATCAATAGATCTAAACAAACAACCCAACGGACAAAAAGATTAAGAAACCTTTTCAAACCTGGCTCTGATACCAAATTTGATGCGTAAATCACGCGACAAACGACAGCGGAAGACTATTTTTGGTATTTTCTGGATTTTATATGAAATAAACAACTAATCAAGACAATAAAGTAAAATGATAGATAAAAGAATCCACCACCAAGACTCGTAAAGGCTAAGCCACCGGAATCAAGGATAAAGGAAACACTCCGCCCCACCACTACAACCGATAAAGGTCTAGCAACCACGATTATAGATAAAGGAAACCGAAGATTTAAAAGACCTCACCACAATATTTGATAAAGAACAAGTCACCACAAATATTGATAAAGGGGTCACTCCTAACCACCAAGATCAAAGATCTATAAAGGTAAAAGAAGATTTTTGTAAGAAATAGAGGTTGCTCTATTAATTTTCATTCAACATCAACTAACTTTACAATGAGAAATAGAACCTCTATTTATAGCCACATGCTCTACCTAGGAATTAACGACATAATAATAAAATAATACATAAAAGCTGTCATGTGCAAGCACTAAGTAATTTGGACCAATAAAATATGGACACGTAAGCTTCTAGAAACATTCCCCTGCAAGTGGTCCCATAATATTGTTAGAAACGTTCTGTCACACGCGCCTTCTTTAACGGTTGTCATTCTTCTTTATTATTGGGCCCACAAACAACTTCAGTGGAGACTTTATTAATTGGCAACTGGAACATAAATTTGGACCGCAACTGGAGACAAAACTAAAGCACGTCATCTGGAGGACCTTCAGTAGTGGTCACTGGAGCCGTCATCTGGAGCTTGCCACTGGAGAAATGTTACTACTGGAGACTGAACTGGTTCAGAAAAAGACTTGTCTGAAATGGGCTACAGCTGGCAGAATCAACATGGCTTGTTCAGAAGGCATGATCAGTTCAGTTGCCTTCTTCAGTTCACTAGGTTCCTCCAGTTCAATGAATCTGGTCATTTCCGCATCATCACATATAATATTCGAGAGCAGCTATTATCTTTTTCGGAGGGGTTTTATTCGACAGACAATATTATCCGCAGCTATTAATTTAGTGGGGTTTCAAGTTCGACAGACGCATTATTCACGAACGAAGAAAAAGGTCGAGCAACACTAGCAAGATGAAGCTGATGGAACTAGCAGCTTTCTTATCAAATATTATGTCTGGCTAAGGTTTTTGCAATCTCTCCCGATGAACAATTGTTAGTTAATTTTATTTGATGAACTTTACTTTCAGTCGCGTAAACATTGTTCGTTTTGGATTATTATAATTCATATGAATGATTGAGTATTTATTCACTATTATTTGATTTGAATTTTCGTAAGACAATTTATTGTGAGGTAATGATTTGTGCCGAGTCCACCTAGTTTAGGGATTAAGACAGGTCATATAATTAACATAGGTTGTGCCCAAAACTGTTCTTGTCAAGTAATAAAATTATGTCTATGTAATTTAGAATAAATACTCGGTAAAGTTTGTTAAGTAAATTATATGACTTTTGGGATTCGGGAGGGATGCACTTTTTATTATTGTCTACAACTTCTATTTTTATTTTTGTCTTGTTTCATTAATTTAAGTCTAGCTATTTTCATAATTAAATTTAGTTTTCTTATTACTTTCAAAATCAAACGAAAATTCTTAAAACTTGACTATAACCACAGACGCTCCTCGTGGGAACGATATCCACTTACCCTATCTAGTATAAGGTATTTAGATTTATTTTTGATTGATACTTCGACGTCGATCATACACCTTTCTATCCTTTCTATCCTTCAATAAGTTTCAAACTACCCTCTGAACTTGTTATTGGATCAGATGTTCATACTACTCTCAGTATCAGTCTCAGTTGAAACTGAACCATATTCAAGAAATGCCTTCAAATGAAGAATTTCATGATGCAAATCGTGATTTAATTGATTCTGATGAAGATGTTGAAATAGTCTGGGAAGATCCTCCTCCTGAAGCAACACCAGTGGAGACTCAACTGAACTCTTGCACTGATATTGTTGTTAACAATAATCCTGGTCATTACTCTAAGTGGACAAAAGTAGAGGATACCAGAAGAGCCTCCAGTGAACAATGTTTATACGTCAGCTTCTTATCACTGATAGAACCGAAGAAGATTGACGAGGCTATGGAAGATCCAAGCTTGATACCAGTTTGAGAGGAACAAGGTTGTCCTCCTCCAGTTGGAGAAAGAACCAATTGGAACCAGATGGGTCTTCAAGAACAAGGTAGATGAAGATGGCCACGTAATCAGAAACAAGGCCAGACTGGTAGCACAAGGGTATTGCCAATCAGATGTTGATTTTGATGAATCATTTGCTCCAGTGGCTAGACTTGAAGCGATCAGAATTTTCTTAGCATTTGCTGCTCATCATCAGTTCAAGGTCTACCAGATGAACGTAAAGAGTGCCTTTTTGAATGGAAAACTGGAAGAAGAAGTTTATGTCAAGCAACCACCAGGTTTCATTGATGAAAAACATCCCCACTGGGTATATCGTTTGGACAAAGCACTTTATGGTCTCAGACAAGCTCCACGTGCCTGGTATGATACTCTGACTAAACACTTGTTGAAAAATGGTTTTAAAAGAGGTGCAATTGACAATACCTTATATTGCATGATAAAAGTGATATCCTGTTAGTAAAAATTTATGTTGATGATATTGTGTTTGGTTCTACAAATGAGAAGATGTGTGAAAATTTTTCTAAAATCATGTCTTCTGAATATGAGATGAGTTTAATGGGTGAATTAACATATTTTCTAGGACTCCCCAGATTAAACAAACCAGAGATGGTATTTTTATTAATCAGGAAAAATATGTTAGAGATCTTTTAAAAAATATGATATGAACTCTTCACCATCTAAACCAACTCCAATTTCTGCACCACTGACACTGGACTCGATCCAGATGGAAAACCAGTGAACACCACTGTCTATAGAGGCATGGTTGGTTCACTGATGTATTTAACTGCCAGTAGACCAGATATTATGTTTTCAACATGTTTATGTGCCAGATATCAGTCTAATCCAAACGAATCTCATATGCTTGCTGTAAAGCGCATACTGAAATACCTTAAGGGTGTCCCCAGTTTGGGTCTTTGGTATCCCAAAGGCTCAGGCATAGATCTAATGGGTTATTCAGATTCAGATCATGCAGGTTGTAAGATAGATAGGAAATCCACTACTGGTGGATGTCATTTCCTTGGTGGCAAACTGGTCAGCTGGACCAGTAAGAAGCAAACTTCAGTTTCATTGTCAACTGCCGAAGCTGAGTATGTGTCTGCAGCTAGTTGTTGTGCTCAGATACTCTGGATGAAGAACCAGTTGCCTGATTATGGTATTAAATATTCAAAAACTCCAATCTTTTGTGATAATACCAGTGCCATCGCTATCTCCAACAATCCAGTCATGCACTCCAGAACAAAGCACATTGATCTCAGGTATCACTTTATTCGTGATCATATTATGAAAAACAACATTGAACTCCATTTTATTCCCACTGACAAAGAACTCGCTGACATTTTTACCAAACCACTGGATGTAAAAACTTTTGAATATCTTGTTGGTGAGTTGGGAATGTTGAACCCTTAAATCTGGAACCTTGTTATGAACGCCTTTGTGACACTGGCAAGGGTTCTTTGATTTCCAGATTTATAAATCTATACCAGCTTAGCTATCGAACGCCTTTATGATACTATCTTTGCATTAATAGATTTATGGATCACCATTCCAGGGGGAAGACTCAGACCATATATTTTTGTCCTTAAAATGTTTTTAATTTCAGGGGGAATTTATTTTCCCACTGGAAGAAATTTTCTGGAAAATATCACTGGTACATTACTGGAAGTCCTCCAGAGTACCATTAGTGCATACTTCACTGGCATAATCCACCAGTGATCCTGGAGTGTCCAGTCAACCTCCAGATGCACTGAAATGAGTCATGGTATGTCAGTCATAAATATTTTAATACTTGGCTTTGTGCGTGCCACATATATGCAAACCTTTTTGAAGGGAAAGTCGAAAGTTACTTGTTTTTATCCTTAAGTGGCCTGTCACTTTTCACCTTTAATGATGGTATTTTTACCTTGGGAAGACAAAAACTGCAACTTGATACTGTTTGTGGGCTGTAAACCGTCACACATTTATGTGTGATGTGATGTAATTAATGCGGATTGGCGCTTTCCAAATTCGATCAAACTTCTTTGGAAAAAAGGAATGAGAAGAGAGCAGGGAAAAGAAGGGGGATGGGAAGTGCCAGGAGGGGGGGGGGGGGGGGGCGCGCACGCAGAAGGGAAGTGGAAAGACCCAGATTGACGGGGGGGGTTGCACGGGCCGCTCGGAAAAGCAGGGACGCCCAAAATGCCTGGGGCAGGACGATCGGCGGCAGGCAAGGGCCAACGCAGCACTATAAATTCATCAAATATATATAATATATAAATACAATTAAAAAATATTAAATTATAAAACCTAAATATTTTTAAAAAGCTTTTTAAATTTTTTTTTTAAATCACCCATTTTTCTTCTTTTTTTGGATCATTCTTGATTTAAAATACAATGGTCCCCTCGACAACTTAAAAACTCCAATAATAACAATCTTTATCTCTGCCCACAACTTTTAATCTCCTTCAGCCGTCGTCATAACTATAAACGTTCTCGTTGACGATCAGTTCACAAGGACCTACAATATCAAGTTCTGAAGGCAAGTGCTTTGGCATCTCAGTGTTAATCATGTTGACCACCTGAGGCAACAACCCATCTTGAATACTTCTAAGGACTGACCCAGAAATTTCTTCAGTTATCTCCTTCAGCATATCAGCTCAAAATTTTCTGGTACAAGCATCACTGATGTTGCTGACAACAGAGTTCTGGTCAAGGGTTGGCCTACTCTCAACATTACTTATCCTGGTGGTTAACTTCTGAACCTCTTCTGTCAGACCTGCCAGTGGTTGAGCAATTTCAGCCTTTACTGCAGTCTGAACAGAATTCACCAGCCTCTCCTCCAAACCCTGGACTGCCACGTTAATATTTTTTGAGCTTGTTATTTGGCCAGTACCAGTTCATTCAACTTCTCGAATACCAGCTTCTCATTCCCAGCAAATAAATTCATTTCTGATGCAAGGTTATTTGATAATAAAGATTTAAAGTCAGAAACAAACTGGAGAAGATGACTGGAGTGATCTCTCCAGGTCCGCCACCTTACTTAAAAGGCCTTGGACCTCGGCTGAGAAGAAGTGGAGAGACCACTGGGAGAAGAGTTGAATTCTGGTCCAAAGGTTTGTGTCTGGACTCTTCAGTGGATGTTTCAAATGTTACAACAGTTGAGTCCAGCACACGGTGTTCAGAAATTCAATGGTATTCAAGTGGTGGTAGTTGAACTGGTGATATTTGAGTGAACTGAAAGAAGGTGTTATTTGAGAGGGTGGATTGGTTAGCAAGTGTTGATTCTGGTACCAGAATCAACACTTCTACCACCACCCTCTTCAAATACACCTTCTTTCAGTTCACTTCAAATATCACCAGTTCAACTACCACCACTTGAATCACCATTGAACTTTCCTGAACACCGTGTGCTGGACTCAACTGTTGTAACATCTGAAACATCTACTGAAGGAGTCCAGGCACAAGTACCTTTGGTGACCAGGATGGCGTCTGAACTTGCTTCTCCCAGTGGTCTCTCCACTTCTTCTTCAGCCGAGGTCCAAGGCCTTTTGATTAAGGTGGCAGACCTGGAGAGATCACTCCAGTCTTCTTCTCAGGTTGTTTCTGACTTTAAATCTTTATTGTCAAATAACCTTGCATCAGAAATGAATTTATTTGCTGGGAATGAGAAGCTGGTATTCGAGAAGTTGAATGAACTGGTACTGGCCACTAATAAAAGCTCAAAAAATATTAACGTGGCAGTCCAGGGTTTGGAGGAGAGGCTGGTGACTTCTGTTCAGACTGCAATAAAAGCTGAAATTGATCAACCACTGGTAGGTCTGACAGAAGAAGTTCAAAAACTGACCACCAGGATTAGTAATGTTGAAAGTAGGCCAACCCTTGACCAGAATTCTGTTATCAGCAACATCAGTGATGCTTGTACCAGAAAATTTTGAGCTGATATGCTGAAGGAGATAACTGAAGAAATTTCTGGGTCAGTCCTTAGAAGTATTCAAGATGGGTTGTTGCCTCAGGTGGTCAACATGATTAACACTGAGATGCCAAAGCACTTGCCTCAAGAACTTCAGATTATAAAGAAGGAAGTGACTGAGTTGAGGAAAACTGTGAATATTACAACTCCAGTAGCAGGAAGAACATTTGGGTCTTCTCACAGACATATGCTTGAACAATTATGGAATGCCCACAAGTCACAAACTAGTGGACATTCCAAGGGGGAAAAGTCTGCTGCCACTGAGTCAATTCCTTCTTGATAGATTTCTGAAGACAAGTGCTTTGGCATTTCATTATTTATCATGGTGACCACCTGGGGCAACAACCCATCTTGAATATTCTAAGTATTGACCCAGAAATTTCTTCAGTTATGTCTTTCAGCATCTCACCTCTAAATTTTCTGGTACAAGCATCACTGATGTTGCTGATAACAGAATTCTGGTCAAGGGTTGGCCTACTTTCAACATTACTAATCCTGGTGGTCAGTTTTTGAACTTCTTCTGTCAGACCTACCAGTGGTTGATCAATTTCAGCTTTTATTGCAGTCTGAACAGAAGTTATCAGTTCTCCTCCAATCCCTGGACTGCCACTCTAATAGTTTCAGAGTTTTTGTTGGTGGCTATTACCAGTTCATTCAACTTCTCAAACACCAGCTTTTCATTCCCAGCAAATAAATTCATTTCTGATGTAAGGTTATTTGATAATAAAGATTTAAAGTCAGAAACAACCTGGGATGAAGAAGACTGGAGTGATCTCTCCAGGTCCGCCACCTTACTTAAAAGGCCTTGGACCTCGGCTGAAGAAGAAGTGGAGAGACCACTGGAGGCAAGTAAAAGCAGGCCAACCCTTGACCAGAATTCTGTTATCAGCAACATCAGTGATGCTTGTGCCAGAAAATTTAGAGCTGATATGCTGAAGGAAATAACTGAAGAAATTTCTGGGTCAGTCCTTAGAAGTATTCAAGATGGGTTGTTGCCTCAGGTGGTCAACATGATTAACACTGAGATGCCAAAGCACTTGCCTCAAGAACTTCAGATTATAAAGAAGGAAGTGACTGAGTTGAGGAAAACTGTGAATATTACAACTCCAGTAGCAGGAAGAACATTTGGGTCTTCTCACAGACATATGCTTGAACAATTATGGAATGCCCACAAGTCACAAACTAGTGGACATTCCAAGGGGGAAAAGTCTGCTGCCACTGAGTCAATTCCTGAAGGGTTGGTGATGAAAAAGAAAGAAGTTGTGGCCAGTGAAATTGAAAAGGCCTTTGGCATTGAAACCATTGTGCAAAAAGAAAAAGTGACTGGTACTGATGACAGTGCACAAGAAGCACAACAAGCACTTGTGTAACACCCGTCATTTTTAAATCTGGATTTTCAAACACTTTGCCAAACGGCGTTTAAAATGTAGCGGAAAGGATCACTTTAAAATCTGCCCCATCCGTAACGGATGGTACCTTTATAGATGGTGTTACTAATAAGCATCATCAAAATAATAAAAGTAAATCCAAGTCTTGGCACCAACATAAATGCCACATTATTACAAGTCTTTAAACGTAAATGAGATAGCCAAACATAAGGCTAATGGGAAGTCTAAGCATTCAAAAGTCTTTGCTAGTCTTCTTTATTCATTCTACCCAATCTCACCAAGCTAATCTTCGCCTAGCTTAATCTTGATTATCCTGAAGGCACAACATTTTCAAAGAACAAGTGTTAGCTAATAAAATTAGCTAAGTAAGATAACATGAATTTGAAAACATTTGCCAATTAATAAGTATTAACAAAATCATCATTATTTGTTAATATCACATACATGCATAACAATCATAACATACACACTAGGATCGTCGTATTCCTATATATGCCTAGCTTTACTTTCTTTATCTTTCTTTCTTTCTTTATTTCTTTGCCTAGACGTAGGCTAAGTGACTTATGCCACTTACATAGGGATGTGGGGTTGTGTGTAGGCGGTCATAGACCATACATGGAGTCCTCACACCCGACATGATGGGTAAACCATAAGGTGGTCCATCGGCGTCGTTAAGGAAAGACAAAGCAATTTCCAACTGTATAAACTGTTTATGCCTTTATGCAATGGTGGTTAGTTACTCCACCCGGAATACTCAAACGTAACTATGCCATCGGAGGTATCATGATTCCCAAACCACGAGACCACGTACGCACCAACTCCGAAGAGCTAGCACGGGTTAAGCTTAACACAAGACTTTACATATTGCTTGAGACTTATAATCTTTATATTAGTTTAGGTTACACTTTTACCTAAGCTAATCACATATCATCTTTTACTTTAGGGCCCTTAACGTGCACGTGAACATGACAATCCTAATCAAAGGACTAGTGACTAGGTAATCAAGCCACACATGTAATCATATAACATACATTTCATCATATAATCACATAACATAATCATCTCATCATTTCATGCGTATATACTTACCTCATTCCTTTGCAACCTACATAAGCATGTTATACACCTTAAATGGTAAGTATCATATCCCATAGTAGCCTCCCATAATCACCCATAAACGTATAAATATATATACATGTCCATTTGGGAAGTTTACTTATGAAAATCGTATTTTGTTGTACCATCAGGTGACAAAAGATGTTATCTTACCTCGGTGCTGCTTAATAATGAGTTACGTATGTCTTACAATGCTTGCTAAGTATTCCCGGGAACCTAGAAATGAAACATAGGAAAGCTAAGCTTTAAAAAGAATTTTCAGCCTAAATAGGCTAGGTGTGCCGCACCCCTATCCTTGGTGCGCCGCACCCCTTTGCAAAAGAACACAACCCAAACCTGAAATAGAAGTATCACTATATACAACAAGATCATCAGTGCCTTCGGGTAAGGCCAGGACAGGAGCTTCACATAACTTTGTCTTAAGCGTTTGAAAGGCCTTTTCTTGAGCTTCCGTCCATACAAACTTCACCACTTTCTTCGTCAATTCAGTCATTGGCTTAGTTATTCGGGAGAAATCTTGAATAAACCTTCTATAATAGCCCGCTAAACCGAGAAAACTCTTAATCTCCGTGGGTGTCTTTGGCTGCTCCCATTTAGAGACAGCTTCAATCTTGGCGGGATCAACTTTAATACCTTCTGAAGAGATGACATGCCCGAGAAATTGAACTTCTCGAAGCCAAAACTCACACTTGGAAAACTTTGCATAGAGTTTCTTCTCCCTAAGAACCTCAAGGACAACTTTTAAGTGCTCACGGTGCTCGGCTTCAGACTTTGAATAAATCATAATATCGTCAATAAAGACAATCACAAAATGATCTAAGAATGGGCGACATACCCGATTCATTAAATCCATAAAAGCGGCTGGAGCATTTGTCAACCCAAAAGGCATGACAAGAAACTCATAGTGCCCATAACGTGTACGAAAAGCTGTCTTGGCCACATCTTCCTTTTTTGACTTTTAATTGATGATAGCCAGACCGCAAATCGATCTTAGAGAAGTAGGAAGCACCATGGAGCTGATCAAAGAGATCATCAATACGCGGGAGAGGATACTTGTTCTTAACCGTTCACTTATTCAGCTCGGGTAGGAACCTGTTCGAGAATTGGGTTTGCCCGATCGATTTCTGACCTTGTGGGTTGTGCACCCGGAAGTGGCCTTCGAGGAGGCCTTTGGTTAACACCATTTCCAGCCCCATTTTGATCAGTTTGAGCATTGCTTGGAGCTGCTCTCTCACGTTGACTGTTAGTACGAGTGTTAACCATGTTGTCTACAATGCAATGACGACGGTTGGCAAATGTTTAAGTGAGAACAAAGAGATTAAGGCTACATTACATCTATTTCAG
>CM067174.1:65817874-65849747 GCA_034093135.1 Erigeron breviscapus | reverse complement strand
CAAACACTTATGGTATTTACTTATATGATATGATCTTTAAATAAATATCAATACTTGAAATATTTAGAAAGTAAGTTTCTAAATAATTGCACTTGAGATATGTAAATAAATTATATGGATGATTTATTTTTGAGAAAAAAAAAATGTGAATATGTTTATTTGGCAAAATAAACACTTATGTATGTTGTGTATAATATGTAACATATTACATAAGGTATGTAACAAATTATGTTAATTTTATACAAAATACTACATAGAAAATACATGTTATAAAAAGGTTAGTGGAACCCCATGTGGTCTCTATGTTGAGGCCGCCCCCCCCCCCCCCCCCCCATGTGATGGAAGGATTTTAGATCCACTTACTTAACATGCATTTTGTTGTTGCTCACAAATATAACACATACATAGTTTGTATCACCAAGACTTACAAGGTGTAAGTAAACTTTTCTCTCAACTAGCAAGAAAAATACTCTCCTTTTTCTCTCTTGATTTTCGGCACAAACAAGGTACAAAGGAGGGTTGATTTCAAGTTAAATCCTAGCACATATTTGGGTGTTTGTTGGAAGCTTGGGGTATACAAGCTTGAGGTTCTTCTAGTTTGAAGACTTGCCATTTGAAGACATTATATTCTTCATTTCTACCTCTTTACTAGCTTGGAAGAAGGTAGTATTCTAAACACCCTATGGTTGTGGTTGTTTTGATTGCATATTATTCATATACATAGATCCTTATTGTTTGGGTTTTCTTTAATAAGTTAAAATTTGGTTTTTAACCACATATAACACATTGAAATGGTTCAATATTCCGCTGCGTTTTTGATATTATAATGATAATATGACTTTGATAAAACCCAACAAGACCCAACACATATTTCAGTGCATCTGGAGGTTGACAGGACCGTCCAGTGAACATGTACTGATGGTACACTGGAGGGACACTCCAGTAAAGTACCAGTGAAAACCAATTTTTAAAAGACTGGTAACCTCAAACTTGCACGTCAACTAATACAGACAAATGAGAGGGACATATTTACAAGAAGACATAAGTCAACTCAAACACGCACTTCAACCTGTCCAGTTACCAGTGAGAGGGACATATTTACAAAGCACCTGTAATATTTTCTGAAGAATTTGTCCAGTGAGAAAATTAATCCCCCCTGAACTTAAACATTTTTAAGAGAAAATATTTTTCAAGTCTTCCCTGGAATGTTGATCCAGAAATAAATTTTTGAATCTTTAAATCAAAGATCCTTAGTAGTACACAATGGCGTTCAATACCAAGGTTCCAGATTTAAGGGTTTAACATTCCCAACTCACCAACAAGATATTCAAAAGTTTTTACATCCAGTGGTTTAGTAAAAATGTCAGCGAGTTGTTTGTCAGTGGGAATAAAATGGAGTTCAATGTTGTTTTTCATAATATGATCGCGAATGAAATGGTACCTTAGATCGATGTGTTTGGTTCTGGAGTGCATGACTGGATTGTTGGAGATAGCGATGGCACTGGTATTATCACAAAAGATTGGAGTTTTTGAATATTTAATACCATAATCAAGCAACTGGTTCTTCATCCAGAGTATCTGAGCACAACAACTGGCTGCAGACACGTATTCAGCTTCAGCAGTGGATAATGAAACTGAAGTTTGCTTCTTACTGGTCCAGCTGACCAGTTTGCCACCTAGGAAATGACATCCACCAGTTGTGGATTTCCTATCTATCTTACAACCTGCATGATCTGAATCTGAATAACCCATTAGATCCATGTCTGAGCCTTTAGGGTATCAAAGACCTAGACTGGGGACACCTTTAAGGTACTTCAGTATGCGCTTTACAGCAAGCATATGAGATTCCTTTGGATTAGACTGATATCTGGCACATAAACATGTTGAAAACATAATATCTGGTCTACTGGCCGTTAAATACATCAGTGAACCAACCATGCCTCTATAGACAGTGGTGTTCACTGGTTTGCCATCTGGATCCGAGTCCAGTGTCAGTGGTGCAGAAATTGGAGTTGGTTTAGATGGTGAAGAATTCATATCGAATTTCTTTAAAAGATCTCTAACATATTTTTCCTGATTAATAAAAATTCCATCTTTGTTTTGTTTAATCTGGAGTCCAAGAAAATATGTTAATTCACCCATCAAACTCATTTCATATTCAGTGGACATGATTTTAGAAAATTTCTTGCACATGTTTTCATCAGTAGACCCAAAAATTATATCATCAACATAAATTTGTACCATTAACAGATTACCTTTCTCATGAAGAATGAACAAGGTATTGTCAATTGCACCTCGTTTAAACCATTTTTCAACAAATGTTTAGTCAGAGTATCATACCAGGCACGTGGGGCTTGTCTGAGGCCATATAGCGCTTTGTCCAGACGATATACCCAATGTGGATGCTTGTCATCAACGAAACCTGGAGGTTGTCTGACGTAAACTTCTTCTTCAAGCTTCCCATTCAAGAAAGCACTCTTTACGTCCATCTGGTAGACCTTGAACTGATGATTAGCAGTGAATGCTAAGAAAATTCTGATCGCTTCAAGTCTAGCCACTGGAGCAAAAGATTCATCAAAGTCGACATCTGACTGGCAGTAGCCTTGTGCTACCAGTCTGGCCTTGTTTCTTATTACGTGGCCATCTTCATCTACTTTGTTTCTGAAGACCCATCTTGTTCCAATTGGTTCTTTCTTTCCAACTGGGAAAGGAACCAGATACCATACTTTGTTCCTTTCAAACTGGTGAAGCTCTTCTTGCATAGCAGTCACCCAGTTTGGATCTTCCAGAGCCTCGTCAATCTTCTTAGGTTCTATCAAAGATAGAAAACTGACGTATAAGCATTGATTACTGGAGGCTCTTCTGGTCTGAACACCACGACTGGAGTCACCTAAGATCTGATCAATAGGGTGAGCTTTTGTCCATCTGGAGTACTGACCAGGATTGTTACTGACAACAATATCAGTGCAAGAATTCAGTTGAGTCTCCTCTGAAGTTGCTTCAGGAGGAGGTTCTTCATAGACTACTTCAACATCTTCATCTGATTCATTTAAATCACGATTTGCATCATGAAATTCTTCATATGAAGGTATTTCTTGTAGTACTGGTTCAGTTTGGTCACCAGAAGACATTTCTGGTACATTCTCAACTGATACTGATACTGGAGGAGTAGTACGCACATCTGAACCAATATTAATTTCAGAGGGTAGTTTGAAAATAATAGAGGGATAGAATGGAGTACTACTGGAGAGTTTCTTTTTCTGAACAGGTTCCAGATCAGGATGACTGGAAACTGTGTCTGGTGAATCTTCATTTTTGTCGTTTATAGGATCAGATTCACAAAAGACAATTGGTGTTACTGGGGGAGTGTCAGGGACTGGCTTCTTGTTGATTGAGGCATTTGATTCATCAAATGTTACATGAATTGACTCATGGACCTTCTCCAGTCTCTTGTTGTAGACTCTGAAGGCCTTGCGAATGGCTGAATAGCCTAAGAAATACCCTTCATCAGCTTTGGCATCAAATTTGCCTAGCTGACTGGAGTCGTTCAGGATGTAAACTGGACATCCAAAAACGTGAAAATAACCAATGTTTGGTTTTCTATTTCTTAAGACTTCATAGGCTGTCTTTTTGTGTCTTTTGATGTACACTGATCGATTCTGGGTGTGGCAAGCAGTTGCAATTGCTTCCGCCCAGAAACTGGTAGACAGTCCAGATTCAGCAAGCATACTCCTGGCAGCTTCTATCAGCGTTCTATTTTTCCTTTCCACAACTCCATTTTGCTCTGGAGAGCGGGCTGAAGAGAAGTTCTGGGAGATGCCAGTGTCAGTACAGAATGACTCCAGAGTTGCATTCTGGAATTCTGTTCCATTGTCACTTCTTAACTGACACACTTTTCGACTGTACTTGAGCTCAATTTGCTTGATAAGACTGATGATTTCAGCAGCAGCTTCACTTTTGGACCTCAGAAAGATCACCCAACAATATCTGGAGAACTCATCTATGATCACCAGGGTGTATCTTTTACCAGCACGAGTCTGAACGTTCACTGGACCAAAAAGGTCCATATGAAGCATGTGAAGAGGTTCAGTAATGCTGAAATTCTGTTCCATTGTCACTTCTTAACTGACACACTTTTCGACTGTACTTGAGCTCAATTTGCTTGATAAGACTGATGATTTCAGCAGCAGCTTCACTTTTGGACCTCAGAAAGATCACCCAACAATATCTGGAGAACTCATCTATGATCACCAGGGTGTATCTTTTACCAGCACGAGTCTGAACGTTCACTGGACCAAAAAGGTCCATATGAAGCATGTGAAGAGGTTCAGTAATGCTGAAATTCTGTCTGGTCTTGAAACTGGTACGCTTTTGCTTACCCATCTCACATCCTGGACATGGTCTTTCCTTTTTGAAGGAGACTGAAGGTATCCCATCTGCAAGTTGTTTTCTGGACAACTTGTTAATGTTTTGAAGTTTAAATGGGATAACCTTTTGTGCCATAACCAGTTTGTGTCTTCATCAGCTTGAGTATAGAAACACTGCTCTGAAGGAGAGCTTTCCATATCCATCACGTACACATTCCCTTTTCTGGGAGCAATCAACACTACCTTCCAGTCCTTGTTGAATACGATGCCCTGAGCAACATTGAATAAGACTTGATAGCCATCGTCACACAGTTGACTTACACTGATCAAGTTATATTTCAAACCATTCACAAATGCAACTCGTCTGAACTTGACTTGTCCATTGTTCAGAACACCATATCCCTCAGTCTTCCCACAACCATCATTTCCAAACGTGATGGAGGGTCCATCAGAAATGGTGAACTCCTCCAGTAGGGTCTTACATCCGGTCATCGTCCTGCCAGCTGCACTGTCAAGATACCAGATAAGCTTCTTTCGATCGCCCTACACATACACCAGATATTTATCAGTTAGATTTGGGAACCCATCGACTGATGGGTTCACTGGACCAAAAAGGTCCATATGAAGCATGTGAAGAGGTTCAGTAATGCTGAAATTCTGTCTGGTCTTGAAACTGGTACGCTTTTGCTTACCCATCTCACATCCTGGACATGGTCTTTCCTTTTTGAAGGAGACTGAAGGTATCCCATCTGCAAGTTGTTTTCTGGACAACTTGTTAATGTTTTGAAGTTTAAATGGGATAACCTTTTGTGCCATAACCAGTTTGTGTCTTCATCAGCTTGAGTATAGAAACACTGCTCTGAAGGAGAGCTTTCCATATCCATCACGTACACATTCCCTTTTCTGGGAGCAATCAACACTACCTTCCAGTCCTTGTTGAATACGATGCCCTGAGCAACATTGAATAAGACTTGATAGCCATCGTCACACAGTTGACTTACACTGATCAAGTTATATTTCAAACCATTCACAAATGCAACTCGTCTGAACTTGACTTGTCCATTGTTCAGAACACCATATCCCTCAGTCTTCCCACAACCATCATTTCCAAACGTGATGGAGGGTCCATCAGAAATGGTGAACTCCTCCAGTAGGGTCTTACATCCGGTCATCGTCCTGCCAGCTGCACTGTCAAGATACCAGATAAGCTTCTTTCGATCGCCCTACACATACACCAGATATTTATCAGTTAGATTTGGGAACCCATCGACTGATGGGTTCACTGGACCCTCCCTTATAGGTCCCTGGGGCAATCTGGTCTAGTTCACTTTGTTCAATAGTGGTCTTAGAAGAGAAGACCACTGGGGTTGATGGTTTTAAAACCTTTTCATTTTTCTCAACTGGAGAAATAAATTTGTCTTTCTTTGAAAAAGGTTTTGTATTTTGTCTAGGGCCAGATGAAGTACCCTCAAGAAAGTTTAATCTTGCATTAAAACTTTGTGATTGACGAGTCAGAATTTGAATCTGGCTCTCTATCCTGGACAAAATATTTTCTTCAGATGTTACCTTAGCCTTTCCAGTCAAAGGCTTTGGTAAGGGATTGGTCTGAGGTAAAGGTCTATTCTGCTTCACCTTTTTAACTGGAGCAGTCATCTGGACAGCTCCAGTCTTAACCTCTGGGGATTGAACTGAGTCTAAATTGGTCTTGGGTGTTACAGGCATATCATAAACAGTTGTGGGCCTTAACACCTCTGGTAATCGATCGATTACTGGTATTAATGATGCAACATTAGTATTTCCATCTAAATATGCACGTTTTTGAGCAGGAAATTGTTTAACTGAAGCATCATATGGCTTTTTAGTTTCTAGCCATGACTTTATTACCAGTTTTTCTTTCTCTAGAATGATCTCAAGATCTTGCTTTTCTTGAATCAATTGTTCAGTTACCAGAACCTGGGCTTGAAATGCCAGTTCAATGTCTTGAAGCTCTTTTAATTTTGATTTTAAAGCATTTATTTCAGAAGAATCTGTTTCTAGACCATTTACACAATCAGATCTAACAGTTTCTACAAAATCAAATCAGAATTTAAAGCTTCAGCAATGTCCAATTTTAGTTCTTGGTCAGTTGCATTATCATAATCACTAACCTTTTTAATAACTATGTCCACCCATCGTCCAGATGTGACATCTTCCTTCACCAGGTGCTCATCAACTTCCAGAGCCATGTAACAGCAATCTCTTTCTTCTTCTTCATCAACAGATGAGTCATCAGAAGGAACCCACTTCTCTTCAGTTGTAGCAATCATGCACTTATTATTTGTTTCCATTTGTTGTGCCATGAGAGCAATTTGGGCCTTAAGCTTTTTATATTTCAATTTATAGCTATCATCAGGCTTATTATTAGAAGAGAATGGACCAGGCTTGGATGCAAACTGGTTGGACCTGCACTCTTTCATGAAATGACCCTTTTTGCCACACTTAAAGCATGTCAAATTGGTCTTGTCAGTGGAAGAACTGGATGCAAATTGTCCAGATGGCTTATTTGCTCTTGCTTTGAAACGGTTAAACGTTTTAGCAATCATTGCAATAAGGTCATCATCTTCAGTTTCATCACAACAGTCTGGAGAGACTTGACTGGATTCTCCAGAATCCATAAGTTCAGACACCATCTTCTTCATAGAAAATACATTCTCAGAAGATATCAGTGCTGTACTTTGTGGTTCAGAATAACTAACCACTTTAGGAGTACTGGAGGCATGGTTAAAAGCATCTTGTTCTGCAACCACTCTCTGAGCTTGATTTTCTTCAGTGTACCTGAAGGCTCCATATAGAGTTGAGAGAGTGTGTGTGTGCAGAGTTTTACCTTGTCGTAAGACAAGTATCATGTGAGACCATTTGGTGGGTAGAATGTCACAAAATTTCTCCAGAAGTATATCCTTGTCCTTCTCAACCCCAAGACCTCTCAATTGGTTTATGATACTCATAAATCTGGTGTAAGTACCAGTGAGAGACTCGTTAGGTTGAGCAAAAAATGACTCATACCTCTTGTTTAAGGAGACCTTTCTGGTGACAATGGTGTCATCTCCTCCTTCATGTTGGTTAAGAAGCTCATCCCACATGGTTTTGGCACTAGGAAAAAGAACTAGTGTGGGAATGAGGGTTTCTGGAACAGCCCGAGGATCATGTTTTTAAGGAGGGTGTCAAGATTCACCAATCTCCTCTCCTCTTCTGACCAATGTTCCTCCCTCTTTTCCCTTCCCCTTCTAGATCCAGAAGGATCAAGAAGTGGATTGAGAGGTGATGTAGGTACATAAGGACCTTCGTTTAAAATCTTCATCATGTTCCTCTCAATACCAGTGACATGCAAAACCATCCTAGCCTTCCACGTACCAAATTCATCACTGTTCCCACTGAATTTAGGAACAGGATTATTTGAGTAGTGCACATGCACGTGTGGAGAAGCAGGAGTAGGAGGAGGAGGTGGAGGATTAGTGTTATTAACATTTTGTGGTTCATTTTGATCATGAATATTTACATTAGGATCGGGACCAAGACTAAAACCTTGTGTATTTTCTTGGTTAGCCATCAAGAACAGATCTAGGCAATGATTAGCCTTCTGCTCTGATACCAAATGTGAGTCCCTTTAACTTCGAGATGGTTTACCAATGAAAGTGTAAAATACAACAAGTCTAATAAACACTAGATTTGGACTAGTATTACTTGTAAATAAAGATGCAAGATATATAAACAAAGTAATACAAGACTTAAAGCAATAAACAAATAAAGTGGACCATTATGTATGTTTCATGGGTATTTCATTTATTGATGTTTAAATAAAATACAAGGTTGTTGCGGAATCAAGATAACACAATTAAGTGAGTATCCTAACAACCTATGAGTTACAATATGATCTATATTTGTCAAATAACTCTTTAGGATCGAGATACTTAAAGTTGTGAAGTATCCCTGTTTAAGATCGAGAGTATTTGGACAAATTCACTTAAATGCAAAAGGAATGCTTAAAAGTATTTTTGTCAAGGAAATGACTTTGTATTTATAGGCAACAAATTCACCAGTGAATTTGTGCCGTACAAATATGGTTGGCATACATTTAATGATCCGACAAGAACATTAAATGTATTGGATAAGGAATAAGGATAAAGTCACATCAAGTGCAAGTGTATCCTTTTATCCAACCACCTTAACACACGTATACTTTGTTAAAGAACAAGTGGATTGTTCTTTGGAAAGTGTGTTAAAGGCAAAAGTCAATCCTCGATATTAGTGTTCAGACTTGCAGGATCTAGAACACTAACAATCCTCCAGTGTGCAGATCTGGTAAGACTTTCCAGTGGACTCCGCCATTTGTTAAGTCTTCTTCCTTCAGACTTCAGTCTTTGACTTCAGTCAGAATGTCTTCAGTAGAGTAGATCTGGACTGGGGTGAAGTCTTCAGTGAGCTAATCTGGAGAATGCTCCAGATTACCTATACAAGTAAATGCTCACTAGTCTTCAATTATTTCTGGACAAATCTTCAGAGGGACTCCAGATTCCAAGTCTGGAGTAGGTCCAGTAGAGAAACGTTTTCTGCTCAAATCTTCGGTGAGGCTCCAGTAGTCGGGTCTGGAGCGAGACCAGCAAAACAAGTTTTCTTAACAAACCTAAATAAGGTTCCAGTAGTCCAGTCTGGAGCCAGTCCAGTAAGTCTGGACTAAATCTGGACCTAACAGTGAGGCTGAAGGTTGGCTCATCTTCATCCCAGAGGTCAGTTAAAACTGCAGTCTGATCAGATATGCCCTGGTTCAGATCACTAGTACCTAAACCAACTTCTGGTTCAACAACTGCTACTACAGATGCATCATCACCAGATTTATTGGTTGGCTCAGCCATAGCTTCACCGCCAGAGACAGTAGACACGGGGATTGCCTTAATGAATCTCGTACCGTCATCAAGAATCACTTCATTGGCCGTAGAGTCTGGAATCTCAGTCTCAGGTGGTATCACACCAAAGACTTCATCAATTCGTGCTGCAGAAGAGTGTGAGATTTGTGAAGTTACAGGGGGTGCGCGTGCAGACACGGACTCTATTGTGTGCTGGGCGGACACACTAATATTTTCTTCACCATCTCCTCCTAAAGAAGTTTTGGAGATGGCTGCTTGTGGGTTTCCCTTTAGACTCGATTCCTCTGGTTCTTGTTGGGAAGATCCAAAGGGGTTTGCTTCGGTACTAGTGTCCTTGGGCTGTGAGGACTGCTTAAATTTACGTCGTTTTAAAACGCCCTTTGGAGATCCTGAGGGATCTTTTGGGAGATCCTCAGGTTGGTCAATGGATGAGGGAGGTGGTGGTTGGGTAGAAGAAGTTGCTGGGGTTTTAAACAACTTCAACATTTGACCACCAGGTGCACCAATGGGTCTCGCGTTGTTTCAGTTTTATTTATTACCTGAAGCATTGCAGCAGAGAGCTCTGGTTCTGGATCTGAAGTAGATAGCTTTGAAAGATCCCTACAGAACTCCGTCGCTGAAGATTCAAGCCCCTCAAAATGATACGCATCTCCAAGCATGCTTATGAAGCAAACGCTCAGAAATCTAGGGAATGAGATATGTGGACTTCTTTTCCCTTTCAATTTTGCTACCAGCTGAGAGAAAAGTATCTCAGCAAAGTCCACCTCAATCCCATGCCACAAGTAATACCCAATTTCTACTTGTGTCAAGGAAATCTGGTCCAAGCCACCATAATTCCTCCAAGGCACTCGACAATCTGAGTCCAAAAATATCTCCAACAGTTTCCAAATCCAGACAGAAAGATGTGTCCAGATGTCTTCAGATTGCCGTCTGCATCAACCATGTCATTATGACCAGTGGCCTGCAGCACCTCCCTAAAATTAATCCCTTTAAGCCTTTTAGCATAGGCTGAAGAGGAGGGAATGTAGTTCAAATGAAGGACCTCCCGAAACCCATCAAGTGAAAGGATATACTGCTTTGTGCCTTCTTGTAAAGAAAAAGCAATGGATTTTTCATCCTTGCTAAGAGTAGCAGTATACCAGAATTCAAGTAAGTATCGATGATACATTACCTGAGGATCAGCAGTCAAGGCGTAATGGAGAGGGGATTGTTCAAGAAATTTATTTATCCTCCCCATTAAAGTTTTGCCTTTGGCATTCAGTACGGCCATAAAATTATTCATGTTGAATCTGAGGGTCGACGCATCGAACCCTTTTGGCCATTGAGCACTGGCCTTGACTACCTTAGATGGTTTATATTAGAAAGCTATTAAGGATTTGACTACTTTAGCCATTATATCAACAAGAGAAAACTGAAAGTGAAAGATGAATTTAGGGTTTTGGAGTTATGAAGGAATAAGAAGTAGAGAGAGAGAATGATGATTGGGAGTAAATGTAAGGAGAAGTAAATGAATGAATTGTTTTGGTAAGGGTATTTATATTTATGAGGAATACAGAGGGTTTTTCCAAAATAAATAAAATAAAATGATTTTGAAATTCAAACCCAAAAATGAAATATTATTAAAATGAAATCAGTTTTGATCGGGTTTGAAGTCCGAAAATAATTTTTGGGTATACGTCCGCATTTAATGCAACGACGGCTATGACCCCATATTTTCACAAAACTTTTCAACACTTTCAAGAAATAGTGATCATTACTTTCCTTTTACGGCGCAACTTGTGTGCCACGTCAGCCAAAACATCATTATTCAAACGTTAAACAGTAACCTTCACGTGTTCACACAACGACCAAGTATCCAAAATACATTATGAAGGACAGACTCATTTCAGAAACATTATACAAAATCTGAGCATGATCAGAATCAAGAAATCTGAACCATCTTAGTTTACACAATTATTCTGAAAACATTTCAGAAATTCTAAAGCATTTCAGACAAAATATTTTTCTGAGAGCAAAGTTCCCCCTTAGAGAAAACTCTTTTAAACATAAAAATATTTGACACTTCCCCCTGAGGTGATGCTATACAGGATTTAGCATACCTAACTCACTGATGAGATGTTTAAACGTTTTGACATCCAAGGGTTTTGTAAAAACATCAGCGAGTTGTTTATCAGTGGGAATGAAATGAAGTTCCATGTCACCTTTAATAATGTGATCTCTGATAAAATGATACCTGAGGTCGATATGCTTGGTTTTGGAGTGCATGACAGGATTGTGAGAGATGGCAATGGCACTGGTGTTATCACAAAATATAGGAGTTTTTGTATACTTAACACCATAATCAGTTAGTTGGTTCTTCATCCACAAAATTTGAGCGCAGCAACTGGCTGCAGAAATGTATTCAGCTTCAGCTGTGGAGAGTGATACTGCAGTCTGCTTCTTACTTGTCCAACTAACCAATTTGCCACCTAGGAAATGACAACCACCTGTGGTACTTTTCCTATCTATTTTACAACCTGCATGATCAGAATCTGAGTAACCCATTAGATCTAGACTTGAGCCTTTGGGATACCAAAGACCAAGTCTGGGGACACCTTTAAGGTATCTGAAAATCCTTTTCACAGCATTTGCGTGTGCTTCTCTGGGATCAGACTGAAATCTTGCACAAAGGCATGTTACAAACATTATATCAGGTCTACTAGCAGTTAAGTACATGAGGGATCCTACCATACCACGATATTTTGTGGGATCCACTAGTTTTCCATTAGGATCTGAGTCCAAAGTTAATGGTGCAGAAATAGGAGTATCTTTTGATAAGACTGAATCAAATTGATATTTCTTTAATAAGTCTCTGACATATTTTTCTTGATTTATAAAAATACCATCACTGGTTTGTTTCACTTGAAGACCTAGAAAATATGTCAGTTCGCCCATCATACTCATTTCATACTCAGATGACATTATTTTAGAAAACTATTCACACATTTTGTTATTTATAGACCCAAACACAATATCATCAACATAAACTTGTACAAGTAAAATACCACTTTTATCATGCAATATGAATAAAGTGTTATCTATTGCACCCCTTTTAAAACCATTTTTCAGAAGATGTTTAGTAAGAGTATCATACCAGGCTCTAGGTGCTTGTCTCAGACCATATAAAGCTTTGTTCAGTCTGTACACCCAATGAGGTCTTTCTTCACTTATGAACCCTGGTGGCTGATGCACATACACAACTTCTTCCAATTCACCATTCAAGATGCACTTTTAACATCCATCTGATAGACTTTGAACTCATGATGAGCTGCAAAAGCTAAGAAAATTCTGATAGCTTCTAGTGTAGCAACTGGTGCAAAAGTTTCATCAAAGTCTACTCCTTCTTCTTGAGTGTAACCCTTTGCAACAAGTCTTGCCTTGTTTCGAATCACGTGACCATCTTCATCCATCTTGTTTCTGAAGACCCATCTTGTCCCAATTGGCTCTTTTCTTTAGATTGCTAGGACAAGGAACAAGTTCCCAAACATCGTTCCTTTTAAACTGATTAAGCTCATCTTGCATGGCTTCAATCCAGCTAGGGTCGTTCATAGCCTCATCAATCTTCTTCGGTTCAATTAGTGATACGAAGTTGATGTTTAAGCATTGATCGCTTGTGGCTCTTCTGGTCTGAACCCCACTAGTGGAATCTCCAATGATTTGCTCGATTGGATGTGCTCTTGTCCACTTAGTGTATTGACCAGGATGAACTATGATATTAGTGCAAGAACTCCTCTGAATTACTTCAGGAGGTGCTTCAGAAATGACTACCTCAGTCTCATCATCTTCCTCCTGCAGATCATGATTTGCATCATGAAATTGTTCAAAATGGGGTAATTCAGTAGAACCTGATATCTGAGGTGAAGCAGCATGTACATCTGATCCAATAGTCAGTTCAGAAGGTAGTTTGAAACTGACTGGAGGATAGAATGGAATGTTGCTTGACTTGATTATTCTTGGTTCTGAACTGAGATGTTCAGAAGCAGGTTTATATGACTGATCAGATTCAGCAATAGGATCAGAATCACCAAAACTTATTGGACTTTCTGAGGGTGGTACAGGAATAGAATTCTTAAAAATTGCAGAATTAGATTCATCAAAGGTAACATGAATTGACTCATCAACCTTTTCAAGTCTCTTGTTAAAGACTCTAAAGGCTTTGCGATTTGATGAATATCCTAGGAAGTACCCTTCATCAGCTTTTGCATCAAATTTTCCAAGCTGACTGTAATCATTCAGAATGTATACTGGGCATCCAAATACATGGAGATATCCAATATTGGGCTTTCTATTTCTGAGTACTTCATAGGCTGTCTTCTTGTGTCTTTTGACATAGACAGATCTGTTCTGAGTGTAGCAAGCAGTTGCAACAGCTTCAGCCCAGAAATTCTTGGGAAGACCAGATTCATTTAGCATACTTCTAGCAGCTTCAATCAGCGTACGATTCTTTCTTTCTACAACACCATTCTGCTCTGGTCTGTGGGCTGAGGAGAAGTTCTGAGATATGCCAGTTTCAGTGCAGAAGGACTCCAGAGTGGCATTTCTGAATTCAGTGCCATTGTCACTTCTGAGCTGACAAACTTTTCGCTTATGCTTGAGTTCAATTTGTTTGATGAGAGCAATGATTTCAGCAGCGGCTTTACTCTTGGATCTGAGGAAAATTACCCAGCAATATCTTGAATATTCATCAACAACAATAAGGGTATACTTCTTTCCTGCTCTTGTCTGAACATTCACTGGTCCAAAGAGGTCCATGTGAAGCATGTGAAGAGGTTCAGTGATACTAAACTTTGTTTTGTCTTGAATGAAGCTCTTTTCTGCTTACCCATTTCACAACCTGGACATGGCTTGTCTTTATTGAAAGACATTGAGGGTATCCCATCAACAAGTTGTTTTCTTGACAACTTATTAATATTCTTGAAGTTCAGATGGGATAATCTCTTGTGCCACAACCAGTTTGTGTCTTCATTTGCCTTTGTGTAGAAACATTGTTCAGTGGGTGAACTATTCATATCAATGATATAAATGTTTCCTTTTCTTGGTGCAATCAAAACTACCTTTCCATCCCTGTTGAATATGGTGCCTTGTGAAATATCAAATAATACCTTGAAGCCATCATCACACAGTTGACTGACACTGATCAGGTTATATTTTAAACTGTTCACATATGCAACACGTGTGAATTTGACTTGTCCATTGTTCACAATGCCATATCCCTCAGTTTTTCCATTTTCATCATTTCCAAATGTTATTGAGGGCCCCTCTTGCACCCTATATTCCTCCAGCAGGGTTTGATAACCAGTCATGGTTCTGCCAGCAGCGCTGTCAAGGTACCATATATTCTTCTTTCGGTCTCCCTGCACAAACACAAAGATTATTTCTTTTTGGGAACCCATCTCGTGATGGGTTCGCTAGACTCTCCCTTAGCAGTCTCAGATTTCTTAGGTTTATAAGGAACTGAAGGATCGAAGGGGATCTCAGTCATAATCTCAGATGACATAAAAACAGTTGGTTTGATGGGGGGCTCAACCTTTTTCTTCTCAGATTTTTGCTTGATTTGTTTGGAAAAAGGTTTTGCATTTTGTTTAGGTTGAAGAGGAGTGGTTTCAACATTTTTTAAACGTGCATTACAACTCTACACTTGTCTAGCCAATAACTGAAATTGACTCTCTAACCTTAACAAAATTGATTCTTCATTAGACACCTGAGCCTTACCTGAATCTGAGGTAGAAGACTCAGTGGGGGAGGTATTTTTCTTCTTCTTTTAGCCTTTAGGAACCTTAGATGAAGTCTGAGGGGATGGCTTTTTGGTTTTACCCTTCCTTTCTGAAATATTTGTCTGAACTATTTCAGATTTACCCTTAGATTGTTCCTGGGCCTTATCAGTCACTGTTTTCTGCTTGCCAACTTTAGGAAAAATGATTTCAGGTTTTATTTCCTTTGGAAGTGCATCTAAATCAGTGATTATAGATGCCAAATGAAGATCGCCAGATTCATATGTTGTTCTTTGAGTTGCAAAAGTATTTTTAATTGCAGCATCTGGCCTTGGTGCTTTCATCCAAGATTTAATTATTGCTTGTTCTTTTTCAAGGATGGTTTTTAATTCTTCTTTTTCCAATTCTAAAGTGGCAACCATAGACTGATAACGTTTTAAAGCCAAATGAACATCTTTCAGTTCTTTTAGTCTGGCCTGACTGGCGTTCAGTTCAAAAGTATTATTTTCAAACATTTTTAGGCTTTCTGAACGCACAGTTTCGACAAAAGAAATGTCAGCCTCTAAAAGAACCAAAAGGTCCAGTTTTTGTTCCTCATTATTTTCAAAACCAAAGTCACTAACCTTTTTCATGACTATATCCACCCAACGACGAGATTCAACATCAGACTTGACCAGATGACCTTGATCTTCACGTGCCATGAAACACATATCCCTTACTTCTTCCTCATCATCAGATGATTCATCAGATTCTTCCCATTTTTCAGTCTTGGCAATCATACAACTATTATTGCTTGAGTTGTTTTGAGCCATGAGAGCTATTTGGGCTTTCAGCTTCTTATACTTAGCCTTATAGCTGTCATCAGGTTTCTGAAAAATAGAATGATTAGGGGCAGATTGTGATGATGAAGGCTGACTAGATCTGCATTCCTTCATGAAATGTCCTTTCTTGCCACACTTGAAGCATTCAAGATTGGACTTGTCAATAGAAGCGCTGGAAGCAAATGGTTTGCCAGATCGATTAGATTTGGCCTTAAAACGATTGAACGTTTTAGCCAGCATGGCAACCAGATCATCATTGTCAGCCTCATAACAACTATGAGTTACACTACCAGAAATACCAGCTTTTAACATTTCAGAGACCATCTTCTTCATTGAGTCAGAATGATCACTCTCAGAAGATAGTAGGGCAGTCCCATGTGGTTCAGAATTATGAACCATGACTGAACTGGTAGAAGCATGATTTTTGGCATCTTGCTCAGCCACAACTCTCTCAGCTTTGTTCTCTTCAGTGTACTTGAAAGCTCCATATAGGGAAGCAAGAGTGTGACTGTGCAAGGTTTTTCCTTGTCTCAAAACCAAGATCAAGTTTTCCCATTTAGAAGGTAAGATATCACAAAAAATTTCCAACAAAATTTCTTTGTCTTTAGTTACTCCCAGGGCTTTCAGTTGATTTACCAGATTGGTGAATCTGATGTAAGTTTGTGTTAAAGTTTCACCAGGGATAGCAAAAAAAGACTCATATCTTTTAATCAAAGCAACTTTTCTTGTGACAATTGTCTCATTGGTGCCTTCAAATTGTGTCATGAGTTCCTCCCACATTAATTTTGAATTTTCGAGTAAAACAAGGGTGGGCATAAGAGTTTCAGGAACAGCATACAAGATCATATTTTGCAGCTTGGTATCAAGATCTACCAGCCTATGATCTTCTTCAGACCAATGATCCTTCTCCTTGGATGAAACCCTAGGAGTCCCATCGGTATTTCTGACAATAGTAGAGGCATTCAAGGGAACAAAGGGTCATTCTTTAAGAATATCGGTCAAATGTCTTTCAACACCAGCAATATATTTGAGCATGCATGCTTTCCATGTTTGAAAATTTTCACTGTTCCCATCAAACTTGGGAACATGATTATTTGGAAAGTGTACGTGCACATTATGCGATGGTATATTGTTGTTGATGATAGGGGGTGGAGTAGTATTAGCATTAGCATTGTGGCATTAGCATTAGCATTAGGGTCAGGGCCTGTATTGAACATTTGGTCAACCGTCTTTGCAGATCAAAGGTTAATGAATTAATATAATTCAACCTTGCTGCTCTGATACCAATTGTGAGTCCCAAATATAGATGATTAAACCCGACTGGCAAGTAGTTCTAACTGGAAGATGACCAGTTCAGAATACGATCCAGATATGGATGAACAATACGATAAAGGTACTGAAAGTAAATACAAGAAACAATAAGGGCTGAAACTATATAAATAATATGTATAGATCAAGTATGTAGCATTGAGACACGATGTACTTTTCAATGTATTTGATTTATTGATATATAAACAAATACAAAGGTTGTTGCGAAACAAAGATAAACACCCAAGTGTAAATATCTAAACAACCTAGAAATACAAGTGATCTAATAACTTGGAAATACTCGTAAGGATTACTTAGAGTATATCTCACAAGTTTCAATGCAAAGGTTTCAAGCATTTGCAAGTTTGAGAAGACTTATATTTATAGACCTAAGTCCATGATGACGTGGACCAGATCGTACAAATATGGTTGGGAGTATTTAAGGAATTAAAGTTAATTCCTTACATACGTACTTTTAAGGTTTAAGTATATAAGTCAATTGATGTGACTTAACAAACCTTATTCCCAAACTTTACATTACCTTGTACCTTTATTAATAGTTAAATCTATTAACCGGGTAAAGAAATGTAAAGTAAAAAGTCTTCCTCGTAATCAGTGTAAAAGTGTGTAAGTACTTTTACACTGAGATGCTTCAGTCTTCGATCAGGTAGAATCAGCTTCTGAGCTCCACATCTGAGTTGATTCTCTTTCTTCAGACTTTAGTCTTTGACTTCTTTCTGAATGGTATTCTGATACGTTGATCTGAACTGAAGTGAAGCTTCAGTGAACTAATTCTGATCGATCTCAGAATTCTATACAAGTATTCTTCACTGAGCTTCAGCTATTTCTGAAGAAATTATACTTGGTCGATTTTCGACCTAACAAAATTCCTTGGGGTTATTGGAGGTCCATTTTCTGTAATCCTGGACACCAAAATCCTAAATTGAGTCTGATTAAATTCTTGATTGGTTGCAACAGTATCGGTAAGTTTCTGCAAAATAGCAAACAAATTAGGAACTTCTTCATGATCAAGATTTCGAGCAGCCTCTTCAGATCCAATATTAAATGGGTCTGGGTAGCCTTTATCATTGTAAAAGCTTGATCGTCCCGGTTGTCCAGCATTTATTTGAGGCGAATTTCCCGCTGGTGTGTCGCCAATGATGTTGAATTCGTTACTTTGATCAGCTGGTCCTTTGTCTTTGCTTTGATTCGGAATTCGAGCAGCATTATTCTTGTTCCTTTGATACGAATTATTTCCTGGAGGAGGAGGCATCATAGAAGAAGAAATGGCAGGAGTGTTTTGTGAAGAGTTAGTTGGTTGAGTCGACATTATCATAATTAATTTCGGAAAATTGGTTTTGATAAAAAATCAAAAGAATTTTTAATCAGTCGAAAGCACCTTTTGCCCCACGGTGGGCACCAAATTGTTTTGGTCAAAAATTACCTAAGATAATCTATGTTGAAGACTTAGATCAATAATGTAACCAAACTTTCGTTCGTGAGGTTAAAGGCTTGTAAAATATGTTTGAGATTCAAAGATGCATTTAGTAAAAGGATTTAAAGAACGATTATGTCGACTAAACAAGAAACAAAGGTGTAAAGCAATGATAATCAGAATAACAAGTATCGAAATAAATGAAATTACGATAAATAATGCTAATCAAAGTAAATAATGCGTTAAAAGTAAAGAGTAAAGAGCAAGAACACCAAGATTTGTTATCGAGGAAAAGCCCTTAATCCTTTAAGGATTGCCGGCATAAAAACCTCGGGAGGGAGTAATCGTCCCTGCCTTTGTTCTCTTATTAATGATTGTTAAATGTTTACAAATGGTGGAATTCAATTGATCGATGTGACTAAGTGTGAGATAGGAGAATTGAGAGCAGTGTGTGTGTGAGTACAAGTGAGTAATGAACAAAAGATAATCTTAAATCGATCAGCCTACTTCATTTATATAGACCTAAGATCTAACTAACCATGCGAAATTGTAGGGATCTTCCAGGTCTTCGTTGATTGAACGTTGGAGCGTATCTTTGCTTAGTCAAGTGTACGTTGAAGTATCTTCCTCGTGTTGAATTCAATTTGAAGTCCGATTATGTTGGGAGAACGGGTCTTCTTTGCGTGTTGATGGTAATTCCTATGTGTGAAATCTTCCTTTTACCGTTATAGGTATTTTCCTTAGCTTTACATCGAATATTCTAGAACCTGCATACTTATCTTACGTGGAAATGATAATAACATTTGAAAGATAACGTTAGTAAAGTATTAACAAGTAATCAGAATATTCTTCTATGTCAAGATCCTGGTACGTCAAGATCTTAAGCTTTCAAGATATTGGCACTCGAAATTTCACCCATAACAAAGATGTCATTCTCTTGTTACAATCTGAAGGTTCAAGTGTCACCACCAGATGGGTGTTGGCAAAAGGCGTTCATGTGGTGGAAATGTTTAAGGAAGAAAACTTAAGGCCTTACTTTAAGGACTTGAGGGCAAGACCCAAAAAAAGAGGGAGAGATTGATGCAGAAATGACCCCGAGCCATTTCCACAAGAAAGGTTGGTTCATGTATTTGTTAATCGAGGATCAGCAAACAACCATATTGTAACACCCCAACTAAGGCGGAACGTTGAGATGTACAGAAAGTCGAGTATTCAAAACAAAGGATAATAGATAACATTCACCATAGCTTTATTGGATAAAAAAAATTTTACAATGCACAAGCATGTGAACCAATTCCCAAGTACAATACGTCTACTATACTTGGATATTGAGTCCACGAAACAATCATATTGTAACACCCCAACTAAGGCGGAACGTTGAGATGTACAGAAAGTCGAGTATTCAAAACAAAGGATAATAGATAACATTCACCATAGCTTTATTGGATAAAAAAAATTTTACAATGCACAAGCATGTGAACCAATTCCCAAGTACAATACGTCTACTATACTTGGATATTGAGTCCACGAAACAAATATGTAACACCCCAACTAAGGCGGAACGTTGAGATGTACAGAAAGTCGAGTATTCAAAACAAAGGATAATAGATAACATTCACCATAGCTTTATTGGATAAAAAAAATTTTACAATGCACAAGCATGTGAACCAATTCCCAAGTACAATACGTCTACTATACTTGGATATTGAGTCCACGAAACAATCATATTGTAACACCCCAACTAAGGCGGAACGTTGAGATGTACAGAAAGTCGAGTATTCAAAACAAAGGATAATAGATAACATTCACCATAGCTTTATTGGATAAAAAAAATTTTACAATGCACAAGCATGTGAACCAATTCCCAAGTACAATACGTCTACTATACTTGGATATTGAGTCCACGAAACAAATATGTAACACCCCAACTAAGGCGGAACGTTGAGATGTACAGAAAGTCGAGTATTCAAAACAAAGGATAATAGATAACATTCACCATAGCTTTATTGGATAAAAAAAATTTTACAATGCACAAGCATGTGAACCAATTCCCAAGTACAATACGTCTACTATACTTGGATATTGAGTCCACGAAACAAATAACAAATACATGAGATGGTATACTACAATGATTAGGGCGGATTCCATTGCCCGTCACAAGGTTTGATCTTTGACTCCAAAGTGCAATGCAAACAATCATGGTGCATATAGTTCCTCAAAGCTTACGCTAATTCCTGAAAAGCATGAAGAAAAAGTGTCAACTACGAAAACGTAGTTGGTGAGTGCATAGGTTTACAAGTAAATCTTGTTACATATCCATTTCAAAATAGTTGAGAAATCCATGGTAAAGTATAACGTTCTCATTTGTCACATTTATCGTGAGAGAAAAATATATCAATCGATTAATCATTTATCATACCAAAACCATTTGGTCATCAATACTTCAATATTGCCAAATTCAACAACCTTCAAGATTCCATATAAGGTCCAATACCCAAACCGTATGTTCAATCAATAATTTCCATCCATAATATAATATCAATACCTCTTGGTCAATGGTAAGACTACCATGACATAATTCGATGAGATTGTTCTTGAGCCACTACTAAGACCGGTTATGTCCCAATAATCAATATATAATGTCCCAAGTGATAAGATAATGATAAGCACATGCTGTCAATCACGTGCATAAAGATAACCAAGGGGTCGTGCCATGGAGACGCCCATAAATATATAGTAGTTAGAGCACCGCGAGGCCAGACTGGCGATGAAGGTGGCCACCAAGGCAGACCAAACATCCCACCGTTACCTATAATAGTGGATGAGGGGACAAGTCCTAGTTGCGCAACCCTCTAACTACAGGCCTCAAATGAGTTAATAGTAGTGTACAGGGGACCACCGTTTGACAGTACTCAAGCTCATCATATAACATATAACACGTTGAACATACGATATAATTCCCATATCATTATCATTGTTTCAAAGAATCATTTCATAAGATAAAGTCATTTTAATTAAACATGCTTTTCACCCCGCAAGTAAAACATATAAAAGAGTTTGAAAGGGGGCTATGACTCACCTTGATATGCCGCATATTATATTCACTCATCCAAAATGGGTACTTCCCATCTATTGCTTCCTTGACTATATATCCGTCATATTCCTCAATCACATTTCGAGCCAAGACTATCCCTACGATAGGACTAATATACGTAAGTTCCTATCTTAAGCCATCACTAAGAAATGCCACTTTCATTATGTTGTCATAAATTTTGGGATCCAAGTATATTGTTAATATTTGCATCTTTTTGGTTGTAGAGAGTGTTGGTGTAAAAGTCGTTTTCTCATTATACGTTTTTGTACGTTTATTGGAATTTCGGTAATTTGGCTTTGGTTTATATGATTTCCATTGTATACTTTGCTTAGTAATAATATTTGACATTAGTGGTCTTATAATATTAATATTTTATGTATATTTTCTGATTTGTAATTATATATTTAATTTAATATTATTTAATTATTTATTTATTCATTTTATTGATTTATTAATTAAATAATTCCTTAAAAATACTTTTAAGTGTCATAATTGCCTTTATAAATTATGGATAATTTCATTTGAATTATCTTCTGATATATATGCTCCTTAATTTATAATTTCATGATTTATACTTTTATTTGTGTATTTTCCATTTATTTTAATGAAAATTTTTTAATTAATTATTTTTACTCAATTATCTATCTTTAAATTATGTAACACATGTCTCTTGCCTTTTAACTATTTTTCTCCAGTAGGTTTTAATTATTTTTATCAATGGTTAAGATGATTTAACCTCATTCTTGATTTACATAATTTATTTATGGATTTTTATGTCTTTTAATTACTATTTAAATTCAATAATTCATGGAAATTCTTAGAAATCATCACTAAACATTTTGGTCAAAAATCTCAGGCCTTTTAGGCAACTTTTATCCATACAAAATCATATCAATTCAACCTCTCTTGTGTCTTGCTTATTTTGAGGGTTTTATGATTAAAAATCGTTTACCGAAATGGTGATATTAGCCTCATTTCTCAAGCAATTAAAGTGCTTCAAAATGAATTTTCATTCTTGTTTCATTATTTCCAGAAAGTTCATCATATTTTGGTGTCCAAAGTCGTGATAGTGGTGGTGGTGTGATATGTGCAAATTAAAGCTTTCGGTTATTGCTTGTATGAACCGAATTAGTGATTTGTAGGCTTGTCTTTGCCACTTAATAACCAAGTTAAGTTTTATAACTTTTATTTGACATATTCTCAGTAGGTTTATAACTTTTATTTGTGTATTTTCCATTTATTTTAATAAATTTTTTATTTAATTATTTATTTATTCATTTTATTGATTTATTAATTAAATAATTCCTTAAAAATACTTTTAAGTGTCATAATTGCCTTTATAAATTATGGATAATTTCATTTGAATTATCTTCTGATATATATGCTCCTTAATTTATAATTTCATGATTTATACTTTTATTTGTGTATTTTCCATTTATTTTAATGAAAATTTTTTATAGGTTTTAATTATTTTTATCAATGGTTAAGATGATTTAACCTCATTCTTGATTTACATAATTTATTTATGGATTTTTATGTCTTTTAATTACTATTTAAATTCAATAATTCATGGAAATTCTTAGAAATCATCACTAAACATTTTGGTCAAAAATCTCAGGCCTTTTAGGCAACTTTTATCCATACAAAATCATATCAATTCAACCTCTCTTGTGTCTTGCTTATTTTGAGGGTTTTATGATTAAAAATCGTCAAAGTTGACTCAACATTAAGACAAAAATCCAGTTTTGACCACTTTTGGTAGAAAAAAAAAAAAAAAAAAAAAAAAAAAAAAAAAAAAAAAAAAAAAAAAAAAAAAAAAAAAAAAAAAAAAAAAAAAAAAAAAAAAAAAAAAAAAAAAAAAAAAAAAAAAAAAAAAAAAAAAAAAAAAAAAAAAAAAAAAAAAAAAAAAAAAAAAAAAAAAAAAAAAAAAAAAAAAAAAAAAAAAAAAAAAAAAAAAAAAAAAAAAAAAAAAAAAAAAAAAAAAAAAAAAAAAAAAAAAAAAAAAAAAAAAAAAAAAAAAAAAAAAAAAAAAAAAAAAAAAAAAAAAAAAAAAAAAAAAAAAAAAAAAAAAAAAAAAAAAAAAAAAAAAAAAAAAAAAAAAAAAAAAAAAAAAAAAAAAAAAAAAAAAAAAAAAAAAAAAAAAAAAAAAAAAAAAAAAAAAAAAAAAAAAAAAAAAAAAAAAAAAAAAAAAAAAAAAAAAAAAAAAAAAAAAAAAAAAAAAAAAAAAAAAAAAAAAAAAAAAAAAAAAAAAAAAAAAAAAAAAAAAAAAAAAAAAAAAAAAAAAAAAAAAAAAAAAAAAAAAAAAAAAAAAAAAAAAAAAAAAAAAAAAAAAAAAAAAAAAAAAAAAAAAAAAAAAAAAAAAAAAAAAAAAAAAAAAAAAAAAAAAAAAAAAAAAAAAAAAAAAAAAAAAAAAAAAAAAAAAAAAAAAAAAAAAAAAAAAAAAAAAAAAAAAAAAAAAAAAAAAAAAAAAAAAAAAAAAAAAAAAAAAAAAAAAAAAAAAAAAAAAAAAAAAAAAAAAAAAAAAAAAAAAAAAAAAAAAAAAAAAAAAAAAAAAAAAAAAAAAAAAAAAAAAAAAAAAAAAAAAAAAAAAAAAAAAAAAAAAAAAAAAAAAAAAAAAAAAAAAAAAAAAAAAAAAAAAAAAAAAAAAAAAAAAAAAAAAAAAAAAAAAAAAAAAAAAAAAAAAAAAAAAAAAAAAAAAAAAAAAAAAAAAAAAAAAAAAAAAAAAAAAAAAAAAAAAAAAAAAAAAAAAAAAAAAAAAAAAAAAAAAAAAAAAAAAAAAAAAAAAAAAAAAAAAAAAAAAAAAAAAAAAAAAAAAAAAAAAAAAAAAAAAAAAAAAAAAAAAAAAAAAAAAAAAAAAAAAAAAAAAAAAAAAAAAAAAAAAAAAAAAAAAAAAAAAAAAAAAAAAAAAAAAAAAAAAAAAAAAAAAAAAAAAAAAAAAAAAAAAAAAAAAAAAAAAAAAAAAAAAAAAAAAAAAAAAAAAAAAAAAAAAAAAAAAAAAAAAAAAAAAAAAAAAAAAAAAAAAAAAAAAAAAAAAAAAAAAAAAAAAAAAAAAAAAAAAAAAAAAAAAAAAAAAAAAAAAAAAAAAAAAAAAAAAAAAAAAAAAAAAAAAAAAAAAAAAAAAAAAAAAAAAAAAAAAAAAAAAAAAAAAAAAAAAAAAAAAAAAAAAAAAAAAAAAAAAAAAAAAAAAAAAAAAAAAAAAAAAAAAAAAAAAAAAAAAAAAAAAAAAAAAAAAAAAAAAAAAAAAAAAAAAAAAAAAAAAAAAAAAAAAAAAAAAAAAAAAAAAAAAAAAAAAAAAAAAAAAAAAAAAAAAAAAAAAAAAAAAAAAAAAAAAAAAAAAAAAAAAAAAAAAAAAAAAAAAAAAAAAAAAAAAAAAAAAAAAAAAAAAAAAAAAAAAAAAAAAAAAAAAAAAAAAAAAAAAAAAAAAAAAAAAAAAAAAAAAAAAAAAAAAAAAAAAAAAAAAAAAAAAAAAAAAAAAAAAAAAAAAAAAAAAAAAAAAAAAAAAAAAAAAAAAAAAAAAAAAAAAAAAAAAAAAAAAAAAAAAAAAAAAAAAAAAAAAAAAAAAAAAAAAAAAAAAAAAAAAAAAAAAAAAAAAAAAAAAAAAAAAAAAAAAAAAAAAAAAAAAAAAAAAAAAAAAAAAAAAAAAAAAAAAAAAAAAAAAAAAAAAAAAAAAAAAAAAAAAAGAAGAAGAGAAGTGTTGTTGGAGAGAAGAGAGAGTTATGTGTGTGTGTTGGGAGTGTAAGAGAGTGATGAGTGTGTGATTTTTCGTGGCCTATATGCTCCATAAAACCCTTATTCCAAGCTTGAAATAACCCTTAAATCTATCTTGAATTAATCCTTGTTTAATCCTTTAAAAACCCTTATTCCAAGCTTGAAATAACCCTTAAATCTATCTTGAATTAATCCTTGTTTAATCCTTTAAAAACCCTTATTCCAATCTTGAAATAACCCTTAAATCTATCTTGAATTAATCCTTGTTTAATCCTTTAAAAACCCTTATTCCAAGCTTGAAATAACCCTTAAATCTATCTTGAATTAATCCTTGTTTAATCCTTTAAAAACCCTTATTCCAATCTTGAAATAACCCTTAAATCTATCTTGAATTAATCCTTGTTTAATCCTTTAAAAACCCTTATTCCAAGCTTGAAATAACCCTTAAATCTATCTTGAATTAATCCTTGTTTAATCCTTTAAAAACCCTTATTCCAAGCTTGAAATAACCCTTAAATCTATCTTGAATTAATCCTTGTTTAATCCTTTAAAAACCCTTATTCCAATCTTGAAATAACCCTTAAATCTATCTTGAATTAATCCTTGTTTAATCCTTTAAAAACCCTTATTCCAAGCTTGAAATAACCCTTAAATCTATCTTGAATTAATCCTTGTTTAATCCTTTAAAAACCCTTATTCCAATCTTGAAATAACCCTTAAATCTATCTTGAATTAATCCTTGTTTAATCCTTTAAAAACCCTTATTCCAAGCTTGAAATAACCCTTAAATCTATCTTGAATTAATCCTTGTTTAATCCTTTAAAAACCCTTATTCCAAGCTTGAAATAACCCTTAAATCTATCTTGAATTAATCCTTGTTTAATCCTTTAAAAACCCTTATTCCAATCTTGAAATAACCCTTAAATCTATCTTGAATTAATCCTTGTTTAATCCTTTAAAAACCCTTATTCCAAGCTTGAAATAACCCTTAAATCTATCTTGAATTAATCCTTGTTTAATCCTTTAAAAACCCTTATTCCAATCTTGAAATAACCCTTAAATCTATCTTGAATTAATCCTTGTTTAATCCTTTAAAAACCCTTATTCCAAGCTTGAAATAACCCTTAAATCTATCTTGAATTAATCCTTGTTTAATCCTTTAAAAACCCTTATTCCAAGCTTGAAATAACCCTTAAATCTATCTTGAATTAATCCTTGTTTAATCCTTTAAAAACCCTTATTCCAATCTTGAAATAACCCTTAAATCTATCTTGAATTAATCCTTGTTTAATCCTTTAAAAACCCTTATTCCAAGCTTGAAATAACCCTTAAATCTATCTTGAATTAATCCTTGTTTAATCCTTTAAAAACCCTTATTCCAATCTTGAAATAACCCTTAAATCTATCTTGAATTAATCCTTGTTTAATCCTTTAAAAACCCTTATTCCAAGCTTGAAATAACCCTTAAATCTATCTTGAATTAATCCTTGTTTAATCCTTTAAAAACCCTTATTCCAAGCTTGAAATAACCCTTAAATCTATCTTGAATTAATCCTTGTTTAATCCTTTAAAAACCCTTATTCCAATCTTGAAATAACCCTTAAATCTATCTTGAATTAATCCTTGTTTAATCCTTTAAAAACCCTTATTCCAAGCTTGAAATAACCCTTAAATCTATCTTGAATTAATCCTTGTTTAATCCTTTAAAAACCCTTATTCCAATCTTGAAATAACCCTTAAATCTATCTTGAATTAATCCTTGTTTAATCCTTTAAAAACCCTTATTCCAAGCTTGAAATAACCCTTAAATCTATCTTGAATTAATCCTTGTTTAATCCTTTAAAAACCCTTATTCCAAGCTTGAAATAACCCTTAAATCTATCTTGAATTAATCCTTGTTTAATCCTTTAAAAACCCTTATTCCAATCTTGAAATAACCCTTAAATCTATCTTGAATTAATCCTTGTTTAATCCTTTAAAAACCCTTATTATTCTTATAGATTAAATATGATTTTTGTGTTTCAATTTGTTACTTGGCTCTTTGTTCATAAAATTGTATTTACATTAGGCATATATATGTACTTATTATTATTCAAGCACTTTTATGTACATATTAGTTTATAAATATGTTTTTAAGATGGTCATTATATTTTTCTTGTCCAAATGTACTTCAATTAGCTTGGTGTTCGAATCGTTGGACATTTATAAGTTTGTTGATTGTTGTCACAACTTGTGAGTCTCACATTATTAGTTATATAACTTAACTTCTCGAAATAAAGTTTTTGGTTTGTTGTCCCTTCGTCAAGTTCAATTAGAACTAGTTTATAGCTTGAGATTGTGTTGAATGATTATAGTTATTGTTCATGGCATTTCTAAGGCAACTAGCTATCTTTGGGAATTCTACTGAACTAGATGGCAAGTATCACTATGCCTTAATGTCTGGAAGGCAAAATCTCTTAAGAAACCTCTAGGGATAGATATCTAGATGAATATAAGTAAGTCGTCCTAGTCGGAAATTGAGGGTTGTTACATCATTACCCCCTTAACTGAAACTTCGTCCTCGAAGTTCGATCGTTCATACGGTAGTAAAAATGGATAAACCAACTGTATGGGTGTCTACACGGAGACATAAAATGTGTGGAAGTCAAACAAGGTTTCATATCGATTCTTGGTTTCTTGTGAGCTTTTAACTCTAGGGTTGGGGCATCCATTCCTCGGTTCCCTAAAATTCCTCTTGATTAGCAACTTCGAAAAAGAGAAAGGTTACGAATGTCGCTCACTTCTTGAGACGACTGGAGATTTATCGCATGTAATCGTTGCGGGCTGTCAATCTTGCCTAGATTAATACTAATTAATGGGATGATAATAAGAATGGCAATACGGAGGTGTAAAACGAACAAATGGCTCGTAACGTTAGTTACAATAAAGGCGGTAAGAAACGTTGGAATATCGATTGTTTGTGACTACTCATTTCCATTGGTCACTTGGTGTACTTTCCTTTATCGTTTTGCTTTCTCAATTAAAGAAACGTCTCAATGGCTTCTCACCTATCTTTATCTTTCTTCAGTTTGAAGTTGGACACGCTTGCCGCTACTTGAATCTATTGACTTCGTTTGCGATTAATCACTTGTTAAGGGATTACCCCCTTAACAAGAGTGATACTAGCCCATTATGCCAAGTTGCACTAAAATTGCGAAGGTACTTCTTTGTAGTACCTCACTTTGGGGTTTTCCAATGTCGTCTTTGTTGCCTTATAGCGTTCGAGGGAATCATGAATTGTATGATGATAGTTCCATCTTGTTCCTCACACTCACCTTTGTTCTTCAATTTCGCCCTTATTTTTCCAAAGTCACCTCTTTCATTATTCGCTAAGTCATATCGTTACTGATTCCTCTTGTTGGCTTTCAAATCGTTTTAAGGTACCTTTAATTACTTCTTTTTACGCTAGAAGGACCATTATCTATGACTCATCACCGACAAATCTCTTTTAACATCGCACATATAACCTATTCGGTTCTTTTGCTATACCTACGCATTCCTCATGATAGGATTTACACAATCCTTATGCTCTTAAGTAATCATATCACCACCATTATTTCAAGGTAAACACTTCGATGTCCTTATTCGTATGAACTCCTCCTTTAAAATAATCCTTCTTAGGTCCTCCTGACCTCTACAAAACTTTCAATTACCTTGCTCTCCTGAGCCTCATATCCATTCTCAGCTTTCTAAGCTAAGCTTCTTTTCAAGTACAATAACCTAATGTCCTTAGAAATTGTGATATAATATAATTTAGGGGAAACATCGGTTACTTTATCCTTTTCTCAACCATTCGGTTCCCTTCATTTTCCCTTCGTTTTCTTATGGGTAACTATACTCCTTACTGTTTCACCACTCGGGTCCGTCTCTAACTAGAGTAATCGTCGTCTTGAACAGCACACAAGCAGTCGCTAGTCCTTGCAGTTATCTCAAGGGTACTTGTCAGATCATGGTGATACGGATCCTTTGATCCTAACTCATCACAGATGCGAGTTATCCTTATCACCCTTCCGTTCAAACATTCCATAACCAGCTCTTCACGGAGTTTGTTAGTTGTTTGGAACTTAGTTCAGCGATCAACTTCCTTGATCGTCGCGGTAGTATGTGCCTTGAATTCTAGCGTCGCACTCCTTATTTGCCTTCACTACTAACTTAGCGATTTCATGTTGTTTTCCTTCTTCACTTTTCTTGGGCGCACTACTTCGTGGGTCGATGGTCCTTGACGATTAACCATGTGTTGCAAATTATCTTTCTTCACTCAAATTCATCTTGTCTTAGCTTACCTCCCTACGACCGTCGACCTTGAGGGGATAACCATCACAAGTCATCGTGCTTCCTCTACTTATCGACCATACTTCTCTTTAGTAAAGCTAGCTTCCATCGGGTGTTGGGCGTATATCGATTTCTTTTAGCTTAGTTGATACTCTCCACTAATAGCTTGTCTTTCGATAGAGGTTTTCTAATTCGTATCCAAAGAATAACGCGTGAACCGCCATAAAGATAAACGCCACCAGAACTACATCTTGTAGACGGCGTCAATGCCTTCACTTTACTGTTTGTGTCAAATGATGTTTCTCTACTCTATCTTCTACTGCAAATCATCTTCAATGATGCTAGTGAATAACTCTTCTTGAAAGATAAAGTATAATCTTGCACTTCATACTCCTTGTTCGAGCACCTACCTTTGCTGTGATTACCCCCTTAACATTTTTCCTCTAGAAAAATGTAAGGGATTTCCTACTTTTCACTTTATCTCACCATCCTTGACGATCTTCATTTCGCCAAATTCCTGATTCCTTCATGTAGCAAATATCCGTTTGCTTTGGTGTTTTGAAAAAGAAAAGGATAGCTCAGAATCCCTTCTTGTTACTCTTCCATCTTGAGGGTTACTCGACACATCCTAATTATCTTATTGTCCTTGGTTTTCTTCTTCTAACCACTTTCGTCTTCCAACATTGCTAGTGATCTCCCAAGTTCTAGGGGAGTCCTTGTACTTAACCGAAGGTGACCTTCATGTCACACGACCTTCTTTTCGTTGACCACTCAATCTTTCTCTTTGGTCGACGAACATAGATAGGGAAGACCTTCAATTCTTTCTCCAAGTTAAGGCTTAGTATACTCTTCGATTGTGCTTCCATGTACTTTGACTTATACACCACAAATCTTCTCCACCCTACTTTATGTACATGATCTAATAACATCTTCTATGCTATATCGTTATCCCAAGTATTCCACTTGTGTACGACTGATGTCTGAAAGTCTTTCGCATCCCTTGATGTCGCAGCGAGAGCAGGGTACTACTTACTTGATTTCGCCATTGCTGAGTGTTGCGTAAGTGAATTGTATGTTGTTAGGTTACTGACTTTGAAGAGAAGCGGTGGTGACCATTACTTTGAAAAATCAAGGATACAGAATTTGGTTTTGAATGAATGAATAAGAAAACAAAAACAAAAGAATCATTAAGGCTCGAATCGAACTCCTTGTGCGGTTTAAAGAAATCACTTCTATGTCTTTCATTGCTCAATGGACTCCAACTTTCGAGGACGTCAATATATGTCGCACCGGCTTAGAATATAGATTGTTGTTTGCGTATACGTGTTAGAATAGAAATATTGCACCAAATTTTCAGGGTTACCATTCTCAGGACGGGTCTTCTAGAATATACATGGGAATGCGTCCTACTAGTGTCGTTGTATCGTCATATGGCTTTAATACTGCTCGTCTTTCATAAGTTTCCAACTTCATTCGACATTTACATATGTTTCGCACCATTTCAGATCGAATACCAAGGTTATGCGTAGTTTCTAAGGGGATAGAGTCGCGTCATATCTTGGGTCTGCCATTCTCAGAGTATATCGTCCAACGTACGTGGAACGATGCTCCACCGATGATATCGCCGTTGTCATATGTCCATAATGAATAGTGATGTCGTAAGAAATAGGATGTGGGATAATTTCAAAAGAGCACGAGTGAACGAATATTGGATTGGAGGGGTACTTAATGACAACTTCCATACTTAGGAAATTCCTAATTCATTTTGCATTTCTCAGGGACAATCACTAGTTCCCAAGCGGTTAGATCTCATCACGTAATACATATCTTAGTAGTAAGGACTAACCACATTATAATCATATCTAGTAGGTGCTAGTTCTCAATAGTCAAATCTTAGAGCATAATAACTATCTCAATAATAAGGCACAACTATATAATCATTAAATCGTTCATGCACTAGCCCTCAATTAGCTCAACTTTAGGGCGCAATAATTATCTCAATAGGAAGGCATGACTACATAATCATCGCAATATTCACGCGCTAGTTTCAAATAGCTCAAACTTAGGGAGTAAAGGCTCTTATATCCATATCGTCCATTAAATTTCATATCAACTCGTCAGGCCTATATTTTCTTTCTAAATCGATCATAAATAGCCAACGTCATTACTCAATAAATT
>CM067174.1:65780374-65815374 GCA_034093135.1 Erigeron breviscapus | reverse complement strand
CAATACCTCTTGGTCAATGGTAAGACTACCATGACATAATTCGATGAGATTGTTCTTGAGCCACTACTAAGACCGGTTATGTCCCAATAATCAATATATAATGTCCCAAGTGATAAGATAATGATAAGCACATGCTGTCAATCACGTGCATAAAGATAACCAAGGGGTCGTGCCATGGAGACGCCCATAAATATATAGTAGTTAGAGCACCGCGAGGCCAGACTGGCGATGAAGGTGGCCACCAAGGCAGACCAAACATCCCACCGTTACCTATAATAGTGGATGAGGGGACAAGTCCTAGTTGCGCAACCCTCTAACTACAGGCCTCAAATGAGTTAATAGTAGTGTACAGGGGACCACCGTTTGACAGTACTCAAGCTCATCCTATAACATATAACACGTTGAACATACGATATAATTCCCATATCATTATCATTGTTTCAAAGAATCATTTCATAAGATAAAGTCATTTTAATTAAACATGCTTTTCACCCCGCAAGTAAAACATATAAAAGAGTTTGAAAGGGGGCTATGACTCACCTTGATATGCCGCATATTATATTCACTCATCCAAAATGGGTACTTCCCATCTATTGCTTCCTTGACTATATATCCGTCATATTCCTCAATCACATTTCGAGCCAAGACTATCCCTACGATAGGACTAATATACGTAAGTTCCTATCTTAAGCCATCACTAAGAAATGCCACTTTCATTATGTTGTCATAAATTTTGGGATCCAAGTATATTGTTAATATTTGCATCTTTTTGGTTGTAGAGAGTGTTGGTGTAAAAGTCGTTTTCTCATTATACGTTTTTGTACGTTTATTGGAATTTCGGTAATTTGGCTTTGGTTTATATGATTTCCATTGTATACTTTGCTTAGTAATAATATTTGACATTAGTGGTCTTATAATATTAATATTTTATGTATATTTTCTGATTTGTAATTATATATTTAATTTAATATTATTTAATTATTTATTTATTCATTTTATTGATTTATTAATTAAATAATTCCTTAAAAATACTTTTAAGTGTCATAATTGCCTTTATAAATTATGGATAATTTCATTTGAATTATCTTCTGATATATATGCTCCTTAATTTATAATTTCATGATTTATACTTTTATTTGTGTATTTTCCATTTATTTTAATGAAAATTTTTTAATTAATTATTTTTACTCAATTATCTATCTTTAAATTATGTAACACATGTCTCTTGCCTTTTAACTATTTTTCTCCAGTAGGTTTTAATTATTTTTATCAATGGTTAAGATGATTTAACCTCATTCTTGATTTACATAATTTATTTATGGATTTTTATGTCTTTTAATTACTATTTAAATTCAATAATTCATGGAAATTCTTAGAATTCATCACTAAACATTTTGGTCAAAAATCTCAGGCCTTTTAGGCAACTTTTATCCATACAAAATCATATCAATTCAACCTCTCTTGTGTCTTGCTTATTTTGAGGGTTTTATGATTAAAAATCGTTTACCGAAATGGTGATATTAGCCTCATTTCTCAAGCAATTAAAGTGCTTCAAAATGAATTTTCATTCTTGTTTCATTATTTCCAGAAAGTTCATCATATTTTGGTGTCCAAAGTCGTGATAGTGGTGGTGGTGTGATATGTGCAAATTAAAGCTTTCGGTTATTGCTTGTATGAACCGAATTAGTGATTTGTAGGCTTGTCTTTGCCACTTAATAACCAAGTTAAGTTTTATAACTTTTATTTGACATATTCTCAGTAGGTTTATAACACTTTTTGTTACAAGATTGTTGGAGTTGATTAAAGTTGCAATCTAGTGACTTTTAGCTTATTTTGTTGTGAAGAACTTTTACTTGGAATTTTCTGTTTTAACACTTATTTTCATGAAATGTTGAGTAGTCATTTTTGGTTAATTTGAATTATTTGGGAGATGGTGATTTTTATACAGAGACATATATGTGTCCTATATTTATGTGAATTTTTGCTAAATTTTTAGACATTGTTTACTACCTCTAAAAATTACCAAACCAAAACTGGTCAGAACAAGAGCTGCTGTGCGACTCAAAATATTTTATAAAAGATTTCTATGATGGACATTTAAGAAAAATCTCCCAATTTTATTTTAACTTAGGGACACTTTGAACTCAGTTCACACCAAGTTTAAACTTCTGAAACTTATTAGTTAAGGAATTAAAAATCGTCAAAGTTGACTCAACATTAAGACAAAAATCCAGTTTTGACCACTTTTGGTAGAAAAATCATATCTTTGGTTTGGTTTAGTGTTTTTGAGTGATTCCAGTTGGAGGTTAAACTTAACTCTTTTATCTACAACTTTTGTTTTGAAAGTTTTTCTTGAAACGGCCCTCACATGCCCAGTTTATCCGTCCAAAGACAGAAGAATAATTCTGTCAGAAGCATTTGGGTCCAAACAACACACCAATGACCATTCTTGCTTTATTAACACTTGAGTTCATCATTTACAAGATTAATACTTTATTTTTATACCTCTTTTAACATATTTTTCACTTAATACAAGTCCATCCATCTCATAATCCAACAACAAGATTCAACTTTCTTAGATCTAACATGTATTCATTCAAATCAACACTTTTCAATACCAATCTTTATAGATCTAACTTTCAACAACATAAAAACATCTTTTTAATAAAAAATCTCAGAAATATATTCTTCAAAATATACAAAAACATATAGATCTATCAAAAGGAAAATCACTTTAAAAGCTATTAATCTATAACAACACTTTTGGGTCTTAAACTTGTTGAATCCTTGGATCTTTCTCATAGATTTCGACATGCATATGCATGAGGAGAAAGATCCTATCAACTTTGCCTTCATCAAGTGTATATAACAAAGAAATCAAGAAGAAAACATAAACTTTTGATAAAACCTTTGAATATAAACAAGAACAAGATTAAATCTAGTAAAAAGGATGAAGATTATACCCTCTAGAACTTGGTTTTGAAGGTGGATTTATGGCAGATTTTTCATGGCCTATATGCTCCATAAAACCCTTATTCCAAGCTTGAAATAACCCTTAAATCTATCTTGAATTAATCCTTGTTTAATCCATTTAAAAACCCTTATTCCAAGCTTGAAATAACCCTTAAATCTATCTTGAATTAATCCTTGTTTAATCATTTAAAAACCCTTATTCCAAGCTTGAAATAACCCTTAAATCTATCTTGAATTAATCCTTGTTTAATCATTTAAAAACCCTTATTCCAAGCTTGAAATAACCCTTAAATCTATCTTGAATTAATCCTTGTTTAATCATTTAAAAACCCTTATTCCAAGCTTGAAATAACCCTTAAATCTATCTTGAATTAATCCTTGTTTAATCATTTAAAAACCCTTATTCCAAGCTTGAAATAACCCTTAAATCTATCTTGAATTAATCCTTGTTTAATCATTTAAAAACCCTTATTCCAAGCTTGAAATAACCCTTAAATCTATCTTGAATTAATCCTTGTTTAATCATTTAAAAACCCTTATTCCAAGCTTGAAATAACCCTTAAATCTATCTTGAATTAATCCTTGTTTAATCATTTAAAAACCCTTATTATTCTTATAGATTAAATATGATTTTTGTGTTTCAATTTGTTACTTGGCTCTTTGTTCATAAAATTGTATTTACATTAGGCATATATATGTACTTATTATTATTCAAGCACTTTTATGTACATATTAGTTTATAAATATGTTTTTAAGATGGTCATTATATTTTTCTTGTCCAAATGTACTTCAATTAGCTTGGTGTTCGAATCGTTGGACATTTATAAGTTTGTTGATTGTTGTCACAACTTGTGAGTCTCACATTATTAGTTATATAACTTAACTTCTCGAAATAAAGTTTTTGGTTTGTTGTCCCTTCGTCAAGTTCAATTAGAACTACTTTAATCTCCAGATCCATGCTCCAGTAAAGATCCTCCAGATCCATTCTCCAGTGAAGATCCTCCAGATCCATGCTCCAGTAAAGATCCTCCAGATCCATGCTCCAGTTGAAGATCCTCCAGATCCATGCTCCAGTAAAGATCCTCCAGATCCATGCTCCAGTAAAGATCCTCCAGATCCATTCTCCAGTGAAGATCCTCCAGATCCATGCTCCAGTAAAGATCCTCCAGATCCATGCTCCAGTAAAGATCCTCCAGATCCATGCTCCAGTAAAGATCCTCCAGATCCATGCTCCAGTAAAGATCCTCCAGATCCATGCTCCAGTAAAGATCCTCCAGATCCATGCTCCAGTGAAGATCCTCCAGATCCATGCTCCAGTAAAGATCCTCCAGATCCATGCTCCAGTAAAGATCCTCCAGATCCATGCTCCAGTAAAGATCCTCCAGATCCATGCTCCAGTGAAGATCCTCCAGATCCATTCTCCAGTGAAGATCCTCCAGATCCATGCTCCAGTAAAGATCCTCCAGATCCATGCTCCAGTAAAGATCCTCCAGATCCATGCTCCAGTAAAGATCCTCCAGATCCATGCTCCAGTAAAGATCCTCCAGATCCATGCTCCAGTAAAGATCCTCCAGATCCATGCTCCAGTAAAGATCCTCCAGATCCATTCTCCAGTGAAGATCCTCCAGATCCATGCTCCAGTAAAGATCCTCCAGATCCATGCTCCAGTAAAGATCCTCCAGATCCATGCTCCAGTGAAGATCCTCCAGATCCATGCTCTAGTGAAGATCCTCCAGATCCATGCTCCAGTTGAAATCCTCCAGATTCATTCTCTAGTGAAAATCCTCCAGATGCATTCTCCAGTGAAAATCCTCCAGATCCATTCTCCAGCGAAGATCCTCCAGATCCATGCTCCAGTAAAGATCCTCCAGATCCATTCTCCAGTGAAGATCCTCCAGATCCATGCTCCAGTAAAGATCCTCCAGATCCATGCTCCAGTGAAGATCCTCCAGATCCATTCTCCAGTGAAGATCCTCCAGATCCATGCTCCAGTAAAGATCCTCCAGATCCATGCTCCAGTAAAGATCCTCCAGATCCATGCTCCAGTAAAGATCCTCCAGATCCATGCTCCAGTAAAGATCCTCCAGATCCATGCTCCAGTGAAGATCCTCCAGATCCATGCTCCAGTGAAGATCCTCCAGATCCATGCTCCAGTGAAAGATCCTCCAGATCCATTCTCCAGTGAAGATCCTCCAGATCCATGCTCCAGTAAAGATCCTCCAGATCCATGCTCCAGTAAAGATCCTCCAGATCCATGCTCCAGTAAAGATCCTCCAGATCCATGCTCCAGTGAAGATCCTCCAGATCCATTCTCCAGTGAAGATCCTCCAGATCCATGCTCCAGTAAAGATCCTCCAGATCCATGCTCCAGTAAAGATCCTCCAGATCCATGCTCCAGTGAAGATCCTCCAGATCCATTCTCCAGTGAAGATCCTCCAGATCCATGCTCCAGTAAAGATCCTCCAGATCCATGCTCCAGTAAAGATCCTCCAGATCCATGCTCCAGTGAAGATCCTCCAGATCCATTCTCCAGTGAAGATCCTCCAGATCCATGCTCCAGTAAAGATCCTCCAGATCCATGCTCCAGTGAAGATCCTCCAGATCCATTCTCCAGTGAAGATCCTCCAGATCCATGCTCCAGTAAAGATCCTCCAGATCCATGCTCCAGTAAAAATCCTCCAGATCCATGCTCTAGTGAAATCCTCCAGATCCATGCTCCAGTAAAGATCCTCCAAATCCATGCTCAAGTGAAGATCCTCCAGATCCATTCTCCAGTGAAGATCCTCCAGATCCATGCTCCAGTAAAGATCCTCCAGATCCATGCTCCAGTAAAGATCCTCCAGATCCATGCTCCAGTGAAGATCCTCCAGATCCATTCTCCAGTGAAGATCCTCCAAATCCATGCTCAAGTGAAGATCCTCCAGATCCATTCTCCAGTGAAGATCCTCCAGATCCATGCTCCAGTAAAGATCCTCCAGATCCATGCTCAAGTGAAGATCCTCCAGATCCATTCTCCAGTGAAGATCCTCCAGATCCATGCTCCAGTAAAGATCCTCCAGATCCATGCTCCAGTGAAGATCCTCCAGATCCATGCTCCAGTAAAGATCCTCCAGATCCATGCTCCAGTAAAGATCCTCCAGATCCATGCTCCAGTGAAGATCCTCCAGATCCATCTCCAGTGAAATCCTCCAGACCCATGCTCCAGTAAAGATCCTCCAGATCCATACTCCAGTGAAGATCCTCCAGATCCATTCTCCAGTGAAATCCTCCAGATTCATTCTCCAGTGAAAATCGTCCAGATCCATGCTCCAGTTGAAATCCTCCAGATCCATGCTCCAGTTGAAATCCTCCAGATTCATTCTCTAGTGAAAATCCTCCAGATGCATTCTCCAGTGAAAATCCTCCAGATCCATTCTCCAGCGAAGATCCTCCAAATCCATGCTCCAGTAAAGATCCTCCAGATCCATGCTCCAGTAAAGATCCTCCAGATCCATGCTCCAGTTGAAATCCTCCAGATTCATTCTCCAGTTGAAATCCTCCAGATCCATGCTCCAGTGAAATCCTCCAGATCCATTCTCCAGCGAAGATCCTCCAGATCCATGCTCCAGTGAAATCCTCCAGATCCATGCTCCAGTTGAAATCCTCCAGATCCATTCTCCAGTGAAGATCCTCCAGATCCATTCTCCAGTAAAGATCCTCCAGATCCATGCTCCAGTAAAGATCCTCCAGATCCATGCTCCAGTGAAGATCCTCCAGATCCATGCTCCAGTGAAGATCCTCCAGATCCATGCTCCAGTGAAAATCCTCCAGATCCATGCTCCAGTTGAAATCCTCCAGATCCATGCTCCAGTTGAAATCCTCCAGATTCATTCTCTAGTGAAAATCCTCCAGATGCATTCTCCAGTGAAAATCCTCCAGATCCATTCTCCAGCGAAGATCCTCCAGATCCATGCTCCAGTAAAGATCCTCCAGATCCATGCTCCAGTAAAGATCCTCCAGATCCATGCTCCAGTAAAGATCCTCCAGATCCATGCTCCAGTAAAGATCCTCCAGATCCATGCTCCAGTTGAAGATCCTCCAGATCCATGCTCCAGTAAAGATCCTCCAGATCCATGCTCCAGTAAAGATCCTCCAGATCCATTCTCCAGTGAAGATCCTCCAGATCCATGCTCCAGTGAAATCCTCCAGATCCATGCTCCAGTTGAAATCCTCCAGATCCATGCTCCAGTTGAAATCCTCCAGATTCATTCTCTAGTGAAAATCCTCCAGATCATTCTCCAGTGAAGATCCTCCAGATCCATTCTCCAGTGAAGATCCTCCAGATCCATGCTCCAGTAAAGATCCTCCAGATCCATGCTCCAGTAAAGATCCTCCAGATCCATGCTCCAGTAAAGATCCTCCAGATCCATGCTCCAGTAAAGATCCTCCAGATCCATGCTCCAGTAAAGATCCTCCAGATCCATGCTCCAGTAAAGATCCTCCAAATCCATGCTCCAGTAAAGATCCTCCAGATCCATGCTCCAGTGAAGATCCTCCAGATCCAGCTTACCAGTGAGCGACTCCAGTCAAGATGCTCCAGTACTTTGTCACCTAGTTACTTTCATCCAATAAGAAGCGTACACATCAGAATGTTCTAGAAGCTTACGGAGAAGAATGGACATGTGGATGTGATACCTTTCCTAACGGTTTGCATGTGCCAATTGTGGGGACCATTTCTAAGGGAATAATTCTAGAAGCTGCACATGCCTTTTTTCTATTGGTTGTCTAAAGTAGTGGTGGTCCTTGTTGTTTGTGACAGCCTTTTATTTCTTTTATTATTGTATTTCTTTAATTCTAGAAAATAGCATTAGTAGCTATAAATAGAGGCTCATTTCTCATTGTAAGAGACTTGATTGATTGAATGAAATTAATAGAGCAGCCTCTATTTCTTATCCAAAAATCTTCATTTACCTTTATGGATCTTTGATCTTGGTGGTTTGAAGTGACCCCTTTATCTATAGTCGTGGTGGTTCGTCCTTTATCGATTATAGTGGTGAGGTCTTTAAATCTTCGATTCCTTTAGCTGTGTTTGTGGTGGTTAGACCTTTATCAAACATAGTGGTGGGTTGGAGTATTTCCTTTATCCTAGATTCCGGTGGCCCGTCCTTTACGAATCTTCGTGGTGGATTCTTTATCTATCTTTTATTTTGTTGTTTGTTTTGTTTCATAAAATCATAAAATCCTCACAAAAATAGTTATTTTGTTGTGCAAGTTCTTTGTTTAAAGTTGTTACATTCCGCTGTGCTTAAAGTGTCGCATGATTTACGCATCAACTGACTTGAGCGTCGGAGTGGCATTAGCCAAAAGGCCTAATGTCAACCCTTGGCGTATGTTTTATTGGTCTTATGCAGCAATATCAACATCTAGGATCTTAATGGATGAAGATCACAAGCTAATTATCCAAGGTACAGATCCTGAATAGGAACAGTTTCTCCTAAGTTTAAGTCCTTAAATGGACTACAGTGGATTGAACTAAAACTTCAATTCTAGGTTGAAGGGATCACCTTCTCGAACGCCGAGGTTAACATTAACACCTCATTTCGCCCGGGGAGCACATTATAAAAAATTCTTAATTGTGGGTGTTCATGGTTGGGAATTTTCAAAGGGTTGTTGATTTTACAATCAACTCATTTGGTTATGACTATTAATAAACAGTCATCAAAAAGGATAGGGACAATCTCTCTATTAAATGCAAACGATCGTCAAAAGGATTAACAAATGGATTAACAAATGAATTTCTTTTTAGTGTCTTTTTTCTTGAAACAGGAAAATAAGAATTAATAAATGTTGGTCGTTACAAAGGTATGTGGTTCAAAATTATAAATCTTTATGGAATATGCGGGATATGCTTGAAATATGGAAGTTAAGGTACGCATATATAAACAAAAGACTAATTTTATTTGATTCCAAATAAGTAGTAGTTTACAAAAGATCTATATGTACAACCACTACTAAACTAAGACCAGCGGACTCAAGACTTTTCATCCCATCTATCATTGTCCACCCTGAAGTGTAGAAGCCCTAGAAATATGACCCGCCTCGAAGAATCTCATCTGTAATGCTGTTATTGACATCGGGGTACTTCTTCCTCAAGATTGACACAATCGACTTCAAGTAGACCATGTCATTTTTGGCGGTCCTCAGTTCTTCTTGAGCACGGTTGATTTCATCGTAAGTCTGAAGGATTTCTCCTCTTAAAGCCTGGAGATCATCACCCCACTTGCTGATGATGTCTATAGTTAGTTCCTGATGAGATTTGCAGATGGCTTTGGACGACAGGAAGCAGAAGTTGATGTCCATAAGAAGCTTGTCATTAAGCTTAGCTTGTTCTTCACAACGCTTAATGATCTCTTCAAGATGCTGAAAAAACAAGAACGGTTAAAGGGAGAAAATAGCTTTTATAAAGAATATAATAATAAAGTTTTACCTTATTTTTCCAAACCGGGGTAGAAGATGAAGACGCCATTTTTGAAAAAGAGAAGTTTTTGAAATTAGATTTCTAAAAAAGAAAATGTTTTTGAGAGATAGAGATAAAAGTTTTTAAAGATGAAATGGAAGATTTTTTGGAGACAGTTGGAGATTTGGAAATTTAAATAGGCGGAGAGATAAGGAGTCGTGGGGGACAAAGTGATAGGTTATATGTCTCATCAAGCCGAGTAAATTAATTTTACACATCATGACCTGACTGATCGCTCTGCAACGCGCCTCTTGGATATTAAAACTGATTGGATACGCAATAAAGTCTAGGTGTATCATTAGCCTGGATGCTTTTAGTATACAAATAAAAATTTATATTTAACTTATGAAAGGTTAAATATAAATTTGGGGACAATTGTTTGGGGTCAGATTTTCTACAACTATGATCCTGATTAAAGATATTACTAACATATGTTTTTGTTGTACACGATAATGCTTTTGTGTTTTGCAGGATCCTAAAATAAGGATCACCATTCAGGATACTCAGTAAATAAGCTAACGGTCGAAAATAAATATCAAGACTTATCCAGCCTTCTAAGGAAGAAAAGAAATGTGCAATCCCTTGGATATCGGAACAACTTCGAAGAATAAACGTGTCAAAGAAGACTCAACGTTCACTTTTTGATCTTCAGCACGTTGAACAGTATCACACAGAGGATCCCAGATTTGTCGGATAGTTAGTTAGGAATTTACATTATAAATAAGAGGTGATTGATCGAGATTAGAAAAACTACTCACACACTTGTATTCTCACACACTTACTCACTGCATACTTACTTTCTTTTTCGTTCATTAGCTCGATCAAATCACTCTCACCCTCATTGTATTGTAATCATTCCAAAACAACAATAATAATAAAAGAACAATAGGTAGGATCGATTGAATCCTCCCGGGGTTTTTACCTAAGATCTTTGTTAGAAATCCAAAAATAGTGATAAATTGTAATCTAGATTAGAGGAATTTCTTGTTGTTAATTCATAGATAAATGATCACTAAGGTTGAGGGGCTAATTGTGACAATTAGCATAATTGTAGAATTAGACTATAAATAGCCCTCTCATACCTTAGAGATCATAACAATTACACATACAATTACACATAATCAATATACCTGTTAATTCACACACAGTTGCCTTTGATTCTCTCTCAAAACACACACAAACACCAAGAACACACACTATCCAAAGATCGTTTCATTTTCTGTTCTTCTCAAGATCGTTTCATTTTCTGTTCTTCTCAAGATCGTTTCATTTTCTGATCTTCTCAAGATCGTTTCATTTTCTGTTCTTCTCAAGATCTTTTCATTTTCTGTTCTTCTCAAGATCGTTTCATTTTCTGTTCTTCACAAGATCGTTTCATTTTCTGTTCTTCACAAGATCGTTTCATTTTCTGTTCTTCACAAGATCGTTTCATTTTCTGTTCTTCACAAGATCGTTTCATTTTCTGTTCTTACAAGATCGTTTCATTTTCTGTTCTTCACAAGATCGTTTCATTTTCTGTTCTTCACAAGATCGTTTCATTTTCTGTTCTTCACAAGATCGTTTCATTTTCTGTTCTTCACAAGATCGTTTCATTTTCTGTTCTTACAAGATCGTTTCATTTTCTGTTCTTCACAAGATCGTTTCATTTTCTGTTCTTCACAAGATCGTTTCATTTTCTGTTCTTCACAAGATCGTTTCATTTTCTGTTCTTCACAAGATCGTTTCATTTTCTGTTCTTCACAAGATCGTTTCATTTTCTGTTCTTACAAGATCGTTTCATTTTCTGTTCTTCACAAGATCGTTTCATTTTCTGTTCTTCACAAGATCGTTTCATTTTCTGTTCTTCACAAGATCGTTTCATTTTCTGTTCTTCACAAGATCGTTTCATTTTCTGTTCTTCACAAGATCGTTTCATTTTCTGTTCTTCACAAGATCGTTTCATTTTCTGTTCTTCACAAGATCGTTTCATTTTCTGTTCTTCACAAGATCGTTTCATTTTCTGTTCTTACAAGATCGTTTCATTTTCTGTTCTTCACAAGATCGTTTCATTTTCTGTTCTTCACAAGATCGTTTCATTTTCTGTTCTTCACAAGATCGTTTCATTTTCTGTTCTTCACAAGATCGTTTCATTTTCTGTTCTTCACAAGATCGTTTCATTTTCTGTTCTTCACAAGATCGTTTCATTTTCTGTTCTTCACAAGATCGTTTCATTTTCTGTTCTTCACAAGATCGTTTCATTTTCTGTTCTTCACAAGATCGTTTCATTTTCTGTTCTTCACAAGATCGTTTCATTTTCTGTTCTTACAAGATCGTTTCATTTTCTGTTCTTCACAAGATCGTTTCATTTTCTGTTCTTCACAAGATCGTTTCATTTTCTGTTCTTCACAAGATCGTTTCATTTTCTGTTCTTCACAAGATCGTTTCATTTTCTGTTCTTCACAAGATCGTTTCATTTTCTGTTCTTCACAAGATCGTTTCATTTTCTGTTCTTCACAAGATCGTTTCATTTTCTGTTCTTCACAAGATCGTTTCATTTTCTGTTCTTACAAGATCGTTTCATTTTCTGTTCTTCACAAGATCGTTTCATTTTCTGTTCTTCACAAGATCGTTTCATTTTCTGTTCTTCACAAGATCGTTTCATTTTCTGTTCTTCACAAGATCGTTTCATTTTCTGTTCTTCACAAGATCGTTTCATTTTCTGTTCTTCACAAGATCGTTTCATTTTCTGTTCTTCACAAGATCGTTTCATTTTCTGTTCTTCACAAGATCGTTTCATTTTCTGTTCTTCACAAGATCGTTTCATTTTCTGTTCTTACAAGATCGTTTCATTTTCTGTTCTTCACAAGATCGTTTCATTTTCTGTTCTTCACAAGATCGTTTCATTTTCTGTTCTTACAAGATCGTTTCATTTTCTGTTCTTCACAAGATCGTTTCATTTTCTGTTCTTCACAAGATCGTTTCATTTTCTGTTCTTCACAAGATCGTTTCATTTTCTGTTCTTCACAAGATCGTTTCATTTTCTGTTCTTCACAAGATCGTTTCATTTTCTGTTCTTCACAAGATCGTTTCATTTTCTGTTCTTACAAGATCGTTTCATTTTCTGTTCTTCACAAGATCGTTTCATTTTCTGTTCTTCACAAGATCGTTTCATTTTCTGTTCTTCACAAGATCGTTTCATTTTCTGTTCTTCACAAGATCGTTTCATTTTCTGTTCTTCACAAGATCGTTTCATTTTCTGTTCTTCACAAGATCGTTTCATTTTCTGTTCTTCACAAGATCGTTTCATTTTCTGTTCTTCACAAGATCGTTTCATTTTCTGTTCTTCACAAGATCGTTTCATTTTCTGTTCTTCACAAGATCGTTTCATTTTCTGTTCTTCACAAGATCGTTTCATTTTCTGTTCTTCACAAGATCGTTTCATTTTCTGTTCTTCACAAGATCGTTTCATTTTCTGTTCTTCACAAGATCGTTTCATTTTCTGTTCTTCACAAGATCGTTTCATTTTCTGTTCTTCACAAGATCGTTTCATTTTCTGTTCTTCACAAGATCGTTTCATTTTCTGTTCTTCACAAGATCGTTTCATTTTCTGTTCTTCACAAGATCGTTTCATTTTCTGTTCTTCACAAGATCGTTTCATTTTCTGTTCTTCACAAGATCGTTTCATTTTCTGTTCTTCACAAGATCGTTTCATTTTCTGTTCTTCACAAGATCGTTTCATTTTCTGTTCTTCACAAGATCGTTTCATTTTCTGTTCTTCACAAGATCGTTTCATTTTCTGTTCTTCACAAGATCGTTTCATTTTCTGTTCTTCACAAGATCGTTTCATTTTCTGTTCTTCACAAGATCGTTTCATTTTCTGTTCTTCACAAGATCGTTTCATTTTCTGTTCTTCACAAGATCGTTTCATTTTCTGTTCTTCACAAGATCGTTTCATTTTCTGTTCTTCACAAGATCGTTTCATTTTCTGTTCTTCACAAGATCGTTTCATTTTCTGTTCTTCACAAGATCGTTTCATTTTCTGTTCTTCACAAGATCGTTTCATTTTCTGTTCTTCACAAGATCGTTTCATTTTCTGTTCTTCACAAGATCGTTTCATTTTCTGTTCTTCACAAGATCGTTTCATTTTCTGTTCTTCACAAGATCGTTTCATTTTCTGTTCTTCACAAGATCGTTTCATTTTCTGTTCTTCACAAGATCGTTTCATTTTCTGTTCTTCACAAGATCGTTTCATTTTCTGTTCTTCACAAGATCGTTTCATTTTCTGTTCTTCACAAGATCGTTTCATTTTCTGTTCTTCTCAAGATCGTTTCATTTTCTGTTCTTCTCAAGATCGTTTCATTTTCTGTTCTTCTCAAGATCGTTTCATTTCCTGTTATTCTCAAGATCGTTTCATTTCCTGTTATTCTCAAGATCGTTTCATTTCCTGTTATTCTCAAGATCGTTTCATTTCCTGTTATTCTCAAGATCGTTTCATTTCCTGTTATTCTCAAGATCGTTTCATTTCCTGTTATTCTCAAGATCGTTTCATTTCCTGTTATTCTCAAGATCGTTTCATTTTCTGTTCTTCTCAAGATCGTTTCATTTTCTGTTCTTCTCAAGATCGTTTCATTTTCTGTTCTTCTCAAGATCGTTTCATTTCCTGTTATTCTCAAGATCGTTTCATTTCCTGTTATTCTCAAGATCGTTTCAATTTCAAGACTTAACCAAATTTCATCAAAATCCTAAGACGATCTTACCAAGGACGATCTTCTCAAGATCGTTTCATTTTCTGTTCTTCTCAAGATCGTTTCATTTCCTGTTATTCTCAAGATCGTTTCATTTCCTGTTATTCTCAAGATCGTTTCATTTTCTGTTCTTCTCAAAGATCGTTTCATTTCCTGTTATTCTCAAGATCGTTTCATTTCCTGTTATTCTCAAGATCGTTTCATTTTCTGTTCTTCACAAAGATCGTTTCATTTTCTGTTCTTCACAAAGATCGTTTCATTTTCTGTTCTTCACAAAGATCGTTTCATTTCCTGTTATTCTCAAGATCGTTTCATTTTCTGTTCTTCACAAAGATCGTTTCATTTTCTGTTCTTCACAAAGATCGTTTCATTTCCTGTTATTCTCAAGATCGTTTCATTTTCTGTTCTTCACAAAGATCGTTTCATTTCCTGTTATTCTCAAGATCGTTTCATTTTCTGTTCTTCACAAAGATCGTTTCATTTCCTGTTATTCTCAAGATCGTTTCATTTTCTGTTCTTCACAAAGATCGTTTCATTTCCTGTTATTCTCAAGATCGTTTCATTTTCTGTTCTTCACAAAGATCGTTTCATTTTCTGTTCTTCACAAAGATCGTTTCATTTTCTGTTCTTCTCAAGATCGTTTCATTTTCTGTTCTTCTCAAGATCGTTTCATTTTCTGTTCTTCACAAAGATCGTTTCATTTTCTGTTCTTCACAAAGATCGTTTCATTTCCTGTTATTCTCAAGATCGTTTCATTTCCTGTTATTCTCAAGATCGTTTCATTTTCTGTTCTTCACAAAGATCGTTTCATTTTCTGTTCTTCACAAAGATCGTTTCATTTTCTGTTCTTCTCAAAGATCGTTTCATTTCCTGTTATTCTCAAGATCGTTTCATTTCCTGTTATTCTCAAGATCGTTTCATTTCCTGTTATTCTCAAGATCGTTTCATTTTCTGTTCTTCACAAAGATCGTTTCATTTTCTGTTCTTCACAAAGATCGTTTCATTTCCTGTTATTCTCAAGATCGTTTCATTTTCTGTTCTTCACAAAGATCGTTTCATTTTCTGTTCTTAATACAATTCAATTGTTCAAATCAAATCAATTTCAAAATGACTTCTCGTGAAGCATTGGCATTGGGTTCAGATACAAGACCTCCAGTTCTCTATCGTGGTTCCTATGGACTATGGAAGAAAAGATTTATGGACTATGTGGAAAGTCAAACAAATGGTCATATGATGAAAGATTCCATCCTTAATGGACTTGCCGTTCATCGCCATCCCACTACTGATGCAATAATTCTAACTCCTGATCTTTTGAATGCTGAACAAAAAGATCGAACAGCTGCAGATAACAGAGCTAGGTCATGCTTATACAAAGCTCTACCGGATGAAATCTATGGCTCTGTTGATTCTTATGATACGGCCAAGGAGATTTGGGATGAGGTGGCTAGACAGATGGAAGGAGCTGACGTGACTTCGACGATAAGATTGACCAATATTTTGACTGAGTTTGACAACTTCGCGAAATTGCCTAATGAAACTCTTGAAGCTGTCTACTACAGATTCTGCAATGTCATAAATGAGCTGAGGAAGAACAATGTCAAGAAAACAGAGATTGAGCTAAACATCAAATTCATCAAAGCTCTTGGTCCAGAATGGGAAGATTTTGAAACACAGATCAAGCAACATCAAAATCTGACCAAGTTCACCATTCATACTCTTTATGAATCTTTCAAACTCAATGAAAACCAAGTCCTAAACAAAGCTTCATCAAACAAAATGCCAGAAGTTGTATCTTCTGATCCTTTGGCATTGATAGTTGAGAAGAAGATTTCTGAAGCTCTTAACAGGCAAATGGTAGTTGTTTCTTCGTCTGATGAGGAGGGAGATGATCTGATGGCTACAAGAGATGGTGTTTCAGATGAACTATATCAAGCTCTTGCTGCGGTAACAAAGCATTTCAAGAGGAAATTTTACAAAGCGAGGCCAACAAACAACAATCTCCGCACTTCTTCTACAAGTGCATTTCCCAAGAAGGAACATTATCATCCAAGGAGTAATGAGCAAGGTGAAGCTAATGGATCAAGGTATGGTGAAAAGAAGGAAATTTATGAGAAACAAGTTGTTGAGAAGGGTAAGGCATCAGACAAAAAGTGCTACAATTGTGGTATTCCTGGACATTTTGCTGTTGATTGCAAACAACCTCGAAAGCGGAACTATGAGTATTACAAGCAGAAGATGCTGTTAGCCAAACAAGTCGAAGCAGGACATGCATTGCTAGCTGAAGATGACAAATGGCTGTTACTCACAGATGATGAAGATCAAGATCTCTCTGCTAATGTTTGCTATATGGCAAGGTTGGCCAAGAACAAAGACTTTAAAGAAGAAAGCACTGATGATGAATACCCAGATGATGAGGTAAATCTCGACTCTACTTTTTCTTTGATTAAGGACAAAGAGTCATGTAGATTAGCTTTATCAGATTTAACAACTCATATCAATTCTTTAGCCAACAAAAACAAAAAGTTGAAAAATAGCATTTCATTTTCTAAAAGGAAGGAGATTTATGAAAAACAAGTTGTTGAGAAGGGTAAGGCATCAGACAAAAAGTGCTACAATTGTGGTATTCCTGGACATTTTGCTGTTGATTGCAAACAACCTCGAAAGCGGAACTATGAGTATTACAAGCAGAAGATGCTGTTAGCCAAACAAGTCGAAGCAGGACATGCATTGCTAGCTGAAGATGACAAATGGCTGTTACTCACAGATGATGAAGATCAAGATCTCTCTGCTAATGTTTGCTATATGGCAAGGTTGGCCAAGAACAAAGACTTTAAAGAAGAAAGCACTGATGATGAATACCCAGATGATGAGGTAAATCTCGACTCTACTTTTTCTTTGATTAAGGACAAAGAGTCATGTAGATTAGCTTTATCAGATTTAACAACTCATATCAATTCTTTAGCCAACAAAAACAAAAAGTTGAAAAATAGCATTTCATTTTCTAAAAGTGAATTTTCAAAACTTATTGAAGAACATTCAAAATTACTTTTTGAACATGAAGCTATTAAACAAGATTTTCAAGCTTACAAAGATAAGATGTTGGTTAAAGAATGTGAGTTGAATGTCTCTCCTGATTCTAAGTTATTACAAAAATGTCAAAATCTGACCAAGTTCACCATTCATACTCTTTATGAATCTTTCAAACTCAATGAAAACCAAGTCCTAAACAAAGCTTCATCAAACAAAATGCCAGAAGTTGTATCTTCTGATCCTTTGGCATTGATAGTTGAGAAGAAGATTTCTGAAGCTCTTAACAGGCAAATGGTAGTTGTTTCTTCGTCTGATGAGGAGGGAGATGATCTGATGGCTACAAGAGATGGTGTTTCAGATGAACTATATCAAGCTCTTGCTGCGGTAACAAAGCATTTCAAGAGGAAATTTTACAAAGCGAGGCCAACAAACAACAATCTCCGCACTTCTTCTACAAGTGCATTTCCCAAGAAGGAACATTATCATCCAAGGAGTAATGAGCAAGGTGAAGCTAATGGATCAAGGTATGGTGAAAAGAAGGAAATTTATGAGAAACAAGTTGTTGAGAAGGGTAAGGCATCAGACAAAAAGTGCTACAATTGTGGTATTCCTGGACATTTTGCTGTTGATTGCAAACAACCTCGAAAGCGGAACTATGAGTATTACAAGCAGAAGATGCTGTTAGCCAAACAAGTCGAAGCAGGACATGCATTGCTAGCTGAAGATGACAAATGGCTGTTACTCACAGATGATGAAGATCAAGATCTCTCTGCTAATGTTTGCTATATGGCAAGGTTGGCCAAGAACAAAGACTTTAAAGAAGAAAGCACTGATGATGAATACCCAGATGATGAGGTAAATCTCGACTCTACTTTTTCTTTGATTAAGGACAAAGAGTCATGTAGATTAGCTTTATCAGATTTAACAACTCATATCAATTCTTTAGCCAACAAAAACAAAAAGTTGAAAAATAGCATTTCATTTTCTAAAAGTGAATTTTCAAAACTTATTGAAGAACATTCAAAATTACTTTTTGAACATGAAGCTATTAAACAAGATTTTCAAGCTTACAAAGATAAGATGTTGGTTAAAGAATGTGAGTTGAATGTCTCTCCTGATTCTAAGTTATTACAAAAATGTCAAAATCTTGAAAAGACCATTCATGATCTTGAAAAGGCCAATCAAGATCTTGAAATTCAAAAGACCAATGAATGGCTTCGGGCAAATGCAAGACAAATGGATGTTGATATTCTTAATAAAAAACTCCAAGAAGCTAAACCAAACAATGTTGAATTCGAAAGGAAGATTTCTGATTTAAATCATAATTGTTTTCTAAAAGGCATTGAGATTGAGAATCTTGAAAAACAAGTTGAGGAATTTAAAAAGAATATACTTTTCTATCAAGAAAAGTTATATAAAGTTGAACAAAATCCTCTCTTGAATTTCACTGCCTATTTCAACAAGTCAAAAATTGACAAAACAGAATTTCTTCTAGGGTTGGGATTTGAGAATATCACACCATTGCAAAAAGCCAAAGAGGAAATTGAACCCTTGTATGATGAAAAATTCCTACGACTTGGTATGATACAACAATTTATTCGTCCATTGGATGACGAATTTGAGACTGATGAAGTTGAGAGAATACCAAAACAAGAATTTTTGGTTAATTATGATGCAATAAATGATTCATACAAAACAAAAGAGTCTTCAATTTTCAAATTGGAAGAAATTGAATCAAATTTTCAAAACCAAGAATCTGTCTGTACTCCACCTAAACCAACTAAAATGTATTTTCCAACCACATTTTTGGAAAAACAAATAGAAGGTTTACAACAAAAGGTAGAATCTCAACAAAAAGTTATTGATCATCTCAAGTCTCAAAGTCCGAATTCAGAGGATAAATGTATTGTTGTTGATACTAAGAAAGTTTGTGAGATTGCTTCTACTCAAACTGACCAAAGTGCTTTAGTAGACAATTCTACCCAAACTTCTTGTGATTCATCTACCAATACCTCTACTCAATTTTTTTGTGAAACCAAAGATGTGTCAGTTCAAGTTGACCTAATTTCTGAGACTAACCATGATGTGAAGTTGGACACCAAGATTCCTGATTTTTCAAAATTTTCAACTAAATCTGAAATTAATCAATCTCCATTGAAATTTTCTTTTTCAAAAGATTTCACGAAAGATGATTTTGATAAATTCATGGAGGGAGAATATGTTTTTGATTCAGAAACTGAGAAAAAGATTGAATCTACCAAAATCAAAGTGAAAACAAAAGTGGAATCTCAAAAACCATTGTCCAAAGCTCCAACTTCATATTACTCAAAGAAACGAGTTAAGACCAAACTCGTCAAGACTGAACCAAAGACCATTAAGGTAGAAACCTTTATTGCTACCCCAGTAAAACATGTCAAAAAGGAACAAGCTGAGAACCAACACAGGACAAAGTACACCAAAGTGAAACTTCCGAAAGACTATCCTAATGCTTCTCAATCTAGCTCTCAATCTAGTTCTATACCTAAGGTGTCTAAGTCTAGCACAGTTTCGCTAACTAAGGATACATCAAATGGTACAACTAGATATAAGGATAGATATGGATGGTTTTCTCATGATAAACCAAAGAAGCAAGAAGTTTCCTCACCTCCAAAAGATTCCAAAAAGATGAAAGTGTTTAAAACTTCTAGTTCTAATCTTCTTAAATTCAATTCAACAGGTGGAAAGAGCATAACTAGTGGTGCTAGATGGGTTGCTAATACTTTAGTACCTAAGTTCACTAGTAACCAAAAGGATGTTGAGAAAAGGAAGAAAAGAAAGAGGAGAAAGAATGTTAATAGGAGGAAGGGTGTTCAGGTTAATGAAAACAATTTTTCTTTGTCAAATAATGTTGAAAATACCAAGGCAAGACCTTGTGAGCTTGTAAACAATATTAATTCTCGTACTTGTGTATCTACTGATGTTAATGCTTGTAGACATGTTACTTTTAATTCTCATGTGAATGTTCGTACTTTTTATTCAAATGTGTTTGTTGATAATGTGCTTGTCAATGCTTATGTTGATTCAAAAACATGTTTGAATGTGATTCCTAAGTTATATACCCTGCCTGTTTTAACTAACCATAAAGGACCCGTCTTCAAGTGGGTACCTAAAAACGGTTAAATTTCTTTGATTGCAGGAAATAACCATCTGTGTTTGGATACTCGATTCCGGGTGTTCGAAGCACATGACTGGAAATAAATCTTTGCTCAAGAATTTTGTTGAAAGATTCATGGGAACAGTTCGCTTTGGAAACAACAATTTCGCTCCTATCTTAGGTTATGGAGACATTGAAAGAAATGGAATTATCATCAAGAAAGTTCACTATGTTGAAGGATTAAGTCACAACTTGTTCAGTGTTGGACAATTCTGTGATAACAATCTTCAAGTTCTGTTTCGAAAATCTCTTTGCAAAGTCCAAACTCTAGATGGAGTTGATATTCTTTGTGGTGACCGTGATGATAATCTTTTTACCGTCAATCTCGATGATAACCAACCAACCGATAATATTTGTCTCATTTCAAAGGCTGCTTCAAAGAATTCTTGGTTATGGCATAGAAGGCTGTCGCATCTGAATTTTCAAACCATCAATATTTTGGTCAACAAGCATCTTGTTAAAGGCTTACCTGACTATAAGTATGAAAGTGAGCATGTTTGTCCTTCTTGTGCTGTTGGGAAGATTAAAAGAGCTTCTCATAAACCGAAGAAATCTCCAAATTCTTTAGCACCTCTTCATTTGCTTCACATGGATCTTTGTGGGCCGATGAAAGTACAAAGCCGAAATGGGAAGAAATACATCTTGGTTATTGTTGATGATTATTCAAGATATACTTGGGTCAAGTTCCTTGCATCCAAAGATGAAACAACTCAGATGTTGATAGATTTCATCACTAATACTCAAGTAAATCTTCAACTTCCAGTTCGTTACATCCGTTCGGATAACGGAACTGAGTTCAAGAATGCTGTTTTTGATGAATTCTGCAAATCCAAAGGTATTACTCATCAATTCTCAGCAGTTCGCACCCCACAACAAAACGGTGTTGTTGAAAGGAGAAATCGATCGCTGGTGGAAGCAGCAAGGACAATGCTTGCTTATTCCAAATTGCCATCCAATATGTGGGCTGAAGCTGTTGACACTGCATGTCACACTCAGAATCGGTCCATTATCAATCAGCGTTTCGAAAAGACTCCTTATGAGGTTATTAACAAACGCAAACCCAACATCAACTACTTTCATATATTTGGGTGTGTTTGTTATACTTTGAATGATCGGGAGAATCTTGGAAAGTTCGAGAAGAAAGGTGATGAAGGATATTTTGTTGGTTATTCCAAAACATCAATTGCCTATCGAATCTATAATCGTCGAACCAACACAATTCAAGAAACAATGAATGTTTGGTTTGATGAGATGTCAGGCATGATTTTTGAGCAAGAAAGTTTGCTACCAACAAGTAATGATCCAAGTGCTTCAAGTACTTCTAGAAGGAATTCTACCTTAGCTTCAAAATTCAAGAAGTTTCCAACTCCAACAAGTGATGAATTAGATATTCTTTTTGAAGAATTCTATAATTCAAAACCGATTCATGATCAAGAACCTCAAGTCATCGTTGAACCAATTCAAAACAATGAACCTCTTCATAACAACGATCCAGTTTCTGACAACATTCATGAATCTTCATCAAGTTCTTCTGAGCAAGAATTTTCTTCTACTGATACTTCTCCACCATCCTCTCAGGATAATTCTTCTCAAGTGAATGTTCAAGAACAATCTTCTCGATTAACTCAGACAACAAATCCATTGAACACTCCAAATGTGTATGTACCACTTGATTTTGATCATCCAGCTTTTGAGGAAAGAGTTATACCAAGTTATGACTCCATCTCTCAACAAAACTCAAGTTTTAATGATGGTGAAGTTGATCTTCAACAACAAGATCCTCTTCCTCATGTTCACAAGTGGACACGTATGCAGAAAGACCATCCTACTGATCAAATAATTGGAGATCCACAAGCAGGAGTAACTACTCGTACTTCAGTAAATGAGTGTCTTGTTGCACTTTCTCTTAGCAACATTAAACCCAAAACCGTATCTGAAGCTCTTCGTGATCCAGAGTGGGTTAAGGCAATGCAAGATGAACTCGCACAATTTAAAAGACTGAAGGTATGGAGATTAGTTCCAAATCCTAGAAAAGATGATCCAATAGGAACAAAGTGGATATTCAAAAACAAAAAGGATGAGAATGGAGTGGTAGTAAGAAATAAAGCTCGACTTGTTGCAAAGGGTTATTGCCAACAACCTGGTGTTGACTTCGACGAAACTTTTGCTCCAGTAGCAAGAATGGAGGCCATTCGGATATTCTTAGCTTATGCCGCATTCAGAAACTTTACTGTGTTTCAAATGGATGTGAAGACTGCTTTCTTGAATGGTGACCTCAAAGAAGAAGTTTACGTTGATCAACCAGAAGGTTTTGTTGATCCTCAAAGGCCAAACCATGTCTACAGGTTAGACAAGGCTCTCTACGGTCTTAAGCAAGCACCCCGAGCATGGTATGATTCTTTAACTACTTTCTTACTAAGAGGTGGCTTTACCAAAGGCACAATTGACCCTACCTTGTTCATTCGCAAACAAGGTAAGCACGTTCTACTTGTTCAAATATATATTGATGACATTATCTTTGGGTCGACCAGTCAAACATTTTGCCGAAACTTTTCATCTCTTATGGTTAATCATTTTGAAATGAGTATGATTGGGGAAATGAATTACTTTTTGGGTCTTCAAATCAAACAGTTACCAACTGGTATTTTTATATCACAAGGTAAATACATAAATGATATGTTGAAAAAGTTTGACATGATTTCCTGTTCTTCAATTTCTACCCCAATGGCGGCTCGAACAAACATAAATGCTGATACAAATGGGAAACCATTTGACCAAAAGAGATATCGAAGTATGATTGGTTCGTTGTTGTACCTAACAGCATCTCGCCCAGATATAATGTTTGCAACATGTATGTGTGCTAGATATCAAGCTGCTCCAACTGATTTACATTATCAAGCTGTGACACGAATCTTTCGTTATCTGAAGGGGACACCCGATTTAGGTCTCTGGTATCCAAGGGATACTGGATTCAATCTAACTGCATATTCAGATGCAGATCATGCAGGTTGTAAACATGATCGCAAGAGCACTTCCGGTACTCTACAATTTTTAGGCGATAAAATTGTGAGTTGGTCTTCCAAGAAACAGAATTGTGTGTCTCTATCAACGGCTGAAGCAGAATATGTGGCTGAGGCTAGTTGTTGTGCTCAAGTTTTATGGATGAAGACACAACTAACTGCTTATGGTCTGAAATATGATCATATCCCTATCTATTGTGATTCTCAGAGTGCCATTGCCATTGCAGTCAACTCAGTAAACCACTCTCGCTCAAAGCATATTGATGTTAGATATCATTTTCTCAAAGATCATATTGAGAAAGGTGACATCGAGCTCTACTTTGTGGGTACTGACATTCAACTTGCAGATTTGTTCACAAAACCACTGGATGAAAAGAGGTTTAACTTTCTTATCTCCAAGCTATAAATCTTAAACCTTAACTCTTTAAACCTTAACTCTTTTGAAGGAATTCTTGACACATTCCAGAATAATTGCTTATCTTTGTGATATAATTGCTTATCTTTGTGATATAATTGCTTATCTTTGTGATATAATTGCTTATCTTTGTGATATAATTGCTTATCTTTGTGATATAATTGCTTATCTTTGTGATATAATTGCTTATCTTTGTGATATAATTGCTTATCTTTGTGATATAATTGCTTATCTTTGTGATATAATTGCTTATCTTTGTGATATAATTGCTTATCTTTGTGATATAATTGCTTATCTTTGTGATATAATTGCTTATCTTTGTGATATAATTGCTTATCTTTGTGATATAATTGCTTATCTTTGTGATATAATTGCTTATCTTTGTGATATAATTGCTTATCTTTGTGATATAATTGCTTATCTTTGTGATATAATTGCTTATCTTTGTGATATAATTGCTTATCTTTGTGATATAATTGCTTATCTTTGTGATATAATTGCTTATCTTTGTGATATAATTGCTTATCTTTGTGATATAATTGCTTATCTTTGTGATATAATTGCTTATCTTTGTGATATAATTGCTTATCTTTGTGATATAATTGCTTATCTTTGTGATATAATTGCTTATCTTTGTGATATAATTGCTTATCTTTGTGATATAATTGCTTATCTTTGTGATATAATTGCTTATCTTTGTGATATAATTGCTTATCTTTGTGATATAATTGCTTATCTTTGTGATATAATTGCTTATCTTTGTGATATAATTGCTTATCTTTGTGATATAATTGCTTATCTTTGTGATATAATTGCTTATCTTTGTGATATAATTGCTTATCTTTGTGATATAATTGCTTATCTTTGTGATATAATTGCTTATCTTTGTGATATAATTGCTTATCTTTGTGATATAATTGCTTATCTTTGTGATATAATTGCTTATCTTTGTGATATAATTGCTTATCTTTGTGATATAATTGCTTATCTTTGTGATATAATTGCTTATCTTTGTGATATAATTGCTTATCTTTGTGATATAATTGCTTATCTTTGTGATATAATTGCTTATCTTTGTGATATAATTGCTTATCTTTGTGATATAATTGCTTATCTTTGTGATATAATTGCTTATCTTTGTGATATAATTGCTTATCTTTGTGATATAATTGCTTATCTTTGTGATATAATTGCTTATCTTTGTGATATAATTGCTTATCTTTGTGATATAATTGCTTATCTTTGTGATATAATTGCTTATCTTTGTGATATAATTGCTTATCTTTGTGATATAATTGCTTATCTTTGTGATATAATTGCTTATCTTTGTGATATAATTGCTTATCTTTGTGATATAATTGCTTATCTTTGTGATATAATTGCTTATCTTTGTGATATAATTGCTTATCTTTGTGATATAATTGCTTATCTTTGTGATATAATTGCTTATCTTTGTGATATAATTGCTTATCTTTGTGATATAATTGCTTATCTTTGTGATATAATTGCTTATCTTTGTGATATAATTGCTTATCTTTGTGATATAATTGCTTATCTTTGTGATATAATTGCTTATCTTTGTGATATAATTGCTTATCTTTGTGATATAATTGCTTATCTTTGTGATATAATTGCTTATCTTTGTGATATAATTGCTTATCTTTGTGATATAATTGCTTATCTTTGTGATATAATTGCTTATCTTTGTGATATAATTGCTTATCTTTGTGATATAATTGCTTATCTTTGTGATATAATTGCTTATCTTTGTGATATAATTGCTTATCTTTGTGATATAATTGCTTATCTTTGTGATATAATTGCTTATCTTTGTGATATAATTGCTTATCTTTGTGATATAATTGCTTATCTTTGTGATATAATTGCTTATCTTTGTGATATAATTGCTTATCTTTGTGATATAATTGCTTATCTTTGTGATATAATTGCTTATCTTTGTGATATAATTGCTTATCTTTGTGATATAATTGCTTATCTTTGTGATATAATTGCTTATCTTTGTGATATAATTGCTTATCTTTGTGATATAATTGCTTATCTTTGTGATATAATTGCTTATCTTTGTGATATAATTGCTTATCTTTGTGATATAATTGCTTATCTTTGTGATATAATTGCTTATCTTTGTGATATAATTGCTTATCTTTGTGATATAATTGCTTATCTTTGTGATATAATTGCTTATCTTTGTGATATAATTGCTTATCTTTGTGATATAATTGCTTATCTTTGTGATATAATTGCTTATCTTTGTGATATAATTGCTTATCTTTGTGATATAATTGCTTATCTTTGTGATATAATTGCTTATCTTTGTGATATAATTGCTTATCTTTGTGATATAATTGCTTATCTTTGTGATATAATTGCTTATCTTTGTGATATAATTGCTTATCTTTGTGATATAATTGCTTATCTTTGTGATATAATTGCTTATCTTTGTGATATAATTGCTTATCTTTGTGATATAATTGCTTATCTTTGTGATATAATTGCTTATCTTTGTGATATAATTGCTTATCTTTGTGATATAATTGCTTATCTTTGTGATATAATTGCTTATCTTTGTGATATAATTGCTTATCTTTGTGATATAATCGACTTCATTTGATCACATTGTGTCTAGAGCTATATTAATTGATCATTAATTTGATTATTCTTCACTTTAGGACACATTCGAGTCATATCTTTGTGATATAATTGCTTATCTTTGTGATATAGCCGGAACATTCGTAGTGATATCTTAATTAATATTCCACGATGATCGAATGGAAATCCTACCAATGCTAACATCTTTTCCAACGTTGAACGTAGGTCTCATGATTACATTTATGTGATTATTGAGTTAACAAGAAGTCTAAGTGACCTCGGTTTTTCCCTAAAAAGTCTTTAAGGATAAAATTGTGGTTATCAAATGCTTCGGTAGTGTTAACCATAATTTATATTCTTTGAAGCAATCTAGTGGTTGCAAAGCCGCAGACTGAACTATGTTAGAGAATTGTTTTGTGCATATCTCAATGATACATAGGAAATCCGAAAAATGTTATACATTTCAATCGGTCATTTCATTAATCCTTTCGATTTTGAACATGCTAACGGATCATTCTTATCCGGTTTCATTTCTCATCACACAAACACAGAAAACACCAACACCTTGATATAACGTTTATACCAACAACTTCGATCTTACATTTTAGTCACCCCTAGGATTTCTTGGGTTGGGCTAATGGTTTGGGTTGATGTTTTGATGGTTGCAATTTCTTTATGGTTTCTTTTGATATTTAATCAATCAAATGTGTACATAATGACATTGGGTCCCAATGATGTCATTATGAGGGGGAGAAAATATTATGATTGATTCACTAATTGATAAGGAAACAAGGAGAAAAGTTTGTGTTTGGTTATTTTAATTGGGTTTAGGCTTAGGCTTATCAAAGTTCTAGGCGTATCAAAGTTTGTGTATAGGGGGAGAAAATTATTCATGATGTGACAATAGTTTCATATTTTCTCTAGACTTTAGGTGATTGAAATTTTGATTTTAAAAAGGGTGAATCTGAATTGACGTCAAAGATAAGAATGAAACCGAAGATGAAAAGATTTTCACTCAAGATGCTTCAAAAGTTCAAAGATGCTCCAAAATGTTTATAATCATGGATTGAGGGGGAGCATGATTACTTCGTAAGAATTTCATCCAAACCTCATTCAATTGCTTACTCTCCAAAGTGTTCGAATTGATATGACAAAGATCAAAGCTTCAAAAAGGATCAAAGATTGGTTAGAAGATTCATGTCAAAGAAGTAAAAGCTTTAACAGAGTCTTCATCAAACACACTTCATTCAAAGATCTTCAAGTCATACAACAACATTTTGTTCAAGAAACTCCAATGCATACATCAAGAGGGAGAGTTCATATTCATGAAACTTCATTCCAAGAAGATGAAATTCATTCAAAAATTAAAACTGAAGAATTGAAAAGTTGAATTTCACTCAAGAATCGAAGATTGAAACATTCGAAACCAAGATTTATACCTTCCGCATTTCAAAAGACAACTCTGATTCATGATTCAACAATTCTCGAAGATTCAAGTCACACACATTTGTTCGACTTCATTATTCTCTGTTCTAAAAGAACATTGAGAATCCTCTCATGATTTAACTTCAAGAAGTTCAAGACCAAAATCAAGACTGAATCAAGTTCTTCAAAGACAAAAGAGAATGATTTGAAAACTTGTTTCAACACACCAATTGTCTTCACCACCGGGCTCATCAAATTCATTCCTACAAGACAATATAACACGTACTTCATTACAATGTATCACTAAGGGGAGAATGTTAGAAATCCAAAAATAGTGATAAATTGTAATCTAGATTAGAGGAATTTCTTGTTGTTAATTCATAGATAAATGATCACTAAGGTTGAGGGGCTAATTGTGACAATTAGCATAATTGTAGAATTAGACTATAAATAGCCCTCTCATACCTTAGAGATCATAACAATTACACATACAATTACACATAATCAATATACCTGTTAATTCACACACAGTTGCCTTTGATTCTCTCTCAAAACACACACAAACACCAAGAACACACACTATCCAAACCGCCATTGATGAATTGAATTCAGTGATAGAAATCGTGTTATAACATCTCTTAATTGGATCAAGGGTTTTTCCTCGTCAACAAAATTCTGGTGTCGTTGTGCTTTTCGTTTTTTCTTTAAGATCCTAGCTTTAATTTTCAGTGCTTTACTTTTATCTTCAACGGTTTTCTTAATTACTCAAAACACGTCTTGACTAGTCAAATACACCATATGTGTGTTGTGATATATGCGTGTTTCATGGCTTAAGAATTTTTAAATTGAAAAAATTTTAGAAAGTAAAATATGAAACTAAAACACGTCTTGACTAGTCAAACCCGACACCATATGTGTGTTGTGATATATGCGTGTTTCATGGCTTAAGAATTTTTAAATTGAAAAAATTTTAGAAAGTAAAATATGAAACTAAAACACGTCTTGACTAGTCAAACCCGACACCATATGTGTGTTGTGATATATGCGTGTTTCATGGCTTAAGAATTTTTAAATTGAAAAAATTTTAGAAAGTAAAATATGAAACTAAAACACGTCTTGACTAGTCAAACCCGACACCATATGTGTGTTGTGATATATGCGTGTTTCATGGCTTAAGAATTTTTAAATTGAAAAAATTTTAGAAAGTAAAATATGAAACTAAAACACGTCTTGACTAGTCAAACCCGACACCATATGTGTGTTGTGATATATGCGTGTTTCATGGCTTAAGAATTTTTAAATTGAAAAAATTTTAGAAAGTAAAATATGAAACTAAAACACGTCTTGACTAGTCAAACCCGACACCATATGTGTGTTGTGATATATGCGTGTTTCATGGCTTAAGAATTTTTAAATTGAAAAAATTTTAGAAAGTAAAATATGAAACTAAAACACGTCTTGACTAGTCAAACCCGACACCATATGTGTGTTGTGATATATGCGTGTTTCATGGCTTAAGAATTTTTAAATTGAAAAAATTTTAGAAAGTAAAATATGAAACTAAAACACGTCTTGACTAGTCAAACCCGACACCATATGTGTGTTGTGATATATGCGTGTTTCATGGCTTAAGAATTTTTAAATTGAAAAAATTTTAGAAAGTAAAATATGAAACTAAAACACGTCTTGACTAGTCAAACCCGACACCATATGTGTGTTGTGATATATGCGTGTTTCATGGCTTAAGAATTTTTAAATTGAAAAAATTTTAGAAAGTAAAATATGAAACTAAAACACGTCTTGACTAGTCAAACCCGACACCATATGTGTGTTGTGATATATGCGTGTTTCATGGCTTAAGAATTTTTAAATTGAAAAAATTTTAGAAAGTAAAATATGAAACTAAAACACGTCTTGACTAGTCAAACCCGACACCATATGTGTGTTGTGATATATGCGTGTTTCATGGCTTAAGAATTTTTAAATTGAAAAAATTTTAGAAAGTAAAATATGAAACTAAAACACGTCTTGACTAGTCAAACCCGACACCATATGTGTGTTGTGATATATGCGTGTTTCATGGCTTAAGAATTTTTAAATTGAAAAAATTTTAGAAAGTAAAATATGAAACTAAAACACGTCTTGACTAGTCAAACCCGACACCATATGTGTGTTGTGATATATGCGTGTTTCATGGCTTAAGAATTTTTAAATTGAAAAAATTTTAGAAAGTAAAATATGAAACTAAAACACGTCTTGACTAGTCAAACCCGACACCATATGTGTGTTGTGATATATGCGTGTTTCATGGCTTAAGAATTTTTAAATTGAAAAAATTTTAGAAAGTAAAATATGAAACTAAAACACGTCTTGACTAGTCAAACCCGACACCATATGTGTGTTGTGACATATGCGTGTTTCATGGCTTAAAATTTTTAAATTGAAAAAATTTTAGAAAGTAAAATATGAAACTAAAACACGTCTTGACTAGTCAAACCCGACACCATATGTGTGGATTGTCACCATATGTGTGTTGTGATATATGCGTGTTTCATGGCTTAAGAATTTTTAAATTGAAAAAATTTTAGAAAGTAAAATATGAAACTAAAACACGTCTTGACTAGTCAAACCCGACACCATATGTGTGGATTGTCACCATATGTGTGTGTATAAGGAAGTTGCTGGTTCTAGGACTTATAAAAATTTCAAAACGGGAAAATTTTCAAATAAGTCAAAATAGAAAGTGCACTTGCCTTATAAAATTGGACTTTAAAAATTTAAGAAAAACAAGGGTTTTGGTTAAATTTGGTAAAGTTCAATGTGTCGTTTATTAAAACTAAAAATGTTTTGGAAGATTATGAAACAAACGGTTTCACTATCTTGGAAAACATTAACAGTTTTAATTTCGAAGTGTTGATTCGATAAAATTGGTGACGTTTTGGAGGATTATGAAACAAATGGTTTCGCTATCCTGGAAAATGTTAAGAATTCTATTGTTCAACCTATGTGTCGTTGGTTAAAGTTGATAACATTTTCAGAGCCAGTGAAACTAAGAGCTTCAGGGGTTTAGAAAATGTTAGGAGCTTTAAAATTCGACGTTATTTGTTGTTGCTAACCGTTTATTGTTTGTATCTTTTTGTAGATGGCTGAAAGACAGTTCCACAGGAATCATAACTATTTGATTAATTTGGACGTCCACCAGGAGAATGCAACAGAGTTTGTTCCTATTCTAGAGTTCTTTCAACGATCCAGAATTCGAAGGGTTCTCACTGCCAACCCGGTGATACAATTGACGTATCTTCGTCAATTCTGGGCCTCTGCTAGATATGTTGCTGGAAATAATCAGAGGATTGAAGCTCGGGTGAATAATCAGGTCATCCAGTTCACTCCTCGGGATTTGGTCCAGATACTTGGTTTGGGTACTGAAGCCCAAGAGGGAGGAGCCAATGGTCCCATCACATACCCACTGGCATTAAGATATGGAGTCTACAGAAGAATGGGTTATGTTGGTGATCCAAACCAAAACACCTTCACGAAGAACTGTATTCACGGGAAATGGAAGTTCTTCAGTCACGTGATTTTGGTTGCTCTTAGCAACAGGAAGTCAGGGTACGACAAGCTGAATGTCGAAACCCAATCACAGGTTGCCTCCCTTGTGCTGAACAAGCCGTATAGCTTTTCTCGGTTCTTCTTCAACGAGATTAGGAGGCAAATTGGTGCAGCTGCCAACGAGCGCTTCTTGATGTATCCTCGATTTATCATGATGATCATCTACGCTCGTCTGCCCAATCTACCACAGGTGGGTCCTGTCAAGCATGTAACCACAATGTCGAATCGCATATTTCGGGATAGTTACAAGTATAGAGGTCCACTCCTACCTCCAGCTCGACCGACAGACATCTTTTTGGTGCAGTAATAAATCCGGCATATGTAGCACCAGACAACAACAACAACAACAACAACAACAACAACAACAACAACAACAACAACAACAACAACAACAACAGCAACCAGAACAACCACTCCAACAACAACAACAACAACAACAACAACAACAACAACAACAACAACAACAACAACAACAACAACAACAACAACAACAACAACAACAACAACAACAACAACAACAACAACAACAACAACAACAACAACAACAACAACAACAACAACAACAACAACAACAACAACAACAACAACAACAACAACAACAACAACAACAACAACAACAACAACAACAACAACAACAACAACAACAACAACAACAACAACAACAACAACAACAACAACAACAACAACAACAACAACAACAACAACAACAACAACAACAACAACAACAACAACAACAACAACAACAACAACAACAACAACAACAACAACAACAACAACAACAACAACAACAACAACAACAACAACAACAACAACAACAACAACAACAACAACAACAACAACAACAACAACAACAACAACAACAACAACAACAACAACAACAACAACAACAACAACAACAACAACAACAACAACAACAACAACAACAACAACAACAACAACAACAACAACAACAACAACAACAACAACAACAACAACAACAACAACAACAACAACAACAACAACAACAACAACAACAACAACAACAACAACAACAACAACAACAACAACAACAACAACAACAACAACAACAACAACAACAACAACAACAACAACAACAACAACAACAACAACAACAACAACAACAACAACAACAACAACAACAACAACAACAACAACAACAACAACAACAACAACAACAACAACAACAACAACAACAACAACAACAACAACAACAACAACAACAACAACAACAACAACAACAACAACAACAACAACAACAACAACAACAACAACAACAACAACAACAACAACAACAACAACAACAACAACAACAACAACAACAACAACAACAACAACAACAACAACAACAACAACAACAACAACAACAACAACAACAACAACAACAACAACAACAACAACAACAACAACAACAACAACAACAACAACAACAACAACAACAACAACAACAACAACAACAACAACAATAACAACAACAACAACAACAACAACAACAACAACAACAACAACAACAACAACAACAACAACAACAACAACAACAACAACAACAACAACAATAACCTCCCGTGCAACAACCCCCAGTACATGCTGAAGCTGTTGATGATATGTTCTTCCAAGTAGAACAAGGTCAAGGAAATGCTGAAGATGCTACGGAGGTTGCACAACAAATGTTAGAACCTGACGATGACATCCATCAGGTTCAACATTTTGACGCTCGTGCAGATCTAGAGGCAGAGATCGACGAGTTGTTCGAGGATCACGAGGCCGATGATGAGGCAAGTAGTGATCCTCATGCCACTGCGAGCGATCAAGAGGAGAGCTCCAGTGATGATGATGATGGTCATGAGGACCCTCAGGAGAGAGCACGTAGGCTTTTGCAAGAAAAACGTGCTGCTCAATCTGAAAGGGAACTGAAGGCTAATGCAGATTTCCATCCTGAGGAGGAGGAAGAAGAAGATAGTTCGCCGCAACCGCTCAAGAGGAGGACGAGAGCTGGCAAAGGAACATCGGGCACACATGAGTCACCCAGACTTAGTGCAATTATGAGTGTGGCAGTTGAAGAGGGACTAGGGCTTACGTTTGAGCATGTGCAGAGTGATACTGAGGAGGTAACTGCTAGACCTAGGGGAGAAGGTAAGGGATTGATGATGAGATCACTGGTTGAGCCATCAAGAACAAGAATCAGACTGTCAGCAACAGGGTCTGCATTCACATCTTTCACCAGTGCTGCTACAACATCAGTTCCACATAGTACAGTTACACTTCCGGTTGTTGGACCTTCTGCAACCCAACAACCACATGCATCCACAGTCAGACCGTCTGAGTCAAGACCGACTGTAACACAGACTATCTCTCTCGGCCATCGGTGACTTCTTTCCAACCTACCAGCTCTAGATCCGACGATGATACTATATCAGGGTTGGAAAAACAAATGGCTGAAATGAGAGCTCTGGTTGCTGGCTTAACAGATAATCTATTTAAGCAAGAAGAATCACATTGTCAGGAGCTTGAAGAGCTGAAAGCTAAGAATGCTCAGCTTCGGACAAGGCATGAGGCTCTACAAACGATACAATCTGAGACATCTGAGCACCTAAAACAGATCGTCAAAAAAGATTGGAAAACCATAATGAGGTGATAAAGAGCCAGACTGCGGGTCTGACAAGCTTCGATGACGACTATGACCAGCTGAATGAGATTATTGAAAATCTTAAGTCTTAGGGGAGATACAGCCTACCTGCAAGGATGATGCCCTTAGGAAAGAGAAAAGAGAAGACGAGGGAGATGATCCTAGCAGACAAAGAGAAGAGACTCCAATATTTTCAATGGGCATAAGGATTGCCACATCTCAGGGGGAGCAAAGCCAGCCTGGTGCTGCTGGTACCTCTCGAGCCCCCACAGCTGAAGACAAAGGAAAAGGGAAAGCTCCTGCCGATGCTTGTCCCTCACCAACTGAAGATGTAGGTGTTGGTGTCCAGGAATGACCAACTGGAGGAGAAGGGGTTGGTCATCAGGAGGAATCAGCATCTGATGATGATACTGATAGTCTGCTTTCTGGAGATGATATTTTATCATCTAACTCTTCTGACACCTTGATTCTAAAAAACGAGATTTTTACAAAGTTCGGACACGATGACGTGGCATATCAAAATGCAATGGCCGACATGATCAAGCCAAAGGATCCAGGATCTCGGGCTGATCAAGAAAGAGTTCGTAGAATTGCTGCAGGCAGAAGCAAGGAATCACTGACAGAGTCTCATTCATATTTTAAGAAGGAGATTCATGTCAAAAGGAAGAAGATGAGCAAGAGAAAGTAGATGACCTCTGAAGTTCCTGAAGAGGGTTTTTGGCTAGCACTTAGGAAGACAAACGAAGACTTGAAGGTCACATCTAAATATGCTAATGTCAAGGGGGAGACTGTTGGTTCATGTTTCTCGGTGACAAGTGTGTCATGTATATTTATATATATTCAAGTCTTGTAATTTATCTTGTAATTATCGTTTGTCAATAA
>CM067174.1:65672874-65772874 GCA_034093135.1 Erigeron breviscapus | reverse complement strand
ATGGTAGGGGAAATAATCACAAAATGGACGCCCATCAGCCCCCAAAAGTTGTGGCGCAATTTTCAGGTCAGGGAACTCAGAGGCTTCACAGTTGCATTACACACTCCAAAAGTTGCGACACAAGTCTACATCTGACAACATAAAACTTCATTTTTGACACATAAAACCATTTGCAACCATCCTTAACTCATTTCCATAACTTATACTCATAATCCAAGTTCCAAATGGATAAAAGTTCTGTTGGAGTCAAGTCACTCATACATTACAAGATAGATTTGAAGATGACAAACAACTCAAGAAATACTTAAGTCCTTGGTTCTGGAGCTGAGTCAGCTTGGATGGTTCCAAGCTGAGTCAGCCTGAACATCTTCACTGGAAGATGGTATCTCTCAAGCTGCATCAAAAGAAGAACAAGCACTTGGTCTAAATCAAAGATGAAGAATAAGGATAGAAGGCCAAGCTGATGGGTGGAAATCATCTTGGATCTTATAGTCAGCTTGGAAGGTACATGTTCAGCCTAGAGTCTTGCAGTTGCTCCAGAGTTGTTATAACTTTGTATATATCATCAATCAACTCGATAAGCATCAGAAAGGACATTCTAGAACTGCATTCACCCCCCCCCCCCCCCCCCCCCCCCCCCCCCCCCCCCCCCCCCCCCCCCCCCCCCCCCCCCCCCCCCCCCCCCCCCCCCCCCCCCCCCCCCCCCCCCCCCCCCCCCCCCCCCCCCCCCCCCCCCCCCCCCCCCCCCCCCCCCCCCCCCCCCCCCCCCCCCCCCCCCCCCCCCCCCCCCCCCCCCCCCCCCCCCCCCCCCCCCCCCCCCCCCCCCCCCCCCCCCCCCCCCCCCCCCCCCCCCCCCCCCCCCCCCCCCCCCCCCCCCCCCCCCCCCCCCCCCCCCCCCCCCCCCCCCCCCCCCCCCCCCCCCCCCCCCCCCCCCCCCCCCCCCCCCCCCCCCCCCCCCCCCCCCCCCCCCCCCCCCCCCCCCCCCCCCCCCCCCCCCCCCCCCCCCCCCCCCCCCCCCCCCCCCCCCCCCCCCCCCCCCCCCCCCCCCCCCCCCCCCCCCCCCCCCCCCCCCCCCCCCCCCCCCCCCCCCCCCCCCCCCCCCCCCCCCCCCCCCCCCCCCCCCCCCCCCCCCCCCCCCCCCCCCCCCCCCCCCCCCCCCCCCCCCCCCCCCCCCCCCCCCCCCTCTACAACTCTTTGAGACATCTTAAACCATCCTGTTATCTCCTTGGGGACCTATCAGGTGGTATCAGAGCCAGGTTTTGTAATACACTTAACTTGATCCCTCTCATTTAACTTTTATTTTGGTTTAAAATATGTCTCAACCTATGTACACTGATAATGGTTCTTCAACCAGACCAACCATGTTTGACAAAACTGATTTTAGTGGGTGGAAAGGAAGAATGTCCCTTTTTCTTGAATCTATTGATAATGACATGCCTGATATACTTGTTGATGGACCTTATGTTCCAAGGGATACAGTAATCACACCTAGGCCAGCTCCAACTGATGGAACTGAGCCTGGTGCACCTGATGTCAGAGTTGTTATAACTTTGTATATATCATCAATCAACTCGATAAGCATCAGAAAGGACATTCTAGAACTGCCAGTTATTGATTGTAAACATTCTATGAGGTGTCCATTGTATTGTTGCTGCACGATCAACTTTGGTGAGCAAGTAGGGAACAAAAAGGACAATGTCACTATCATCTAGTACTGATCAAGCAGAAGCCATTAGATCAAGACGCGTGGAAAGAAATGGACAGCATCCAAGGCAGTGTTGATGCTTATATAAACCAGCCTTTGTGTCTCAAGAATGTGTGCATCCATTACATTAACTCTCACAATGATTAAAGCTTATCAGCTTGGATCCGTGTTGTACTCAGCTTAGGCTAGTAGAGTTAATAAACAAAGTTGTAACTTGCTATTCAGCTAAGTAGTTAGATTTGTAGGCTAATCTGTTCCACAACTACTTGTAATTCTTTTTATTCATCAATAAAAGAATTAGTTGAAAATCAGCTTGCACTTTGTTCTTGGATTGCACTTTACTTTACTGTCTTTATATTCTGTCTATTAACTTACTGTTTCATGAATATATCTATCTCAAGCTGAATATGGACAAATACTTTAAGATAATTTACATTCCGCATTAAAAAGTCTTTTCAGGCTGATTAAGTTTAAAAGTTGTATTCACCCCCCCTCTACAACTCTTTGAGACATCTTAAACCATCCTGTTATCTCCTTGGGGACCTATCAGGTGGTATCAGAGCCAGGTTTTGTAATACACTTAACTTGATCCCTCTCATTTAACTTTTATTTTGGTTTAAAATATGTCTCAACCTATGTACACTGATAATGGTTCTTCAACCAGACCAACCATGTTTGACAAAACTGATTTTAGTGGGTGGAAAGGAAGAATGTCCCTTTTTCTTGAATCTATTGATAATGACATGCCTGACATACTTGTTGATGGACCTTATGTTCCAAGGGATACAGTAATCACACCTAGGCCAGCTCCAACTGATGGAACTGAGCCTGGTGCACCTGATGTCAGAGTTGTTATCAAACCCAGAGCAGATTGGGGTGATGAAGATAAAGAATGGTCAACTTGGATGTAAAGGCCAGGAACTTTATTGTCCAAGTCGTACCTAAGGACATCTATTGAGCCATTAGACATTGTCCTAGTGTTAAAAAGATGTGGGATACATTGACTGTTATGTATGAGGGTTGTGCAACTTCTATGGAGTCTACCAAGACTACCTTAACTAGAAGGTATGAAAGATTCTTTGCACATAAGAATGAATCCCTCACTGACACTCATACCCGATTTAATGCACTTGTTAATGACTTGATTGCCATTGACATACATAAAGATGATGATGTACTTAAAAGCAAATTTTTAGATTCATTACCTTTAAAATGGAATAACTATGTCGCTAGTGTCAAGTTGAGTCCAGTGTACAAAGAACTTGACTTGCCAGGTCTTTATGGGTTGCTTCACAACCATGAATGCACTGAAGCTGAAAAGCTGATTGCCATGGGTGATGCTGTGGGAAGCTCTAGCTCTGCACTTGTTGCATCTTCAACTAAGCATCCCAGCCCACTGTGTGATGAACCTGTTCCAAGTCAGTTTGTGAGTGATATTGTTGAAACTGATAAACCTTGTGAATCTGAGACTGAATATTATTCAAGTGATGAAACTGAGAGTTTGGCTAGTGAGGTTGGCATGTTGGCTGAAAGATTGAGGAGAAAAAAAATTTCAAAATTTAAAGGAAAAAGAGTTTCTAAAAGTGACAAACCTAGAAAGCCTTTAGATATGTCAAAAATCACTTGTTATAAATGTGGTAAAACTGGTCATATGGCAAACGATTTTAAATCAAAACCCATTCAACAAGCTGATAACTCTAAACCTAAGTATAGTGGAAAAGATGAAAAATACTCTAAACTCAAGCTGAAAAATAAGAAACTTAAAGCACATGTTGCTAAGCTGAGTGAGAAGAGTCTTGTTGCAAAAGATTGGGCTAAGAGTGCAACCTCATCTGATGATGAAAGTTATGAGGATGCTCAATGCTTCATGGTCAAAGAGCAGTCAGTCAAGTGTCAAGTAATCAAGGAAAGGTGCTTGATGGCCAAAGATGCTACTGAAAAACTTCTTGATGGCATGACCAAGCTGAGAGAAGAAAGTAATCAGCTTACTCAGTCAGCTCACTCTGCATCCACTGTTCAAGAGGTATCTCCTTTTCTCTCTCTTTCTGATGAAGAAAAACTTGCTAAATTGAACAAACTTGGTGATGAGGTTCTTTTGCAAAGACATTTCAATAAACAACATAAAATGGAAATTATGTCTTTAAGAAATGAAATTTCAGTACAAACTCAGTCAATTGAAAAACTTCAGTCAGAAGTCAAAGCTTTACAAAGAGTAAATGTCTCTCTCTTACAAGAAGCTAAACAAGCTGATGAAAAAAATTTGAAAATCAAGCACATAACTGAGTCTTGGTGTACTGGTGCAAAAAGAACAGCCAAGTGTGTTAATGAGCAAGTACCTCAACAAATTCAGGCCATATTTGATGGTGACTATGATAAAGCTATTGCCATAAGTGAAGTATGTGCAATGGAGCCTTGTTATCAGCCTATACCTCCTACAGTTATTCACACTAAAAGAATTCTCAAAAGACAGTCTGAAAATCCTGGTTTAGGTTTTGTGTATGGTGGAAATTTAGAACCCATATTTGATGCTGAGTCTACCTCTATTAAGTCAGAAGTCAGTATGGAATCTTCCAAGCTGACTGACTCTCCATCTGAATCAAGTACTGAACCTAAGACCAAAGAAAACTCTTCTAAGCTGACTAATCAAAAAGGTCAGAAAACTAAAAAGAATAAATCTAGTAAGAAGAGTCAGTCTGATCTAGTCAGCTCCAAGATTAAAGCAAAAACACCCAGTACAGACTCAGATCAACTTATATCTAAGCTGATCAAGTCTAGGCTGAGTGAGATTTCAAAAGAAGTTTCTTTCTTAAACATTCTTTCAAAAGTTGATAAAAAGAAACTCAGAGCTGAGTCAAAGAAAGCTAGAATTGGTAAAGGATATTTAAGACAGTCTGAGTCCAAAGTTGTTGAAAACAATTTTCAAGAAAAATCTAAACAACAATGGAAAGTAAAATTAAATGACAAGAGTTCCTCTTCTACCCAAACTGAGTCTGGCACTTCAGTCAGCTCAAGTGAACCCATCCTTGGATGGGTTCCCAAAAAGAACCAACTCTTTTCATGATTGCAGGGCATTCACAATGCATTTATCTGGTACTTGGACAGTGGATGTTCCAAGCATATGACCGGATGTAAGTCCCTGAAGATGGTGATTTTGACTTTGAAGAGCTTGTTGTTCCTGACTGTGATCCTCCTACTGATCCTATTATTGAAGAAGATAATGCACCTGTTGAGGGGAAGATTCCTATTTTTCATGATCTTGATGAAGATCTAAATCAGCCTCATGTTTCTACTCAACCTCAGAAGACATATGAAATCATTTTACCCATCTGTGAAGAAGCTCAAGCTGATAATCCTATCAACTCAGCCAACTCAGTTGTTCAAGATCTCAATAGTGATCAAGCTGAGTCTGTGCCTCAAGCTGATTCTCAATCTGCTGAAGAGGAAGCTGATCAAGAAGTACAAAACACTCCAGTCCATGCTACCAAATGGACAAGAAGTCACCCAATCAATCAGATTATTGGTGACCCCACTTCAGAAGTTCAGACAAGAAGAAATCTAACTGGAAACTTCTGCATGTTTGTCAATTTTGTTAGCAGGACTGAACCAACTGAAGTTGAAGAAGCTCTAAGTGATCCATCTTGGCTAAGTGCAATGCAAGAAGAACTCACTCAGTTTGAAAGGAACAAGGTAAGGAAACTGGTTCCTAAGCCAGCTGATAAGACCATTATTAGTGTAAGTCCCAACTTGTTAGATGGTACTACTGAAGACACCTTTATGTACCTTTTAATACTTAAATAATAAGATAAGGCTTATTATCCGGGTAAAGGTACATAAAGCATACAAGTCAATTCCTCGTAATCAGTGTAAAGCTTTGTAAGGGCTTTCCACTGATGGTCTCCAGTTTGTAACTGACTAGAATGCCAACTGGGCTTCGCTGCCATTGCCATTCTCTTTCTTCCATTTGTTGTCTTCGACTTCAACTGGAATGCTTCTTCAACTTGGTCAGTTCTCAACTGGAGGAAGTCTTCAGTTGCGTTAACTGTACGGTGCAACTGGACTTCAATATATTTCTCGACAAATCTTCTTGGTCACCAGGTGCAACTGGTGAACTGGTCAGTGTGAACTGGTGACTGGCCAGTTCCAGGTGAACTGGTCCTAAGCCAGTGATAAGACCATTGTTAGTGTAAGTCCCAACTTGTTAGATGGTACTACTGAAGACACCTCTATGTCGATGGTGGAGTTACTTTGCAATATACTTACTGAACTGGAGACGACCAGTTGCAGAGGTATATACCAAGTTCTAGATAGATTACTTATATAAAAGACAATAAGTAAAGAACAATGCAATAATACAAATAACTTGTAAACAATCTTGATGAGACAATATGTAGTTTTCAATGTGTAATTTATTTATTGATATTAAACAAATTACAAGGTTGATGCGGAACCAAGATAATACACGAATGTAAATATCCTAACAACCTATGAAATACAATTGATCTATACTCGGAATTTCTCTTCAACAATCGAAACACTTAAAGTAGTGAAATGTTCCTTTTAGCGATTGAGAGAATATTGCACAAGTTCACCAAGAATATTGCAGGTTTGCAAAGTGTGAATTCTATCGAAGTTTATTCGAAGAAGTTAATATTCTTGGTTGTGCAATGACTTGTATTTATAGGCAAAGTTAACATTGGGATGTTAACTTTAGCCGTACAAATGTGGTTGGGAGCATTTAAGGAATAGCATTTAATTCCTTAAAAAGCATTGTAAGTCCCAACTTGTTAGATGGTACTACTGAAGACACCTCTATGTCGATGGTGGAGTTACTTTGCAATATACTTACTGAACTGGAGACGACCAGTTGCAGAGGTATATACCAAGTTCTAGATAGATTACTTATATAAAAGACAATAAGTAAAGAACAATGCAATAATACAAATAACTTGTAAACAATCTTGATGAGACAATATGTAGTTTTCAATGTGTAATTTATTTATTGATATTAAACAAATTACAAGGTTGATGCGGAACCAAGATAATACACGAATGTAAATATCCTAACAACCTATGAAATACAATTGATCTATACTCGGAATTTCTCTTCAACAATCGAAACACTTAAAGTAGTGAAATGTTCCTTTTAGCGATTGAGAGAATATTGCACAAGTTCACCAAGAATATTGCAGGTTTGCAAAGTGTGAATTCTATCGAAGTTTATTCGAAGAAGTTAATATTCTTGGTTGTGCAATGACTTGTATTTATAGGCAAAGTTAACATTGGGATGTTAACTTTAGCCGTACAAATGTGGTTGGGAGCATTTAAGGAATAGCATTTAATTCCTTAAAAAGCATTGTAAGTCCCAACTTGTTAGATGGTACTACTGAAGACACCTCTATGTCGATGGTGGAGTTACTTTGCAATATACTTACTGAACTGGAGACGACCAGTTGCAGAGGTATATACCAAGTTCTAGATAGATTACTTATATAAAAGACAATAAGTAAAGAACAATGCAATAATACAAATAACTTGTAAACAATCTTGATGAGACAATATGTAGTTTTCAATGTGTAATTTATTTATTGATATTAAACAAATTACAAGAAGATAAAATGAAGAAGAACTTAAACAGATGGCCCTTCGCCAGTTCTCCTTCTCTTGGCAACTGTAGAAATGGGCTGTTTGTCTTCTGGATCAACATTTAGTCTCTCTTCAATATTTTCTTTAAACTTGAGCAGACTTTGAAGAACAAACATCCATCCTCTTTCAACCTTGTTCTTTTGTTGCTTGGCCCCCAACAAGTTTGCCATCTCCACCAGCTCCGAATAACCATATCCAGTAACATCAGGATTCTCAGTTTGCCTTAAGGGTCCATTAAGATGTTGAACCCCAACAGTGAAGTGTTTGGTACCTGGTTTGATGAAAACTTTCATATCAGTAATCTTACCAGGGTGATATCTCCGCTGTTGCACTTCAGATAAGTATTCTCTAGCTTCAGATTCATTGGCCAGTTTGATCTGGCCAGTGCTCATACTGTGCACTGCAGCTTTGATATCTTCACTTGAAGGTTCAGTTGTTTCTACCCAGGTTCTAAGGTCTGCATCTCTTGGCAGCAACTTAGGTTTACCTCTAGACTTGGGTGGATTCAACACTTGTTTGACCACTTTCTTTACCTGCTCAGCTCTTTTGAGAATTCCTTCAGTTCTCACTTCCTTGGCCTTATCCACTGTGATGTTTAGACATCTGGCATCATATTCAGCCTCATCCTCCTTATAATGTTTGTCAAGCTCAACCTCCAGCTGTTCTTTTAAGGCATTGATAATTCTGGGGTCAGCTTTAACTTTGGCATATTCTGCAAGTGTCATGCCCAGGAGACGCGCATCACTTATATCAAGTAGAGTTGGGGCTAAAGTTTTTCTATCATTAGCTTGATTAACCCTCATCTGTTTCTTTCTCTCCTTGATTGCGTCCCCAAGTCTTGCCAGTTGGTTACTTACATCTTCTGACACTGGAGGCAGCTGATCAATGTTACCAGTTTCTAGCACACTGGCTTCAGTACCAGTTGCTTTTGTTTGTTCATCAGTGGCCGGCATAACTTCCTTTCCTTTATTCTTATTCCCCCTATCAACAACATCATCAAACTGTTCAATAACATGCTGCTGGTCATCACCTTCATCTGACCCAACAACAGTTCTTTCAACCAACTGTCTTGCACTTACTGGACCTGGCAGTCTTGGTGCAGGTGCAAGGATATTCCTTCTTTCCCTTTCCCCCTTGGCAGCATCGAGACCTGCACGAATAGCTGCCCAATCTTCATTACTGGAGGGCAAACGGGCTAGAGGCTGCCACGATTGCATATCCTTGCACTCTCTAAAAACAGTGCAAATCATCCGGAAGGATCTCCACAAGTGGTTAATTTCTTGAGACTGGGTCAAGACATTTGCAGCAGTTTGGTCCTGACCAGTCTTCAAGTCTTTCAACAGCTTTGAATCTTCATCTAAACCTTTAACCACTTGTTCCTTCACTTCAGCATCCTTCTTTTTCAAATTATCCACTTCAGTTACCAGTTTGTTAATGGATGAAGTGTGAGAAGCTAACTGGGTGTTTACAGCATTAACTGCACCCCTTAACTGTCTTACTTCAAGTGCCAGAGGCTCCAGATTAACCTGAGTAGTGGGGAGCTTAGCAATTTCAGCCATTACCTTCTTAACCAACTCATCTTCTCGACTAGCCAGTTTGTCATCAATCATCTGGCCAACTGAAGTGGCCACCTGCTGTCCAATTTCAACTACATTAAGGCCAGGTCTTTCAAACAACTCCTTGACCTGCCTCTCTATCTCCTTCAGATCAACCTCTGATGATCGAACAGTGTTACTCAATAGGTTGGAGATAGATGTATTGACATTGGAATGAGTTAAGTCAAAAGCTTCCTTCAACGATGTGGACAGATTGTTACAGCTGGTGACTAACTCATTCAACTTCTGAAATACCAAGTCCTCATTTGCAGCAAATTTGTTTATTCCCAAATCAACAACCTTCGAATTTGTGATTGTTTCCTTGTTGAATCTGGAAATGGACTTGGCATTCTGCTCAATTGTCTTATGAACACCCTCCACCCGTTTGATCAGGTTTTGGATGTCGGTTGAGAATGAGACAAATTGAGTTTCCAGTGACAAAGGAGAAGTTGTCACTGGACCAGTAGCAGGTTGCACGAGATCAACTGGAGGAGGTAAAACAAAGGAAGCCTCTCCAGTTGTTCCAGTGGCAAAAGAAGGAAAAATTGGTAGTGAAAAAGAACGCTGAGGAATTTCAATGTGTTGGTCAGGCTGAGAATGCTCAGGTGTGACCAACGGCGGCGGTAGGGAGGTTTGCCTATTTCTAGGCACAAAAATTGATGGAGTTCTTTGTGGGGAAGTATTTGTGAGCGTATCTGTATGGAAAACTGAAACTTGTGGTTCTAGGGGTTGATCAGAGAAAGAAGGGAGTTGATCATGTACAGATGCATCAACCATTTCTTGATCATCTTGTGTTCCTTCCGAATCCGAAGATTCAAGATGGAACTCATCCTCATTTATGCCTAGATTCATAAATGATAGGGATGGCTGAACATCAAGTTCAGGCTCCTGATGACCAGTTCCAGTTACCTGGATGGTTTCATCAGTTTGAGGATCAGATGCCGAAGCATCTTCACCAGGGATAGACGTGATAGGAGTGGCTTCAGTTATGGTTGTTCTATCCTCAACCACAACTTGAGACGAACTGGAGGGTCCCTCATTATTTTGAGGCCCGCCCAGTTGTCTTTCTGATTCACTTTCCAAAGGTGCATCAGTTTTAGCAAATGCCAGTCGCATTTGCTCTGGAATTTCGACCTCTCCAGCTTCAGAAACAAGAGAGTCTAGATTCCTCATCAAATCTGGCCTTGTGAACGGTGAATCTGTATTTCTATACTCTTCATCGCCCAGAATTTGTTTGAAACATAGTGAAAGGAATCTTGAAAAGGGGATACACACACCCCTGGAGCCCTTCAGCTTTTGTACGAGACTCCTATACAAAATGTCAGCAAAATCCACCCTCAATCCATTCCACAAGCAGTAAGCCATCTCTGCTTGTGAGGAGTTGATCTGGTCAAGACCACCAGAACTCCCACCTAAACTTTCCACCAAGTGTACGAAGAAATACCTCCATGAAGGTGTAAGACCCTTCATGGTCATAGCACCCTTGGTCTTCAACACCCCATTGTCCAAACACTCCTTATGACCCATCTCAAGGAGTACTTGACGAAAATTGATACTAGGGGGCAAGACAACTGGAGATTCACCTTCTCTCCAGTAATTGAGGTGAAGAGCATCCCTCAATACTTCAACAGTCAAGGTACACTTGATTGTTCCATCCTTTAACGTGAAACTGATGGAGGAACAATCAGAAGAAAGAGTGGCAGTGTACCAGAATTCACACAAGTAGTTATGATTCACTTTCCAAAGGTGCATCAGTTTTAGCAAATGCCAGTCGCATTTGCTCTGGAATTTCGACCTCTCCAGCTTCAGAAACAAGAGAGTCTAGATTCCTCATCAAATCTGGCCTTGTGAACGGTGAATCTGTATTTCTATACTCTTCATCGCCCAGAATTTGTTTGAAACATAGTGAAAGGAATCTTGAAAAGGGGATACACACACCCCTGGAGCCCTTCAGCTTTTGTACGAGACTCCTATACAAAATGTCAGCAAAATCCACCCTCAATCCATTCCACAAGCAGTAAGCCATCTCTGCTTGTGAGGAGTTGATCTGGTCAAGACCACCAGAACTCCCACCTAAACTTTCCACCAAGTGTACGAAGAAATACCTCCATGAAGGTGTAAGACCCTTCATGGTCATAGCACCCTTGGTCTTCAACACCCCATTGTCCAAACACTCCTTATGACCCATCTCAAGGAGTACTTGACGAAAATTGATACTAGGGGGCAAGACAACTGGAGATTCACCTTCTCTCCAGTAATTGAGGTGAAGAGCATCCCTCAATACTTCAACAGTCAAGGTACACTTGATTGTTCCATCCTTTAACGTGAAACTGATGGAGGAACAATCAGAAGAAAGAGTGGCAGTGTACCAGAACTCACACAAGTAGTTATGATACATCTTGCGTGGGTTTCTAGAGAATAAGGGTCCTATTGGAGAATCCTTCAAAAACCTTCGGATTCTACCAATAAGGGTATTAGACCCTTGAGAACCTTGTAGGCTTGCCAATGGATTATTAGGGTTTAGTTTAAGGGCAGCACTACTCGGAGCACCAGGTGCCTGGGTGACATCTGGTGAGGGATTGTATGCAACAGTCAAGAGATTTACATCTCTTGAACGGGATGATCTAGGAGCCATAGAATGAAAATGAAATTTAGGATTTAGGGTTTTAGATTTGTGAAGCAAAGAGAAGAATGAAGCAATGTTTATGATTGGAAGTAAATGAAGGAATGTAAGAGAAAGAAAAGTAAATGAGTTTCGGAGTAAATAAGGGTATTTATAAGGGGATTCAAGATCCCAATGTAAAACCAAAAATCATATTTTATTAAACCAAATCAATTTTGAAGATATTTTGACAAAATGATTTTGAATTTTGAAATAAAAATATAATTTTCCATGTAAGCATTAAATGTTACCATGTCAGCATTAAATGCTACGACGGCTTACTTTACCCATGACCCCACACACTTTTTGTTTTCCCAATACAAACAGTTGTCAAGTACTTAAAATGGTTTCAAACACGTCAGATCACGATATCAAGTGGTTTAAAACACTCGAGTATCATCACGTGTCACACATATTGACCAGGTATTTGTAACGTTATAAAAATTTAGACAAAGACTGAACCTGGTAACTGGAGGATCAGTCCAGTACCAGTTTCCAACTGAAGAGTTCTCCAGTTGCATTTTCAAACAAAAACGAATTTTAGTCAGAAAATTATTTTGAGTCTTTCCCCCTAAAATGATGATCCAGTAATCAATTAGTGCCAAGATAGTATCACAAAGGCGTTCGATAGCCTGGCGAGCAAAGATTATCTGGACCTCCTCAACTGGAGAACTTCATCAGTGTCACTGACGCGTTCAATAACAAAGAAAGCTCCAGTTAAGGGTTTAACATTCCCAGTTCGCTGATGAGATGTTTAAAGGTTTTCTCATCGAGAGGTTTAGTAAAAACATCAGCTAACTGTTTGTCAGTGGGGATGAAATGAATTTCAATATCACCTTTCATAACATGATCTCGAATGAAATGATACCTGATGTCAATATGCTTTGTTTTTGAGTGCATCACTGGATTGTGAGAGATAGCAATTGCACTGGTGTTGTCACAAAAGATTGGGGTCTTGGTATACTTCTGACCATAATCTAGTAACTGGTTCTTGATCCAGAGAATCTGGGCACAACAACTGGCCGCAGAAATGTACTCTGCCTCAGCAGTGGACATAGAGACTGAAGTCTGCTTCTTGCTGGTCCAACTCACCAGTTTTCCTCCAAGGAAATGACAACCACCAGTTGTGGATTTTCTATCAATCTTACAACCTGCATGATCAGAATCTGAATAACCCATTAGATCTAGGAGCCATATGAAGAATGGATTATTAGGGTTTAGTTTAAGGGCAGCACTACTCGGAGCACCAGGTGCCTGGGTGACATCTGGTGAGGGATTGTATGCAACAGTCAAGAGATTTACATCTCTTGAACGGGATGATCTAGGAGCCATAGAATGAAAATGAAATTTAGGATTTAGGGTTTTAGATTTGTGAAGCAAAGAGAAGAATGAAGCAATGTTTATGATTGGAAGTAAATGAAGGAATGTAAGAGAAAGAAAAGTAAATGAGTTTCGGAGTAAATAAGGGTATTAGACCCTTGAGAACCTTGTAGGCTTGCCAATGGATTATTAGGGTTTAGTTTAAGGGCAGCACTACTCGGAGCACCAGGTGCCTGGGTGACATCTGGTGAGGGATTGTATGCAACAGTCAAGAGATTTACATCTCTTGAACGGGATGATCTAGGAGCCATAGAATGAAAATGAAATTTAGGATTTAGGGTTTTAGATTTGTGAAGCAAAGAGAAGAATGAAGCAATGTTTATGATTGGAAGTAAATGAAGGAATGTAAGAGAAAGAAAAGTAAATGAGTTTCGGAGTAAATAAGGGTATTTATAAGGGGATTCAAGATCCCAATGTAAAACCAAAAATCATATTTTATTAAACCAAATCAATTTTGAAGATATTTTGACAAAATGATTTTGAATTTTGAAATAAAAATATAATTTTCCATGTAAGCATTAAATGTTACCATGTCAGCATTAAATGCTACGACGGCTTACTTTACCCATGACCCCACACACTTTTTGTTTTCCCAATACAAACAGTTGTCAAGTACTTAAAATGGTTTCAAACACGTCAGATCACGATATCAAGTGGTTTAAAACACTCGAGTATCATCACGTGTCACACATATTGACCAGGTATTTGTAACGTTATAAAAATTTAGACAAAGACTGAACCTGGTAACTGGAGGATCAGTCCAGTACCAGTTTCCAACTGAAGAGTTCTCCAGTTGCATTTTCAAACAAAAACGAATTTTAGTCAGAAAATTATTTTGAGTCTTTCCCCCTAAAATGATGATCCAGTAATCAATTAGTGCCAAGATAGTATCACAAAGGCGTTCGATAGCCTGGCGAGCAAAGATTATCTGGACCTCCTCAACTGGAGAACTTCATCAGTGTCACTGACGCGTTCAATAACAAAGAAAGCTCCAGTTAAGGGTTTAACATTCCCAGTTCGCTGATGAGATGTTTAAAGGTTTTCTCATCGAGAGGTTTAGTAAAAACATCAGCTAACTGTTTGTCAGTGGGGATGAAATGAATTTCAATATCACCTTTCATAACATGATCTCGAATGAAATGATACCTGATGTCAATATGCTTTGTTTTTGAGTGCATCACTGGATTGTGAGAGATAGCAATTGCACTGGTGTTGTCACAAAAGATTGGGGTCTTGGTATACTTCTGACCATAATCTAGTAACTGGTTCTTGATCCAGAGAATCTGGGCACAACAACTGGCCGCAGAAATGTACTCTGCCTCAGCAGTGGACATAGAGACTGAAGTCTGCTTCTTGCTGGTCCAACTCACCAGTTTTCCTCCAAGGAAATGACAACCACCAGTTGTGGATTTTCTATCAATCTTACAACCTGCATGATCAGAATCTGAATAACCCATTAGATCTAATCCTGAGCCTTTGGGGTACCAAAGACCAAGATTAGGACACCCTTTCAGGTATCTAAAGATACGCTTTACAGCGTGCAAATGTGATTCTTTAGGGTTAGCCTGAAACCTGGCACATAAACATGTTGCAAACATTATATCTGGTCGACTGGCAGTTAAGTACATCAGTGAACCAACCATACCTCTATAGTCAGTTATGTTAACTGGTTTGCCAGTTGGGTCAGAGTCCAAATTCAATGGTGCTGCAATAGGTGTGTTTTTCGATGGGATTGAATCATATTTGTATTTTCTTAACAAATCTCTGACATATTTTCCTTGGTTTATGAAAATTCCATTTTCAGTTTGCTTGATCTGAAGACCTAAGAAAAATGTTAATTCACCCATTAAACTCATCTCATACTCAGATGACATGATTTTAGAAAACTTTTTACACATTGCATCACAGGATTGTGAGAGATAGCAATTGCACTGGTGTTGTCACAAAAGATTGGGGTCTTGGTATACTTCTGACCATAATCTAGTAACTGGTTCTTGATCCAGAGAATCTGGGCACAACAACTGGCCGCAGAAATGTACTCTGCCTCAGCAGTGGACATAGAGACTGAAGTCTGCTTCTTGCTGGTCCAACTCACCAGTTTTCCTCCAAGGAAATGACAACCACCAGTTGTGGATTTTCTATCAATCTTACAACCTGCATGATCAGAATCTGAATAACCCATTAGATCTAATCCTGAGCCTTTGGGGTACCAAAGACCAAGATTAGGACACCCTTTCAGGTATCTAAAGATACGCTTTACAGCGTGCAAATGTGATTCTTTAGGGTTAGCCTGAAACCTGGCACATAAACATGTTGCAAACATTATATCTGGTCGACTGGCAGTTAAGTACATCAGTGAACCAACCATACCTCTATAGTCAGTTATGTTAACTGGTTTGCCAGTTGGGTCAGAGTCCAAATTCAATGGTGCTGCAATAGGTGTGTTTTTCGATGGGATTGAATCATATTTGTATTTTCTTAACAAATCTCTGACATATTTTCCTTGGTTTATGAAAATTCCATTTTCAGTTTGCTTGATCTGAAGACCTAAGAAAAATGTTAATTCACCCATTAAACTCATCTCATACTCAGATGACATGATTTTAGAAAACTTTTTACACATTGCATCATCAGTTGAACCAAAAATAATGTCATCAACATAAATTTGTACCAATAAGATATTACCTCTTTCTTTCAAGATAAACAAGGTATTATCTATTGCACCTCTTTGAAAGCCATTTTTAAGAAGATGTTTAGTTAAAGTATCATACCAGGCTCTTGGGGCTTGTCTTAGACCATACAATGCTTTGTTCAGTCTATAAACCCAATGAGGATGCTTCTCATCGATGAAACCTGGAGTCTGCTTAACATAAACTTCTTCTTCCAATGTTCCATTAAGGAACGCACTTTTGACATCCATCTGGAAGACCTTGAACTGCAGATGGGCTGCATAAGCCAAGAATATTCTAATGGCTTCAAGTCTTGCAACTGGAGCAAAAGTCTCATCAAAGTCAACGCCCTCTGCTTGACAATAACCCTGGGCAACTAGTCTGGCCTTGTTTCTTACAACATGGCCATCTTCATCCATTTTGTTTCGGTAGACCCATCTGGTACCAATAGGTTCTTTCTTTAACCCTGGTGGACAAGGAACAAGCTCCCAAACATTGTTCCTTTCAAACTGGAGGAGCTCTTCTTGCATAGCTTCCACCCAGCTTGGGTCTGCCATAGCCTCGTCAATCTTCTTTGGTTCAATTAAAGATAAGAAGGTGACGTTTAAGCATTGCTCACTGGTGGCTCTTCTAGTCTGAACCCCACTAGTTGGATTACCCACAATCTGTTCAATTGGGTGGGCTTTAGTCCATCTAGTGTATTGACTAGGCTGGTGAACTACAATATCAGTGCAAGTCACCTGGAGATCTTCTTCAGTTGCAGCAGCATCTGGAGAAGGATCAGTCCAAACAACTTCTACATCCTCATCAGAGTCAATGAGGTCTCGATTAGCATCATGAAATTCCTCAGTTGAAGGTAATTCATGAGTAACTGGAGAAGTAGGTGCTTGAACTGGTGCTGATATTGGAGTGGCACGTACATCTGATCCAATCACCAATTCTTGTGGTAAGTTAAAATTGATGGAGGGATAAAATGATGTGTCACTGGTGCTTTTCTTCTTCTTGACTGGTTCCAGTTTGTTGTAACTGGAAGCATCTTCTGGTGAAACAACTGACCGATGAACTTGGTCAGTTTCACCAAAGTTGATTGGAATGACTGGAGAAATATCAAGGCTTGGTCTCTTGTTGATTGCTTCAGTTGATTCATCGAATGTGACATGAATTGTCTCATGCACCTTTTGGAGTCTATAATTATAAACTCTAAAGGCCTTTCGAATATCTGAATAGCCTAAAAATACCCCTTCATCAGCTTTTGCATCAAACTTTCCAAGCTGACTGGAATCGTTCAGTATATAAACTGGACAACCAAATACATGGAAATATCCAATATTTGGTTTACGATTCCTGAGTACTTCGTAGGCAGTCTTCTTATGTCTCTTGATGTAGACTGACCGGTTTTGGGTGTGACAAGCAGTTGCAACTGCCTCAGCCCAAAAACTGGTGGGAAGACCAGATTCAGATAGCATGCTTCTGGCCGCTTCTATCAGTGTACGATTCTTTCTTTCCACAACTCCATTTTGCTCTGGAGAGTGAACTGATGAGAAGTTTTGAGAAATGCCAGTGTCAGTGCAAAATGTTTCAAGTACCTTATTTTGGAATTCAGTACCATTATCACTTCGCAACTGACAAACTTTTCGAGTGTACTTGAGCTCAATTCTTTTGATAAGCGAGATGATTTCAGCAGGTGCATCACTTTTGGATCTGATGAATACCACCCAGCAATATCTGGTGAATTCATCAACCACAACTAGAGTGTATTTCTTTCCAGCTCTAGTTTGAACATTCACTGGACCAAAAAGATCCATATGAAGCATGTGAAGAGGTTCAGTGATGCTAAAATTTTGCCTAGTTTTGAAACTGGCTCTCTTCTGCTTACCCATCTCACACCCTGGACATGGCTTTTCCTTATTGAAGGAAATCTGGGGTATCCCATCAACCAGTTGTTTGCGAGACAACTTGTTAATGTTCTTGAAATTAAGGTGGGATAACCTTTTATGCCATAGCCAGTTGGTGTCCTCATCAGCTTTTGCATCAAACTTTCCAAGCTGACTGGAATCGTTCAGTATATAAACTGGACAACCAAATACATGGAAATATCCAATATTTGGTTTACGATTCCTGAGTACTTCGTAGGCAGTCTTCTTATGTCTCTTGATGTAGACTGACCGGTTTTGGGTGTGACAAGCAGTTGCAACTGCCTCAGCCCAAAAACTGGTGGGAAGACCAGATTCAGATAGCATGCTTCTGGCCGCTTCTATCAGTGTACGATTCTTTCTTTCCACAACTCCATTTTGCTCTGGAGAGTGAACTGATGAGAAGTTTTGAGAAATGCCAGTGTCAGTGCAAAATGTTTCAAGTACCTTATTTTGGAATTCAGTACCATTATCACTTCGCAACTGACAAACTTTTCGAGTGTACTTGAGCTCAATTCTTTTGATAAGCGAGATGATTTCAGCAGGTGCATCACTTTTGGATCTGATGAATACCACCCAGCAATATCTGGTGAATTCATCAACCACAACTAGAGTGTATTTCTTTCCAGCTCTAGTTTGAACATTCACTGGACCAAAAAGATCCATATGAAGCATGTGAAGAGGTTCAGTGATGCTAAAATTTTGCCTAGTTTTGAAACTGGCTCTCTTCTGCTTACCCATCTCACACCCTGGACATGGCTTTTCCTTATTGAAGGAAATCTGGGGTATCCCATCAACCAGTTGTTTGCGAGACAACTTGTTAATGTTCTTGAAATTAAGGTGGGATAACCTTTTATGCCATAGCCAGTTGGTGTCCTCATCAGCTTTGGTATAGAAACATTGCTCTTTTGGAGCTGGTTCCATATCCATGATGTACACATTCCCTTTTCTTGGTGCAATCATCACCACTTTCCAATCCTTGTTAAATATGGTGCCTTGTGCAATATCGAACAATACTCTGAAGCCATCATCGCAAAGTTGGCTTACACTGATCAAGTTATATTTCAAACCATTCACAAATGCAACTCTTTTGAATTCGACTTGTCCATTATTGAGCACACCATATCCTTCAGTCTTTCCAGATTGATCGTTACCAAACGTCACTGTCGGTCCATCTTGGACAGTGAACTCTTCCAGTAGGGGCTTACATCCGGTCATAGTCCGGCCAGCAGCGCTGTCCAGATACCAGATATTTTTCTTTCGATCGCCCTACACACACACAAAAATCATTAGTTATTTTTGTGAACCCATCTTTTCTTGATGGGTCCACTGGACTTCTCTACAGAAGCCACAGTTGATTGTTGAGGTGTTGAACTGGAGGCTACATCTGGAGCATTATCACCAGCTCCAGGTGCAGAAGTAAAAACGATTGGTATTTGATACTTACTCACCTTAAGTTTACCAGATTTTGTTCCAGATGGAACATTCTTTTGTTTAGGTACAGAAGGGAGTGATTTAATATTTTGTTTTAAAACTGGAGGTGGTGAACCTCCTTCCAGATTGTTAATCCGGGCAGTACAACTCTGAACCTGCCGAGACAAAAGTTGGAGTTGCCTTTCCAGATTAACCAAAATATTGTTTTGTTCAGGCAGTTGAACCTTGGACATTGGTTCAACTGGAGATTTAGTCTGTCGGGTCTTGGGCTCCTTAGACTTATGAGGTAAAGGCTTGTTACCAGTGGCCTTTTTGACTGGAGCTTTAGCCTGTTTGGCTCCAGTTTTAACCTCAATGGGGGTGGTCTCATTGGTTTCAGTTTCAACAGCTTCAGGTTGATCATAAGGTGTTTCAACCTGGAGAGCTGGAGGCAATGCATGAAGATCTGGTATAAGAGCTGCCATCTCCAGATCTTCAGATTTCCATGCATTTTTCTGGGCATCGATAGTTCTTGAAAATGCATCATAGTTTTTGCCAGATGCTTTTACCCAGGACTTGATAATCTTTTGAGCCTTTTCAAAATCATAAGATAGTTTTTGATTATCAAGTTCTAAAGCCTCAATCTTTAAAACTGACTCCTTGAGAGCCAACTGGACACTTTGCAAATCATTCAGTTGTGGTTTGACATTGTTCAGTTCAATTAAGATAGTGTCAAGATATCGTTCACTATCAGCTCTAACAGTTTCTACAAATGCCAAATCACCACTTAATGATTCAGCCAGGTCCAGTTTTAATTCAGGGTCAACCTGGTGATCATAATCACATACCTTTTTCAGTATGATGTCCACCCATCTTCCAGAGATGACATCATCTTTCACCACATGCTGCTGTTGTTGATCTTCCAAGGCCATGAAACACATTCCCTTTTCTTGGTGCAATCATCACCACTTTCCAATCCTTGTTAAATATGGTGCCTTGTGCAATATCGAACAATACTCTGAAGCCATCATCGCAAAGTTGGCTTACACTGATCAAGTTATATTTCAAACCATTCACAAATGCAACTCTTTTGAATTCGACTTGTCCATTATTGAGCACACCATATCCTTCAGTCTTTCCAGATTGATCGTTACCAAACGTCACTGTCGGTCCATCTTGGACAGTGAACTCTTCCAGTAGGGGCTTACATCCGGTCATAGTCCGGCCAGCAGCGCTGTCCAGATACCAGATATTTTTCTTTCGATCGCCCTACACACACACAAAAATCATTAGTTATTTTTGTGAACCCATCTTTTCTTGATGGGTCCACTGGACTTCTCTACAGAAGCCACAGTTGATTGTTGAGGTGTTGAACTGGAGGCTACATCTGGAGCATTATCACCAGCTCCAGGTGCAGAAGTAAAAACGATTGGTATTTGATACTTACTCACCTTAAGTTTACCAGATTTTGTTCCAGATGGAACATTCTTTTGTTTAGGTACAGAAGGGAGTGATTTAATATTTTGTTTTAAAACTGGAGGTGGTGAACCTCCTTCCAGATTGTTAATCCGGGCAGTACAACTCTGAACCTGCCGAGACAAAAGTTGGAGTTGCCTTTCCAGATTAACCAAAATATTGTTTTGTTCAGGCAGTTGAACCTTGGACATTGGTTCAACTGGAGATTTAGTCTGTCGGGTCTTGGGCTCCTTAGACTTATGAGGTAAAGGCTTGTTACCAGTGGCCTTTTTGACTGGAGCTTTAGCCTGTTTGGCTCCAGTTTTAACCTCAATGGGGGTGGTCTCATTGGTTTCAGTTTCAACAGCTTCAGGTTGATCATAAGGTGTTTCAACCTGGAGAGCTGGAGGCAATGCATGAAGATCTGGTATAAGAGCTGCCATCTCCAGATCTTCAGATTTCCATGCATTTTTCTGGGCATCGATAGTTCTTGAAAATGCATCATAGTTTTTGCCAGATGCTTTTACCCAGGACTTGATAATCTTTTGAGCCTTTTCAAAATCATAAGATAGTTTTTGATTATCAAGTTCTAAAGCCTCAATCTTTAAAACTGACTCCTTGAGAGCCAACTGGACACTTTGCAAATCATTCAGTTGTGGTTTGACATTGTTCAGTTCAATTAAGATAGTGTCAAGATATCGTTCACTATCAGCTCTAACAGTTTCTACAAATGCCAAATCACCACTTAATGATTCAGCCAGGTCCAGTTTTAATTCAGGGTCAACCTGGTGATCATAATCACATACCTTTTTCAGTATGATGTCCACCCATCTTCCAGAGATGACATCATCTTTCACCACATGCTGCTGTTGTTGATCTTCCAAGGCCATGAAACACATGTCCCTTTCCTCTTCTTCATCATCAGATGAGTCATCAGAGTACTCCCATTTTCCCTCAGTTTGTGCCATTAAGCACTGATCCTTTTCCTTTTGCATGGACAGGAGGGCAATCTGGGCCTTAAGCTTCTTGTATTTAGCTTTGTAGCTATCATCAGGCCGATTGTAATTAGGGACAGAGGGGCCAGTTTGGTTATTCAACTGACTAGATCTGCATTCCTTCATAAAATGACCTTTCTTGCCACACTTATAGCATGTAAGATTGGTCTTATCCAGAGAGCTGGAGCTGGAAGCATTGTTGGGGCCATTAAATCTTTTAGATTTATGCTTAAACCTATTAAAGGTTTTAGCAATCATGGCGACCAGATCATCATCGTCAGTTTCATCATAACCATCACTGTTTTCAGTGGTCAGCCCAGAGTTTAAGAAACTGTTCAACATCTCCTTCATCGAGTGTACCTGGACACTCTCAGCAGACATTAAAGCAGCACAAGGTCGCTCAATTGTATTAGCAACCTTGGGACTCTGGGCATGGTTCATGGCATCTTGCTCAGCCACAAGTCTTGCAGCATTATTATCTTCAGTGAATCTGAAGGCTCCATAGAGCGATGCAAGAGTGTGAGTGTGCAAGGTTTTACCTTGTCTCAAGACAAGAACCATGTTTTCCCATTTGGAAGGAAGAATATCACAAAACTTCTCAAGAAGAATATCCTTATCCTTCTCTACACCCAAACCTCTCAACTGATTGATGAGGCTAGAAAATCTGGTGTATGTACCAGTTAAACTTTCATTGGGCAAGGCAAAGAAGGATTCATACTTCTTGTTCAAGGCAACTTTTCTGGTGACAATTGTGTCATCACCTCCTTCAAATTGAATCACTAATTCATCCCACATAGACTTGGCACTGGGAAACAACACAAGTGTTGGAATTAGGTCTTCAGGGACAGCCCCAAGGATCATGTTTTTCAGTCTGGTGTCCAAGTCCACCAGTCTGCGATCCTCATCAGACCAATGGTCTTCTGGCTTTTCCCTTGAGCCTCTTCTTCCAGTAGGATCAAGAAGAGGACTCACCCCAATGGACATAGGTATATATGGTCCATCCTTAAGGATTTTCAACATATACCTTTTAATACTTAAATAATAAGATAAGGCTTATTATCCGGGTAAAGGTACATAAAGCATACAAGTCAATTCCTCGTAATCAGTGTAAAGCTTTGTAAGGGCTTTCCACTGATGGTCTCCATTTTGTAACTGACTAGAATGCCAACTGGGCTTCGCTGCCATTGCCATTCTCTTTCTTCCATTTGTTGTCTTCGACTTCAACTGGAATGCTTCTTCAACTTGGTCAGTTCTCAACTGGAGGAAGTCTTCAGTTGCGTTAACTGTACGGTGCAACTGGACTTCAATATATTTCTCGACAAATCATCTTGGTCACCAGTTTACTGGTCACCAGGTGCAACTGGTGAACTGGTCAGTGTGAACTGGTGACTGGCCAGTTCCAGGTGAACTGGTCCTAACAATTAGCACAAGGTGGGTCTTTAGAAACAAGATGGATGAAAGAGGTAATGTGACAAGAAACAAGGCAAGATTGGTATCTCAAGGCTACAGTCAACAAGATGGAATAGATTATGATGAGACCTTTGCTCCTGTTGCTAGGCTTGAAGCAATTAGAATGTTTCTAGCATACTCAGCCTACAAAGGATTCAAAGTATATCAAATGGATGTGAAAAGTGCCTTTCTGAATGGCAAACTTGATGAAGAAGTTTTTGTACATCAACCTCCTAGTTTTGAAAGTTCCAAGTATCCAAACCATGTTTACAAGCTGGACAAAGCTCTCTATGGATTGAAGCAAGCTCCAAGAGCATGGTATGATACACTGTCTAAATTCTTGATAAAGAATAAGTTTGAAAGAGGTAATGTTGATAAAACTTTGTTTGTGAGAAAGTTAGGAAAGGATATCTTATTAGTGCAAATTTATGTGGATGACATTATTTTTGGTTCTACAAATGATAGCCTATGCAAAAAGTTTTCTAAGCTGATGTCTAAAAATTATGAAATGAGTATGATGGGTGAATTAACCTATTTTCTTGGTCTTCAAATCAAACAATCCAATTCTGGGATTTTTATTAATCAAGGAAAATATGTTAAAGATTTACTCAAGAAATTTGGTTTTGACAATTGCTCTCCAATGAAAACACCTGTGGGTGCTGCCACCAAGCTGAGTGAAGACATTAGTGGGAAACCAGTTGATGTCACAGCTTATAGGGGCATGATAGGTTCTTTATTATACTTAACTGCTAGTAGACCAGACATTATGTTTGTCACATGTCTTTGTGCTAGATATCAAGCATGTCCAAAAGAATCTCATTTTCAAGCTGTAAAACGAATTTTTAGGTATCTAAAAGGTACACCCAAGCTGGGTCTTTGGTATCCCAAAGATTCAGGATTTGGTCTAATTAGGTACTCAGATTCAGACTTTGCAGGTTGTAAGATTGACAGGAAAAGCACAACAGGAAGTTGTCAATTGCTTGGCAATAGGTTAGTCAGCTGGGCTAGCAAGAAGCAGCATTCAGTCTCAACTTCTACAGCTGAAGCTGAATATGTTGCTCACAAATCCTATGGATGCAGCATCAGCTTGCTGACTATGATATTATTGTGTCCAAAACTCCTATTTTCTGTGACAATACAAGTGCCATTGCAATTACCAACAATCCTGTTAATCATTCAAGGACTAAACATATTGATGTCAGATATCATTTTATCAGAGACCATGTTATGAAGGAAGATATTGAACTCCATTTTATTTCAACAGACAATCAGCTTGCAGACTTGTTTACCAAGCCTCTTGATGAAGCAAGGTTTAATACCTTGCTGAGCAAGCTGGGAATGTTAAATATGGAATAATCTATTAATGAAAACTCAAGCTGATTGACCTTTTTTGACCTAAGGATGACCAAGCTAGTCAGCTCAGCTTGGAGTCAGCTTGGATTTTACTTAGTAAGTTATTTTATATTTTTTGTTCCTTGTTGTTGTAAATAAAATATTGTTTTACTCAGTTTGTCTCTCTTTCCTCTGTACAAACCACAACCGTTACTCCCTCCATGGTAAAAAGTAACCGTTGGGGTAAGTGTACTTTCTCTCTCCAATCACAAAACGGCACACTTTTGGTGGGAAGGTCATATAAAAGCCAACCCGTTTGATCAAATCACTATTCCATTGCTTTCTCATCTCTCTAATCTCATTCTCATCTAGTTTTCTCTCAAAAGCTCTCATACTCTGTTTTTCAGTTTCTCGTATATTATTTGTTTTAAATTTTATTTTTCAATCAGCTTACTCATTAAATGGCTTCACCTTCTCAAGTTAACTATCCTGAACCAAAACAAGTCGATAAGATCGGTACCTACTTGAAGGGAGATAGGGTTCCAGAAATAGAGGGTGCCAAATGGGTTTCTACTCAGATCAAGGTACGGCCTCCACAATATGCCAATCTCCATCCACCTTCAAACAAGTCCGATTATTCTGACATGGCAAGGTATATCTTTTATCATCCAATGGGTAAGATTCTGCACTTTTCTCCTGGTTTTATTAATTATAATCAGCTTTGTGAGTTTTGGCTCACAAGCAGGGTATCGACCACCACCAAGGGCAAGCAATGCATTGTTGGTACCTTGGACAATGCATCTCGTCGACTTATACTTACTCTTGATAGTTTTAAAAGGATTTTTGATTTAGAGTATAAGTCTGACCTTGCCTATGAATCAGTCCCAACCCTAGATGTTGCTAAATCTGTTTTAAATGATATTGCTTATTCAGGGAGGGTTGGTGGTTCGGTCAAAATTTCTCATTTTTCTGGTATTTACAAATATTTGATCTCAACCATTGTGAGATCATTGCAAACTAAGGTTGGTGGTTTTGATACACCAAACAAACTTGAAATGCAAATTTTTCTACTGCATGGTTCACAATCGGTTGATTGATTTTGGTAAATTGATTTTTGATGATCTTGTAATCAAGATTTCTGCAAAATCTGAACATGTTTATTATGGCAGAATCTTGGGTTACATTATTGAAAATTTTTAAAAGGTGATTACCAAAGGGCAACAGGGGATTTTATAAAAATCTCACCCCTGGCCTCAAATATTTTTGGACCCATTGAGGTTCACCAGTCACTAACCCCTGCTATGCAGGATTATTTAGATTTTTGTGTAAATAGGGAAATGGAGAACCTTGAGGATCAATCTGATTCTCAAGAGGGAGCTGAGGCTGACCACCCTTCGACGCAAGCTGATCAGTCTCAAGCTGATTCAGACTTAGCCATTCAGGGTGGTGATCAAGGTACAACTTCTAATATCCCTGAAACTCCTTCTCCATCTCACCGTTCTTCATTTTTCGAGGGTAGGGAAGTGGACCCACAAAATCCCTTCCTAGCCGATCCCTCACAAAAATCTCCTGTTTTACAAAATGAGCCAAACTCCCAAATCCCCAAAAAGAAAAGATCTCTAAAGAGAAAGAAAGCATCAGTTGAGGGGGAGCATGCTGCAAAAGCTGCTAAAGTCTCCTCATCTCAAAGGAGACTACCCCTTGAGGCTGAATCTGCAAGGGAACGTTCCCAAGCTGACTCAGCTTCACCTGCTGCTAAGCCAATTCGCCCATCTGCATCCTCTAAAAAGGGTGCAGGTAAGATAAAAGGGAAAACTGTTTCTGCTGCATCCTCCCAAAAGGATGTACGCATTGAAAGACAGACCTCCACCCAAGGTCAGACTGAGTCTCAAATTGTATCGCCTTCATCACTCTCCAAACAGAGTGGTGAAATCACTAAAGGGACACCCCTGGACTCATCCCAAGTCCGTAAAGAGTTGAGTCCATCACGACTTGAAATCTAGAGCATGTGTACCGAAGATCTCCAAGAAAAGGTACTCGAGCTGATTCTTCTCTCTTACACTCTGGGTCTGCACAGGCTGCCAATGCTCCACCTAGATCACAAGGTGGAGTACAGGCCTCAACATTCTGTCCCGATGAGGCTGTGGTGCAACAAAACACCACAGAAGAGGGACCATCCAATTCTACCCTTAACATTACACCAACTGCAGTCGTCTCTGCACTTGTGGAAACACAAGGGACTGTCTTTGGTCAAGAGGGCTTGATTTATCAAGACCTCAATACGTCTCTTGCAGGTGAGACAGCTACCGATGGTCCTCACGATGTTGGTAGTCCAAGACTCATCACCACCACAAGGGGTGATCAGTCACTTGGTCAGTCTGGTACTCATTCATCCTCAAGGGATGTTCTGATGACTGCCAATGCTGAAGCTGATCAATCAAATCAGCTTCCTGAAGCAGGCAATGTACAGCTTGAATTACAAGTTAATTCTCCTCAAGCTGATGCCAGACTGACAACTTCAGCTCCACCTCTTGAGACTCACTCTCATGAGGAAAATCGCCCAACAACTCCTTTAGCTCCACCATCTCTAAATTTGCCTCATATACCGACCATTAGGGCCACCAGTGAGCCCTCTGAAAGGGTTCAAGCTGAAAAGCAAACTGCTGGTCCTCCCATTACGACCAGATCCATATTAAAGGATGTGGTAGCTAAGCTCACTGAGATGAATACTGCCCACAAGGCTGACATCACACAGCTTGGTGAACGTATGGATGCTTTACAGGGTAAACAAGTATCATTGCAGGATCAACTTCAAGACATTGTGAGCACTTAGTGGATTTTGGCCACCCAACAAGAAGAAATAATGTTTGATATGGCTGAAATAATGAAGATGGGTGCCAGGCTGAGTGGCACAATCAAGGGTTGGAATCAAGGAATGGCTGAGCTAAATAAAGAAAATAGAAGGTATTTAGATCTCCTTGCCACTTCCCAAGATAGGATGAAGAAGTCAATGAGAACCAGATTCAAGGCCAATAGGCTCAGACTGAACAAGAAAAACAAAAGGGTTCTCAAAGACATCAAAGATCTAAAGACTCAACTTAAAGAAGTTGTTAATGTGCCTTCCAAAGTGGAGGAGTCTGAAGCTGAGCTAAGAAACAATGTTGCAGCAATCAGCTCAACAGTTGATGAGCTAAAGACTTCAAGCTCATCTCACACTACAAAATTGACTGAGCTTGATGCTTACTTGAAAAATGATCTCACTCGGCTCATAAAGTCAATCAGCTCCACCTCCTCTGCCCCCATTGATGATGACAAAAAGGGGGAAAAGGAAGAAGAAGGGGAGAAAGAAGAAGGGGAGAAGGAAGAAGAAGGGGAGAAAGGAGAGGAGATGCTGCTGCCACTATGGAAGATGATGCTGAGGTGAATGCAGAAGAAGTTGAAGCTGCTGAAGTTATAATGAACATTGGAGCTGATCAGTCTGAAACTCAAGCTGAAACTCAAATTCAGACTGAGCCAGCTTCAACACAAGAAGAGGAAGTAGTTGTGGTAGAATCTGATGATGAAGAGGAAGAAGGAGCAGAAGTGAAAGTTGTCTTAGCTCTTCAAGCTGATGCAGATCTTATAGAGTTTGAAGATGAATCCTCCTCAGATGACAGTGACAAGATTCCCATTGGGACTTATTTTACAGAGAGGAGAGGATCTGGATCAGCCTCAGCTGTCATTCAGCCATTACAAGATCAAGCTGACCAAGATACTCAGACTGGAGGCACTCAGACTGAAGGTACCTCAAGACAAAGAAGTCTGCTTGAACTTGAAGAAGAAGCTGTTAGAAAGAATGAAGCTGAATTGAAGAAGAGACAAGAAGCAAAGAGTGCCAGATTGGCAAGGAAGCTGATTCGTGAAGAAAAGGAAAAAGAAAAATATTTAAGACTTCAGGATCAGCTCAATGAAGAAGAAAAGAGGCAGAGAATAAGAGAAGAAGAAGAGAAAACACAAAGGGCTCTCCAAGAACTAGAAAAAGAACACCTTGATGACTCTCCAAAGGAAAAGCAGTCAGCTCAAGTGAAGAAGAAGCCAGTAGTCATCTCCAGAAAGCAATCACTGTCAGAAAAAGAAAAACTGGAGAGATTCAAGCTGACTAGGGCTATTCAAGAAGAGATTGTTGGGGTCAAGCTCACAAAGGCCAAAACAAGTAAATACCCCAGAATCCACTTGAGAAGAGAAGGTGATTCAGCTACAAGTGAAGTGTTGGAGATTTCTGAGCTGTTTACTCTTGGATATGCTGAATGTGTGGAGTTGTATAATCTTCTAATGCTGAACAAGCCAAGCAATTATGGAGTGGTGGCTGGTGACTTGTCCAGAAGGTTTGACAAAATGAAAAGCTATAATATTGACACTTCTGGACTGCCACAACCACTTGCTCCTGAAGATCATTCTGAAGCTGATGAAGATGAGACTGTGCATGGTCTCAAAAGAAGAAAGAAGAAGAAAGTAACCATTGAAGACTTACTCAAAAGAAGAGAACTGCATGTCAAAATTCAGAAGTCTGGATATGGTGAAAAGATGGACAAGCTCAATTTCAGTCTGCCTCCTGAAATTGCAAATCCAATGGAAGGCCAAATCATTGAAACCCCTGAACTTGGTTTGATAATAAGGACTCACAAAGAAGAAATTGGGCTACAAAGAGCTTCTGAGCTGACAATGGTTCCAAATGTACATCTATATGCTCTCAAGCTGGTCTGCAATCAAGTTGGTGACAACAAAAGCAGATTTCATCAAGCCTTAATGATTGAAGGATCAAGAAGGGGGTATGATTTGAATAAGCCTACTCCAGATCACATAAAGGAAGAGTATTATGAAAGCTTTCTTGATTAAAACTCAAACTCTGTCCTTTATGTAACAAAAGTTTGTAAATACTCTATGTTATGCTTTAATGTACAAATTTATCAAGTAAATAGAGTTCATGTTATCTTTTTCATTTAGTTTTGTAAGTATATATTGTATAAGATGAAAAAGATCAAAAGAACCCAAGGAAAAGATTGAAAAGGGTCAAATATATAATGTTATCAACTTGATAACCCTTTCAATCTGTTTAAGTATTTCCAGTCTGATCAGAAGAAGCTGCAAAGGTTTTGTCATCATCAAATAGGGGAGATTGTTGGAGTCAAGTCACTCATACATTACAAGATAGATTTGAAGATGACAAACAACTCAAGAAATACTTAAGTCCTTGGTTCTGGAGCTGAGTCAGCTTGGATGGTTCCAAGCTGAGTCAGCCTGAACATCTTCACTGGAAGATGGTATCTCTCAAGCTGCATCAAAAGAAGAACAAGCACTTGGTCTAAATCGAAGATGAAGAACAAGGATAGAAGACCAAGCTGATGGGTGGAAATCAGCTTGGATCTTATAGTCAGCTTGGAAGGTACATGTTCAGCCTGGAGTCTTGCAAGTGCTCCAGAGTTGTTATAACTTTGTATATATCATCAATCAACTGGATAAGCATCAGAAAGGACATTCTAGAACTGCCAGTTGTTGATTGTAAACATTCTATGAGGTGTCCATTGTATTGTTGTTGCACGATCAACTTTGGTGAGCAAGTAGGGAACAAAAAGGACAATGTCACTATCACCTAGTACTGATCAAGCAGAAGCCATTAGATCAAGACGCGTGGAAAGAAATGGACGGCATCCAAGGCAGTGTTGATGCCTATATAAACTAGCCTTTGTGTCTCAAGAATGTGTGCATCCATTACATTAACTCTCACAACGATTAAAGCTTATCATCTTGGATCCGTGTTGTACTCAGCTTAGGCTAGTAGAGTTAATAAACAAAGTTGTAACTTGCTATTCAGCCAAGTAGTTAGATTTGTAGGCTAATCTGTTCCACAACTACTTGTAATTCTTTTTATTCATCAATAAAAGAATTAGTTGAAAATCAGCTTGCACTTTGTTCTTGGACTGCACTTTACTTTACTGTCTTTATATTCTGTTTATTAACTTACTGTTTCATTAATATATCTATCTCAAGCTGAATATGGATAAATACTTTAAGATAATATTACATAATTTTCGATTTATTCCTGGGAGCTCGAATGTTGATGGTGTGGATGTTGTTATTCCAATTGAGTCTGTTAAGGAGGTTACGAATAGATTCTCCAATTCATTGTATGGTTATTTTTTGGGAGAACGACTTGCCTTCCTGGTTGTTGAAAATTATGTTAAGAACAGCTGGGCTAAGTTTGGTTTGAAGCGTCTTATGATGAATGATGCTGGTTTTTTCTTCTTTCAATTTAGCTCAAAACAAGGTATGGAACAAGTGCTGGAAAAAGGGCCATGGATGATACGATCTGTTCCTATTTTATTGAATATATGGACTCCGAACACTTGTGTATCTAAACAGGAAATCACTGCTATTCCTGTTTGGGTTGATCTATATGATGTTCCATTGGTTGCGTTTACAGAAGATGGACTTAGCATGATTGCTTCTCAAATTGGTAAGCCGATGATGTTGGACTCATACACTAGCCAAATGTGTACTTCTTCTTGGGGTAGACATAGCTTTGCAAGGGCATTAATCGAAATTGAGGCAAAGAGTCAGCCACGAAAAGAAGTGACTATTGCAATTCCGAATCTTAATGGTGAGGGGTTTTCAAAACAGATTGTGTCCGTAGAATATGAATGGAAACCACCTCATTGCTCTCATTGTAAGGTATTTGGTCATGAGAATAAGAATTGTCCTTTACGACCTAAGATACAACGTGATCAGATGAAAGGAAAGGATAAGGTTGATGATGATGGTTTTACCTTTGTTGGACGTAAACGATCAAAAGGAAAAACTGGGCAACAAACTGGGAGACAACAAGAGGGTGTTCGCTTGCAAAAACAGAAACCTAAAGTGATCTATGTCGAGAAGAAAAAAGGTGGTGAGGGTAATAAGGAAAAAGTTGAACAGGTAAAAGAGGGAAATAATCCCTCTACAAATCAGCCTTCTACCTCGCATAACAAGCAACACTATGTTCATACTTCAAATACTTTTGGTGTTTTGGATAACTTGGATGATGATACTGGTTTACTTAAGAGGAAAAAGTAGGTAGGTTTTGATACGGATTCTGATGATGATGAAGTGATTTTTGATGAGGCCGATAAGAATATGGTTGATTCATTATTATCTGAGGGGGCAAGCACTCCCGTACAACAGGTTTCCAATGATTAATTTCGCTATTTGGAATATACGGGGAATGAATCAGGCCCCTAAACAAAAGGCGATTCAAAAACTTGTTTCTGATAATTTTCTTTCTTTATGTGTTGTTCTTGAATCTCATCTGTCGCATAATTTGGTTTCTTCTATCTGTACTCGAGTTTTTTCAAATTGGAAGTGGCTGTCGAATAGCCATTTATGCAATAAAGGTGCTAGGATTATTTTGGCTTGGGATGATCGGTTACTTGATCTCATGGTTTTATCTCAAACTGACCAGGTTATTCATGTGCAAATATTCATTGAGGAAAGGAAAATTATTTTGTGCTCCTTTGTATATGCTCATAACTACTGTGAGTCCCTTAAGTTCGATGGTTAACCAGGAAAGTGTAAAATACAACAAGTCTAATAATCACTAGATTGGACTAGTATTACTTGTAAATAAATGCAAGAGTATATAAACAAAGTAATACAAGACTTAAAGCAATAAACAAATAAAGTGGAACATTATGTATTTTTCAATTGTGTATTTTATTTATGATGTTAAATAAAATACAAGGTTGTGCGGAATCAAGATAATACAAATAAGTATGTATCCTAACAACCTATGAATTACAAATGATCTATATTTGTCAAATAACTCTTTTGGATCGAGATACTTAAAGTTGTGAAGTATCCCTGTTTAAGATCGAGAGTATTTAGACAAATTCACTTTCATGCAAAGTGTATGCTTAAAAGTATTTTTCTCAAGGAAATGACTTTGTATTTATAGGCAACAAAATTCACCAGTGAATTTTGTGCCGTACAAATATGGTTGCATACATTAATGATCCGACAAGAACATTAAATGTATTGGATAAGGAATAAGGATAAAGTCACATCAAATGACTTTGTGTCATTTTATCCAACCACCTTTACACACACAAACTTTGGTAAAGAACAAGTGGATTGTTCTTTGGAAAGTGTGTAAAGGGAAAAGTCAATCCTCGATATCAGTGTTCAGACTTGTAGGGTCTAGAACACTGACAATCCTCCAGTGTACAGTCTTCTTTCTTCAGACTTCAGTCAGAATATCTTCAGTAGAGTTGATCTGGACAGGGGTGAAGTCCAGTGAGCTCATCTGGAGAATACTCCAGATTTCCTATACAAATATTTGCTCACTGGTCTTCCATTATTTCTGGACAAATCTTCAGAGGGACTCCAGATTCCAAGTCTGGAGTAGGTCCAATAGAACACATTTCTGGACAGATCTTCAGTAAGGCTCCAGTAGTCGAGTCTGGAGCGAGTCCAGTAAATCTGGACTAAATCTGGACCTAACAAATTCCCCCTATTTGTTTTGAAATAATGCAAGTGTTTTCAAGCTTAAATCTATACACTTTGTATGCTTGAAAAACACAAGTTTCGATTTGTCTAAAAAATCTAAGTTACTGGAAAACACTTTATAGATCATGAGTGTTTTCAGTTTTATTAATTAAGTTCTAACTTAGACTAAATCTGATCATTTACTTATATGAATCAAAAACTGCAACTATTATTACATACAGCAACTGATAAATAGTATACAATTTTCATAAAACAATAATTTACAATAAGTAAATAATAAGAGTCAGGCCCTTCTTTTTGATGTCTGTCCTGGAGCATCTTCAGTAGCCTTTCTCTTTGGTGATGGAGAAGATGGTATTGATTCTGGTGATCTTATGCCCATTGCAACTTCCATCTGTTGCTTTCTTCTCCATACCTTTTCAATTCTTTTCAGAAATGCTTTAACATCAATCGACACATTTGTCTTCCCCCTGAACATTAAAGCGATTTCCTTCAGTTCACTCCATCCAAATGCTTGGACTGAAGTACTTTTCCTCTCATCAGTATAGTTACCCTCCCTGGTCAACTTTACTTCAAACTTAGATATGCCTTCATGATCTTCAGCCAATTTGATTTCAGCACCAGTGATCCTTCTGCCATCAGCCCTGAAATTCAACATCTCATTGTATTTTTCTTTCAGCTTGGCTTGCTGGATCAATGATTCAGTTTCCTTGGACACTCTCCTTTGCTCTACAGCAGATTGGAGTTCTTGACGATTTATTTTTCGAGAAGTGTCCAGGGGAATGAAATTGCTTACATCAGCATCTTTGATTGCTTTGATCTGTCTGGCAGTCAATTTTGGTAAACCAGTAAGTCTCTTCCTGTACTCTATCTCCAGAGCACCAGCATTCTTTCTGATCTTTTTTTGGAGACTTACCAGTTCATCCTTTCTTTGTCTGATGAGTTCTGGTACACTCACGCCATAAATTATCGAATCATAAACTTGTTCTTCTTCAGCGTAGAATGAGCGTACATGAACATCATCCAATAAACTCAAACATTGATGAACTCTGGGGTCATCCTTCATCTTTTTATAAACTTCAATATTAATGCCTAACCTGCCAGCATTGTAAGAATCCAGAGTACCCATAGTTGCCATCTCCCTTTGATGGGCCAGCAGTTCATCTTTTTTATTTCTTTTGAAAATCTCTATCATGATGCATTCTTGTTCAAGTTTCTTAGATGTTTCATCATCAGCATCTTCAGTTTGCTCTTCCTCTTCACCAGATACCACTTTTTCTTTTCCTTTAACAGCTTTCAGTGTAGTTGGAATATCTGGGAAGGTCTCAAACTGGGGCTCACTGGCTTCAGTACCAGTAGCTTCTTCAGTTAGCCCGACTTCAGTGCCATATGCTCTTTGTCTTTCAGTTAGCCCGGCTTCAGTGCCATATGCTCTTTGTGACAATTTCTTCAGTGTTCGGTCACCAGACGACTTTTCCCCCTTGGAACGATCTCCAGTTCTTGACTTGAGATCATTCCATAACTGTTCAAGCATAAGTCTGTCCAGTGGACCAAAAGTTATACCTTCTACTGGAGTTGTTTCAGACACAACTTTCTTAAGTGCCTGCACTTCCTTCTGAACATTTGCAACTGCTTTAGGCAAGTGTTTTGGCAACTTCTCATCCAGTAACTTTTCTACTTGGGGTAACACCCCATCATGAATGCTACGAAGAACAGTCCCAGAAACTTCTTCACATAATTCTTTCAACATATTGTTTCTGAACTTCCTTGTACATTCATCACTTATAGTACTAATAACTGCACCCTGGTCTAGTGTGGGTCTACTCTCCAGAGAACTGACCCTGTAAACCAAATTCTGAACATCTTCTTTCAGACCTGCCAGTTCGCCAGTGACTGCAGTCTGAACAGAATTAACCAACCTTGTCTCTAGACCCTGGACTGCCACTTTGATCTTTTCAGTGTTGTTGTTTGTGGCCAGTACCAATTCATCAAGCTTCTCATAAACCAGCTTCTCATTCCCAGCAAAGACATTCATTTCAGATGCCAGGTTATTTGATAATAATGATTTGAAGTCTGAAATAACCTGTGATGAAGTCTGGAGTGATCTCTCCAGGTCCGCCACCTTACTTAAAAGGCCTTGGACCTCGGCAGAAGATGAAGTGGAGAGACCACTGGGAGGTTCAAGAGTTGAAGGTAATCTGGTCATTAGAGGAACTTGTGCCCAGTCCTCTTCAGTTGCAGCTTTAGATGTTGCAACTGGTGACTCCGGCGCACGAGGTGGAGGTTGAGATTCTGAAGGTTGAGTGGTTGCTGGAGTGAAGTATTGAGTGTGTTCTGGAATTGAAGGTGGTGGTGGTGGTGGTGGCATGTTTGATTATGGTGGTGGCATTTCTGGTGGAGGTGTTGGCATTTCTGGTAGATTTTCTTCTTCTTGTACATCTTCACCCAGAAAATTCATGTTAACATCAAAACCTTCAGACATTGGGGAATCAACATCATCCCATTCTGGAGTCATCCCAACTGTCTGTTCACCAGGCTGTTCACCAGTTTCTACATTAACCTGTTCACCAGCCTCTACATTCAAGTCTAGTGGAGCCTCTTGCTCAATTTCCTCAACAACCTGCTCAACAACCTCTTGTTCAAAAATTGGTGATCCATCTAGATTCATAACATCACCAGGATGTCTTTCTGGATTTACCTGGAGTCCAGCTCTCATCAGACGCCTATTAGTTCTAGGTCGTCTGGAAGGTTCAACAACTTCTGTACCTTGACCTTCTGGAGCAACTTGTCTAATGGGTTGTACAGCCTCAATGATCTGTACATCATCACCAGATGGTCCTTCAACAGCTTGACCTCTATCTGGACCCATTTCAACTTCTTCCCTTTGGAAGGAAAGCATGGACTGAGGAATATCTACCTCATCCAGTGGAGACCTGAGGTTGACCAGGTCCCTCATATACTCACTCACAGAAAAGTGAGTAGTATCAAAATCATACTGGTCGCCAAGAGCATTCTTAAACATAAGAGAAATAAACGAATATAAGGAACAAATGGTTTTCTTCCTTTCACTCTTAGGCGCTCAACCAGGTCATCAAAAAGAATTTGGGCAAAGTCCACTCTAAGCCCAAACCATAAGCAGTAGGCAATCTGGAGGTGGGTTTGATTTATCTGGTCTAACCCTCCAGAACTGCCTCCCAGACATTCAACAATATGAGTGAAGAAATATCTCCATGAGTCTGATAACTTGCTCATGTAGATAGTCCCTTTTCTGGATAGCTGGCCATGCTCATCCAAGATATCCGTGTGCCCCATCAGCCTGCATACTTCCCTTGTATTTATACCAGTGGTAAGCTCAATAGGCAATTCATTCTGTTCATGATAGTTTAACTGTAGAACAGACCTGAGCAGACTTGCAGTGAAACCAAGGGATCTGGTACCTCCCTTTAGAGTATAATTGATCGATGAAGTTTCATCGTCATATTGAGCAGTGTACCAGAATTCACATAGGTACTCGTGGTACATCCTTCCTGGATTTAATGTTAACGCACCATATAATGGGCAAGAGAAAAAGAATGAGTTTAATCTCCCAATAATCGATTGGGCATCATGAACACTGGAAAGAGAGAGTCTTGCCATCCAGTTTGTTCATATTGATTCTAATGGCATTTGCCTCAAGATTGATATGAGGTGCCCTTTCAACATTATCCGAAAGAGCATATTCAGCAGCAAGGAGATTTTTGAGCGATTTTGACTGTCTAGGTGCCATTTTATACAGAATAAATGAAGATAAAATTGAATATATATAGGTTATGATGAAGAATTGATGAAGGAATTGAATGAAAATGGAGTAAATAAGAGAGATGATGATGATTGGAAAATGAATGAAGAAGTAAATAAAGGAATTTGAAAGATTTGGGAGTAAATATGTTCGAAGTAAATGCAATTGAAATTGAAAGTGGGTATTTATAAGAGAGACAATGTGGAACTCAAACGGTTTATTTGAAATTATCAAATAAAGTTTTTGATCGGGTTCTGAGATCCGCATTAATTACATCACATCATACATAAATGCATGACGGTTTACAGCCCACAAACAGTAACAAGTTGCACTTTTTGTTTTCCCAAAGTAAAAATACCATCATTACGTTGAAAAAATTTATATGCCACGTAGGATAAAAATATCTTCAAAAAGATTTTCTTACGTGGCACACACAATGACCAAGTATTTAGAAAATATTATGACATATTTCAGTGCATCTGGAGGTTGACTGGACACTCCAGTATCACTGGTGGATTAGTCCAGTGAATATGTACTGATTGTACACTGGAGGGACACTCCAGTAAAGTACCAGTGAAAACCATTTTTGAAAGACTGGTAACCTCAAACTTGCACGTCAACTAATTCAGACAAATGAGAGGGACACATTTACAAGGAGACATAAGTCACCTCAAATACGCACTTCAATCTGTCCAGTTACCAGTGAGAGGGACACATTTACAAGGAGACATAAGTCACCTCAAATACGCACTTCAATCTGTCCAGTTACCAGTGAGAGGGACACATTTACAAGGAGACATAAGTCACCTCAAATACGCACTTCAATCTGTCCAGTTACCAGTGAGAGGGACACATTTACAAGGAGACATAAGTCACCTCAAATACGCACTTCAATCTGTCCAGTTACCAGTGAGAGGGACACATTTACAAGGAGACATAAGTCACCTCAAATACGCACTTCAATCTGTCCAGTTACCAGTGAGAGGGACACATTTACAAAGCACCAGTAATATTTTCAGAAGAGTTTGTCCAGTGAGAAAATAAATTAATAAATTCCCCCTGAACTTAAAACATTTTTAAGAAAAAATATCTTTCAAGTCTTTCCCTGGAATGTTGTTCCAGAAATCTAATAATGCAAAGAAGTACACAAAGGCGTTCAATATCTGAGCAGTCACCAGATTTAAGGATTTAACATTCCCAACTCACCAACAAGATATTCAAAAGTTTTGACATCCAGAGGTTTGGTAAAAATGTCAGCGAGTTGTTTGTCAGTGGGAATAAAATGGAGTTCAATGTTGTTTTTCATAATATGATCACGAATGAAGTGATACCTGAGATCAATGTGCTTCGTTCTGGAGTGCATGACTAGATTGTTTGAGATAGCGATGGCACTGGTATTATCACAAAAGATTGGGGTCTTTGAATATTTAATACCATAATCAAGCAACTGGTTCTTCATCCAGAGTATCTGAGCACAACAACTGGCTGCAGACACGTATTCAACTTCAGCAGTGGACAATGAAACTGAAGTTTGCTTCTTACTGGTCCAGCTGACCAGTTTGCCACCTAGGAAATGACATCCACCAGTTGTGGATTTCCTATCTATCTTACAACCTGCATGATCTGAATCTGAATAACCCATTAGATCCATGCCTGAGCCTTTGGGATACCAAAGACCTAGACTAGGGACACCTTTAAGGTACTTCAGTATGCGCTTTACAGCAAGCATATGAGATTCCTTTGGATTAGACTGATATCTGGCACATAAACATGTTGAAAACATAATATCTTGTCTACTGGCAGTTAAATACATCAGTGAACCAACCATGCCTCTATAGACAGTGGTGTTCACTGGTTTTCCATCTGGATCGGAGTCCAGTGTCAGTGGTGAAGAAATTGGAGTTGGTTTAGATGGTGAAGAGTTCATATCAAATTTCTTTAAAAGATCTCTAACATATTTCTCCTGATTAATAAAGATGCCATCTTTATTTTGTTTAATCTGGAGTCCAAGAAAATATGTTAATTCACCCATCAAACTCATCTCATATTCAGTTGACATTATTTTTGAAAATTTCTTGCACATGTTTTCATCAGTAGACCCAAAAATAATATCATCAACATAAATTTGTATCATTAACAAATTACCTTTTTCATGAAGAATAAATAAGGTATTGTCAATTGCACCTCGTTTGAAACCATTTTTCAACAAATGTTTAGTCAGAGTGTCATACCAGGCACGTGGGGCTTGTCTGAGGCCATATAACACTTTGTCCAGACGATATACCCAATATGGATGCTTTTCATCAACGAAACCTGGTGGTTGTCTGACATAAACTTCTTCTTCAAGCTTTCCATTCAAGAAAGCACTCTTTACATCCATCTGGTAGACCTTGAACTGATGATAAGCAGCGAATGCTAAGAATATTCTGATCGCTTCAAGTCTAGCCACTGGAGCAAATGATTCATCAAAGTCGACATCTGACTGGCAGTAGCCTTGTGCTACCAGTCTGGCCTTGTTTCTGATTACGTGTCCATCTTCATCTACTTTGTTTCTGAAGACCCATCTTGTTCCAATTGGTTCTTTCTTTCCAACTGGGAAAGGAACCAGATACCAGACCTTGTTCCTTTCAAACTGGTGAAGCTCTTCTTGCATAGCAGTCACCCAGCTTGGATCTTCCATAGCCTCGTCAATCTTCTTTGGTTCCATCAAAGATAGAAAACTAACGTATAACCATTGATTACTGGAGGCTCTTCTGGTCTGAACTCCTCTACTGGAGTCACCTATGATCTGATCAATAGGGTGAGCTTTTGTCCATCTGGAGTACTGACCAGGATTGTTACTGACAACAATATCAGTGCAAGAATTCAGTTGAGTCTCCACTGGAGTTGCTTCTGGAGGAGGATCTTGCCAGACTACTTCAGCATCTTCATCTGAGTCATTTAAATCACGATTTGCATCATGAAATTCTTCATTTGAAGGCATTTCCTGAAGTACTGGTTCAGTTTGGAATTCTTCATAAGAAGACATTTCTGGTCTATTCTCAACTAACACTAATACTGGGGGAGTAGTACGCACATCTGATCCAATATTAATTTCAGAGGGTAGTTTGAAACTAATAGAAGGATAAAATGGAGTACTACTGGAGAGTTTCTTTTTCTGAACAGGTTTCCAGATCAGGATGACTGGAAACTGTGTCTTTTGAATCTTCATTTTTGTCGTTTATAGGATCAGATTCACAAAAGACAATTGGAATTACTGGGGGAGTGTCAAGGGCTGGCTTCTTGTTGATTGCAACATTTGATTCGTCAAATGTGACATGAATTGACTCATGGACCTTCTCCAGTCTCTTGTTGTAGACTCTGAAGGCCTTGCGAATGGCTGAATAGCCTAAGAAATACCCTTCATCAGCTTTGGAATCAAATTTTCCTAACTGACTGGAGTCGTTCAGGATGTAAACTGGACATCCAAAAACGTGAAAATAACCAATGTTTGGTTTTCTATTTCTTAAGACTTCATAGGCTGTCTTTTTGTGTCTTTTGATGTACATTGATCGATTCTGGGTGTGGCAAGCAGTTGCAATTGCTTCTGCCCAGAAACTGATAGACAGACCAGATTCAGCAAGCATACTCCTGGCAGCTTCTATCAGCGTTCGATTCTTCCTTTCCACCACTCCATTTTGTTCTGGAGAGCGGGCTGATGAGAAATTCTGGGAGATGCCAGTGTCAGTACAGAATGACTCCAGAGTTGCATTCTGGAATTCTGTTCCATTGTCACTTCTTAACTGACACACTTTTCGACTGTACTTGAGCTCAATTTGCTTGATAAGACTGATGATTTCAGCAGCAGCTTAACTTTTAGACCTCAGAAAGATCACCCAACAATATCTGGAGAATTCATCTACGATCACCAGGGTGTATCTTTTACCAGCACGAGTCTGAACATTCACTGGACCAAAGAGGTCCATATGAAGCATATGAAGAGGTTCAGATATGCTGAAATTCTGTCTGGTCTTCAAACTGGTACATTTTTGCTTACCCATCTCACATCCTGGATATGGCCTTTCCTTTTTGAAGGAAACTGAAGGTATCCCATCTGCAAGTTATTTTCTGGACAACTTATTAATATTCTTGAAATTTAAATGGGATAACCTTTTATGCCATAACCAGTTTGTGTCTTCATCAGCTTGAGTATAGAAACACTGCTCTGAAGGAGAGCTTTCCATATCCATCACGTACATATTCCCTTTTCTGGGAGCAATCAACACTACCTTCCAGTCCTTGTTGAATACGATACCCTGAGCAATATTGAATAAGACTTGATAGCCATCATCACACAGTTGACTTACACTGATCAGGTTGTATTTCAAACCATTCACAAATGCAACACGTCTGAACTTGACTTGTCCATTGTTCAGAACACCGTATCCCTCAGTCTTTCCACAACCATCATTTCCAAAAGTAATAGAGGGTCCATCAGAAATGGTGAACTCCTCCAGCAGGGTCTTACATCCGGTCATCGTCCTGCCAGCAGCACTGTCAAGATACCAGATATATTTCTTTCGATCGCCCTGCACATACACCAGATACTTATCAGTTAGATTTGGGAACCCATCTAATGATGGGTTCACTGGACCCTCCCTTATAGGTCCCTGGGGCAATCTGGTTTAGTTTACTTTCTTCAACAGTGGTCTTAGTTGAAAAGACCACTGGGGTTGATAGTTTTGAAACCTTTTTCTTTTTCTCAACTGGAGAAATAGATTTAACTTTCTTAGCAAAAGGTTTTGTATTTTGTCTAGGACCAGATGAAGTACCCTCAATAAAGTTTAATCTTGCATTAAAACTTTGAGATTGACGAGTCAGAATTTGAATCTGGCTCTCTAACCTGGACAAAATATTTTCTTCAGATGACACCTTAGCCTTTCCAGTCCTAGGCTTAGGTAGGGGATTGGTCTGAGGCAAAGGTTTATTCCGATAAACCTCTTTAACTGGAGCAGTCATCTGGAATGCTCCAATCTTGACCTCTGGGGATTGAACTGGGTAAAAATTGGTCTTGGGAGTTACAGGCTCATCATAAACAGTGGTGGGCCTGAACCCCTCTGGTAATCGATCGATTACTGGTATTAATGATGCTACATGAGTATTTCCATCTAAGTATGCATGTTTTTGAGCAGGAAATTGATTTACTCCAGCATCATATGGCTTTTTGGTTTCTAGCCATGATTTAATTACCAGTTTTTCTTTCTCTAAAATGATCTCAAGATCTTGTTTTTCTTGAATCAATTGTTTAGTTACCAGAACCTGGGCTTGAAATGCCAGTTCAATGTCTTGAAGTTCTTTTAACTTTGATTTTAAAGCAGTTATTTCAGAAGAATCTGTTTCTAGACCATTTATACAATCAGATCTAACAGTTTCTACAAAAATCAAATCAGAATTAAGAGCTTCAGCTATGTCCAATTTTAGTTCATGGTCAGTTGCACAATCATAATCACTAACCTTCTTAATAACACTGTCTACCCATCGTCCAGATGTTACATCTTCCTTCACCAGGTGCTCATCGTCTGCCAGAGCCATGTAACAGCAATCTCTTTCTTCTTCTTCATCAACAGATGATTCATCAGAAGGAACCCACTTCTCTTCAGTTATTGCAATCATGCACTTATTATTGTTTTCAATTTGTTGTGCCATGAGAGCAATCTGGGCCTTAAGCTTTTTATATTTCAGTTTATAGCTATCATCAGGCTTATTATTTGAAGAGAATGGACCAGGCTTGGATACAAACTGGTTGGACCTGCACTCTTTCATGAAATGACCCTTTTTGCCACACTTAAAGCATGTCAAATTGGTCTTATCAGTAGAAGAACTGGATGCAAATTGTCCAGATGGCCTATTTGCTCTTGCTTTGAAACGGTTAAATGTTTTAGCAATCATTGCAATGAGGTCATCATCATCAGTTTCATCACAACAATCTGAAGAGATTTGACTGGACTCTCCAGAATCCATGAGTTCAGACACCATTTTCTTCATAGAAAATACATTCTCAGAAGATATCAGTGCTGTACTATGTGGTTCAGTATGACTAACCACATTAGGACTACTGGAGGCATGGTTAAAAGCATCTTGTTCTGCCACCACTCTCTGAGCTTGATTTTCTTCAGTGTACCTGAAAGCTCCATATAGAGTTGAGAGAGAGTGTGTGTGCAGAGTTTTACCTTGTCGTAAGACCAGGATCATGTAAGACCATTTGGTGGGTAGAATATCACAAAATTTCCCCAGAAGTATATCCTTGTCCTTCTCAACCCCAAGACCTCTTAATTGGTTTATGATACTCATAAATCTGGTGTAAGTACCAGTGAGAGACTCGTTAGGCTGAGCAAAAAATGACTCATACCTCTTGTTTAAGGAGACCTTTCTGGTGACAATGGTGTCATCTTCTCCTTCATGTTGGTTTAAAAGTTCATCCCACATGGTTTTAGCAATAGGAAAAAGAACTAGTGTGGGAATTAGGGTTTCAGGAACGGCCCCGAGGATCATGTTTTTGAGAAGGGTGTCTAGATTCACCAATCTCCTCTCCTCTTCAGACCAATGTTCCTCCCTCTTTTCCCTTCCTCTTCTAGATCCAGAAGGATCAAGAAGGGGATTGAGAGGTGATGTAGGGACATAAGGACCTTCGTTTAAAATTTTCATCATGTTCCTCTCAATACCAGTGACATGCAAAACCATCCTAGCCTTCCACGTACCAAATTCATCACTGTTCCCACTGAATTTAGGAACAGGATTATTTGAGTAGTACACATGCACGTGTGGAGAAGCAGGAGTAGGAGGAGGAGGTGGATTAGTGTTATTAATAATTGGTGGTTCATTTTGATCATTAATATTTGCATTAGGATCGGGACCAAGACTAAAACCTTGTGTATTTTCTTAGTTAGCCATCAAGAAACAGATCTAGGCAATGTTTAGCCTTCTGCTCTGATACCAAATGTGAGTCCCTTAAGTTCGATGGTTAACCAGGAAAGTGTAAAATACAACAAGTCTAATAATCACTAGATTGGACTAGTATTACTTGTAAATAAATGCAAGAGTATATAAACAAAGTAATACAAGACTTAAAGCAATAAACAAATAAAGTGGAACATTATGTATTTTTCAATTGTGTATTTTATTTATGATGTTAAATAAAATACAAGGTTGTGCGGAATCAAGATAATACAAATAAGTATGTATCCTAACAACCTATGAATTATAAATGATCTATATTTGTCAAATAACTCTTTTGGATCGAGATACTTAAAGTTGTGAAGTATCCCTGTTTAAGATCGAGAGTATTTAGACAAATTCACTTTCATGCAAAGTGTATGCTTAAAAGTATTTTTCTCAAGGAAATGACTTTGTATTTATAGGCAACAAAATTCACCAGTGAATTTTGTGCCGTACAAATATGGTTGCATACATTTAATGATCCGACAAGAACATTAAATGTATTGGATAAGGAATAAGGATAAAGTCACATCAAATGACTTTGTGTCATTTTATCCAACCACCTTTACACACACAAACTTTGGTAAAGAACAAGTGGATTGTTCTTTGGAAAGTGTGTAAAGGGAAAAGTCAATCCTCGATATCAGTGTTCAGACTTGTAGGGTCTAGAACACTGACAATCCTCCAGTGTACAGTCTTCTTTCTTCAGTCTTCAGTCAGAATATCTTCAGTAGAGTTGATCTGGACAGGGGTGAAGTCCAGTGAGCTCATCTGGAGAATACTCCAGATTTCCTATACAAATATTTGCTCACTGGTCTTCCATTATTTCTGGACAAATCTTCAGAGGGACTCCAGATTCCAAGTCTGGAGTAGGTCCAGTGGAACACGTTTCTGGACAGATCTTCAGTAAGGCTCCAGTAGTCGAGTCTGGAGCGAGTCCAGTAAATATGGACTAAATCTGGATCTAACAACTACTATATTGATCGACGTTCATTATGGAATGATTTGAAAAGGCATAAGATGTTTGCGGTGGGTAAACCGTGGTGTGTACTTGGTGACTTTAATGCTACTCTGAATTTACAGGATTCTACTGCTGGCTCGTCGGGTATTGATATTGCGACCAGAGAATTTCGAGAATGTGTAGAAGATATAGAAGTTGCTGATGTTAACATGGTCGGGCTGCAGTATACGTGGAATCAGAAACCACGAGGTGCTGATGGAATTTTGAGGAAAATTGATAGAGTAATGGCTAATGAGGAGTTTCATCACGATTTGTTGGAGCTACTGTTATTTTTAATCCGTATTTGAGTTCTGATCATGCTCCTGCAGTTCTGAAATTTCCTACAAAGACCAGGTTCAAACCCAAACCGTTTAAATTTGCTAACTTACTTGTTTCTGATAAGAATTTTCAGGAAATAGTTCGAAAAGAGTGGCAAGCTTATTATGATGGTGTTTTGATGTACCAAGTGGTAAAAAAGTTCAAATCTCTTAAGAAGCCATTGAGGAAGTTATTAGTTGCGAAAGGAAATGTTCACACTAATGTGATCAGATTGCGGACTGAGTTGGAGGCTGTACAAACAGATCTAGATAACGACCCACACAACTCAGTTTTAAGGGAGGAGGAAGCTGCTTATTTACAAGCTTATAATGAGGCTGTTATTGAAGAAGAACGATTCCTTAAACAAAAGGCAAAAGTTGAGTGGCTTCGTGTTGGCGATTCGAACTCTGCTTATTTTCATAAAGTGGTTAAGGCTAGAACAGCCCGAAGCCATATTGGATCCATTCATGATTTGAATGGTAATCTTGTTGATGGGGACGATGTGTATGGAGCTTTTGTTTCACATTACTCACGTTTTCTTGGCCAATCAAATGGGGTGACACCGATTAACTTATTGGGTTTAATTCCTAATACTATTTCGGCACAGAAAGCAGAATTTATGATTCATGAGGTCACATCTGATGAAGTTAAGCAAACTATCTTTTCTATGGGTGATGATAAATCACCGGGACCGGATGGCTATTCGGCTGCTTTTTTCAAAGGGGCTTGGGATGTGGTTGGTAATGATATTTCCGCTGCTATTAAAGATTTTTTTGTTACAGGAAAGCTTTTAAAGGAGATGAATCATACGGTCATTGCTCTTATACCAAAGATATCATCCCCAACTACTGTTACTGATTTTCGACCTATTTCCCTTTGCAATATCCTGTTTAAATGTATTAGTAAAATTATTGCAAACAGGATTAAGGATAGTCTTGGTGATATTGTTAGCATCAACCAATCTGCATTTATCCCAGATAGAAGAATCACTGATAATGTGCTTCTTACTCAGGACATAATGCATAACTATCATCTCAACAGAGGTCCTCCGCGTTGCGCTCTAAAAGTAGACATTCAAAAAGCTTATGATACTGTTGATTGGGATTTTCTCAAGGTTATTCTGGTGGCATTTGGTTTTCCTTCTCAAATGATTGATTGGATTATGCTATGTGTTACTACGGTTACTTATTCTTTGAGCATCAATGGACATTTTCATGGGTATTTTAAAGGTAAAAGAGGGCTTCGGCAAGGTGATCCTCTTTCTCCTTACTTGTTCACGCTCGTCATGGAGATTCTTACGCTTATCTTGAAGCGTAATGTTCGCAGTTCAGAATCATTTTCCTTTCATCACCATTGCAAAGAGCTTCAGGTTATCAATCTCTGTTTTGCTGATGACTTATTCATTTTCATGTGTGGTACAGTAGAATCAGCTAGAGTTATTATGGATTCTCTTGAAGAATTTCGAATGGTTTCTGGTCTTTCTGCTAGTTTACCAAAAAGCACTGCTTATTTTTGTAATGTCTCTCAAACTGTGAAGCAAGCAATTCTTAGTATTCTCCCCTTTGAAGAAGGACAGTTACCGGTAAAGTACCTTGGTGTTCCTCTTGTCTCCTCTAGGTTGGTTGCCCGTGATTGCAAAATGCTTGTTGATAAGGTCCAAAAAAGAGTTAATGACTGGCGTAACAAGTTCTTGTCCTTTGCTGGCCGAGTGCAACTCATTAATTCGGTATTATCTTCTATTCATGTCTATTGGTCTTCTGTATTCATTCTCCCTATGAGTGTTATTCTTGATATAGAGCAGATTATGCGCCGATTTTTATGGAGTCAGGGGGATATGTATCGAGGGAAGGCAAAAGTATGCTGGGATGATGTATATCTCCCAAAAGAGGAGGGTGGGCTTGGTATTCGCAAACTTAGGCCTTTTAATGTCACCCTCTTTTCAGTTCATATTTGGAATATCCTTACTAATAAAGAGTCTCTTTGGGTTAAATGGATACATACGAATAAACTTCGTGGTATGAGCTTTTGGAATATTCCTTATCGTGGTAATCTTTCATGGAGTTGGAGGAAAATGTTACAAATTCGACCCATTATTCGTCAGTTTATTTGGGTTAATGTTGGAAGTGGTGCCTTAACAAATGCTTGGTATGATAATTGGTGTAGTAGTAGTCCATTGTGTAACAAGTTTTCGCCTAGAGAGATTGCATCGGCGGGATATTCGATAGATACCAAAGTTGAACAGCTTGTTTTTAATGGCCAGTGGAATATACCTCAACAATGGATGAATCGTGTTGATCTGTTTACTTTAGCTCCCTCTTTATCTAATATTGCAGATTCTTGGTTTTGGAAAGATAGAGATGGTATTTCAAGACAATTTTCGACTAATGTAGTGTGGGAAGACCTTCGATCAAGACACGATAGTGCTTATTGGAGTAAGTTAGCTTGGTTTAATTATTGCATTCCTCGGCACGCGTTTATTCTTTGGCTCGCTTTCAGAAGAAGGCTGAAAACTCAAGATCAACTAATGCATTGGGATTTAAATCAAGACATGGATTTGAAGTGTACATTCTGTAAGCTTGAACCAGATTCTCATAATCACCTTTTCATTAAGTGTAATTATGCAATGCAGGTGTGGAACAAAGTTAATATGAAGGCAGTTTTGAGATCTCGGCCATGCAATTGGAACCAAGTTATTGATCGCTTGTTACCTGTTGCGAATATGAAGACCATGGAGAATGTTATTGATAAGCTCATACTTGCAGCGAGTGTCTATTTCATATGGCAGGAGAGGAATACAAGATTATTTATGAAGACTACTCGTTCGCCTGATGTTCTTGCTGAAATTATTTTCTCTACAGTGCGGCTGAAGATGCTTACTTTTAAATACAAAAGAAAGGCGCATTTGGAAAGACTCATCGCAGCTTGGGACCTCCCGGTTTCATTACTTATTTCTTATTAATTTTCTGAGTCTTTTATGTTGCGTTTGTCTTGTAATGCCATAGTTTTTGGCTAGTATTGAGTATTCTGGTCGTTCATTGTATTGCACATGGGTGCATGGACGTTTTGTAAAGTCAACTAGCATTTAGCTATGTTGCCTGTTCTTCAAATTTATTTATATAATAACCAGGGGTGACGGCCTTTTACCAAAAAAAATAATTTACATTCCGCATTAAAAAGTCTTTTCAGGCTGATTAAGTTTAAAAGTTGTATTCACCTCCCCTCTACAACTCTTTGAGACATCTTAAACCATCCTGTTATCTCCTTGGGGACCTATCAAGCTCATATTATGACAATAGAAAGACCTTCATTACATTAACCATGTATAAATTGTAACAACCCTCAATTTCTGACTATGACCATTTACTTAGACTTATCTAGGTATCTATCCCTAGAGGTTTATTAAGAGAATTAACCTTCTAGATATTAAGGCATAGTTATAATTGCCCTCTAGTTCAATGGAATGCCCAAAGATAGCCAGTCATCTTAGAAATGTCAAACATAAGCCAATCTCAAAGTGAAGAATTAATGACAATCTTATAAGAATGTAACTATAATTAATCAAGTCAACTTCGAGAATATGTAAAGTAACAACAACTTTATAATTATTCAATCTAACAAACAAGTACCTATGTATCCAAAATGTAATCAATAACTCAAATAATAGAAGGTACATTAAGAAATTTTATAAAGTTTAGTACCAATAAATATATATACACGACATACATACATATACTTATATCTTACAAGAGCTAACATTTGCACTTTACACAAGTACATATTTATATCTATACATACACATATAATTACAAATCCAATACTTGTATAATTTAAATTTACATAATCAAACCATTACTACATAACTTGATTAAAACTACCCTCATTTTGAATCTAGACTACATTTGGAACCACCCAACACCACACCACACCTCCTAGCCAATGGATATCACTCCACCACTCCCACTAGCCAATAAGCTTGCCCCCAACTTCTTTCCTCCTCCTAAATCACGTGGGTATGCCCCTCCCTCTCTCATTTTCAGATTTCTCTCTCAAACCAACACACACACATCTCCAAACACTCTCTCTCCAACTCTCTCAAAAATTCTGCACTTCATCCTCTTTCATTATCGGTTCAAGCAAGGTAAAAAAGGGGGTTAAATCTTAAGTAAATCAACTATAACAATAAGGGTTCATGCTAGATCATTCAAGGGTGTGTTAAAGCAAGCTAAGGAGTCCATTTTGGGGTCATATGGTCGTGAGTTTGGCTGCCCAAAACAGCCCCCATTTCGAATTCATCAAGGGTATAACTCATCATCTCTTTGTTTAATCTATCTTGTTTTTGTATATACTAAAATGGATGAATCGTGTTGATCTGTTTACTTTAGCTCCCTCTTTATCTAATATTGCAGATTCTTGGTTTTGGAAAGATAGAGATGGTATTTCAAGACAATTTTCGACTAATGTAGTGTGGGAAGACCTTCGATCAAGACACGATAGTGCTTATTGGAGTAAGTTAGCTTGGTTTAATTATTGCATTCCTCGGCACGCGTTTATTCTTTGGCTCGCTTTCAGAAGAAGGCTGAAAACTCAAGATCAACTAATGCATTGGGATTTAAATCAAGACATGGATTTGAAGTGTACATTCTGTAAGCTTGAACCAGATTCTCATAATCACCTTTTCATTAAGTGTAATTATGCAATGCAGGTGTGGAACAAAGTTAATATGAAGGCAGTTTTGAGATCTCGGCCATGCAATTGGAACCAAGTTATTGATCGCTTGTTACCTGTTGCGAATAAGAAGACCATGGAGAATGTTATTGATAAGCTCATACTTGCAGCGAGTGTCTATTTCATATGGCAGGAGAGGAATACAAGATTATTTATGAAGACTACTCGTTCGCCTGATGTTCTTGCTGAAATTATTTTCTCTACAGTGCGGCTGAAGATGCTTACTTTTAAATACAAAAGAAAGGCGCATTTGGAAAGACTCATTGCAGCTTGGGATCTCCCGGTGTCATTACTTATTTCTTATTAATTTTCTGAGTCTTTTATGTTGCGTTTGTCTTGTAATGCCATAGTTTTTGGCTAGTATTGAGTATTCTGGTCGTTCATTGTATTGCACATGGGTGCATGGACGTTTTGTAAAGTCAACTAGCATTTAGCTATGTTGCCTGTTCTTCAAATTTATTTATATAATAACCAGGGGTGACGGCCTTTTACCAAAAAAAATAATTTACATTCCGCATTAAAAAGTCTTTTCAGGCTGATTAAGTTTAAAAGTTGTATTCACCTCCCCTCTACAACTCTTTGAGACATCTTAAACCATCCTGTTATCTCCTTGGGGACCTATCAAGCTCATATTATGACAATAGAAAGACCTTCATTACATTAACCATGTATAAATTGTAACAACCCTCAATTTCTGACTATGACCATTTACTTAGACTTATCTAGGTATCTATCCCTAGAGGTTTATTAAGAGAATTAACCTTCTAGATATTAAGGCATAGTTATAATTGCCCTCTAGTTCAATGGAATGCCCAAAGATAGCCAGTCATCTTAGAAATGTCAAACATAAGCCAATCTCAAAGTGAAGAATTAATGACAATCTTATAAGAATGTAACTATAATTAATCAAGTCAACTTCGAGAATATGTAAAGTAACAACAACTTTATAATTATTCAATCTAACAAACAAGTACCTATGTATCCAAAATGTAATCAATAACTCAAATAATAGAGGATACATTAAGAAATTTTATAAAGTTTAGTACCAATAAATATATATACACGACATACATACATATACTTATATCTTACAAGAGCTAACATTTGCACTTAACACAAGTACATATTTATATCTATGCATACACATATAATTACAAATCCAATACTTGTATAATTTAAATTTACATAATCAAACCATTACTACATAACTTGATTAAAACTACCCTCATTTTGAATCTAGACTACATTTGGAACCACCCAACACCACACCACACCTCCTAGCCAATGGATATCACTCCACCACTCCCACTAGCCAATAAGCTTGCCCCCAACTTCTTTCCTCCTCCTAAATCACGTGGGTATGCCCCTCCCTCTCTCATTTTCAGATTTCTCTCTCAAACCAACACACACACATCTCCAAACACTCTCTCTCCAACTCTCTCAAAAATTCTGCACTTCATCCTCTTTCATTATCGGTTCAAGCAAGGTAAAAAAGGGGGTTAAATCTTAAGTAAATCAACTATAACAATAAGGGTTCATGCTAGATCATTCAAGGGTGTGTTAAAGCAAGCTAAGGAGTCCATTTTGGGGTCATATGGTCGTGAGTTTGGCTGCCCAAAACAGCCCCCATTTCGAATTCATCAAGGGTATAACTCATCATCTCTTTGTTTAATCTATCTTGTTTTTGTATATACTAAAAGATCTTTATCAAAAATCTTGTTTCCTTTGATTTTCTTCTTGAGAATACACTTAATGAGGGCATGTTGATAGAATCTTTCCTATCATGCCATTACATGTCAAGATCTAGAGGAAAGATTCAAGGATTCAACTCAAAAGTGATAGTTCATGACAAAGCTTCAAATTTGTTGATGGATCTTTACAAAATCGGTTTTTGTTGATAAAAATGAAGCTTACTCTCTGTGATTTTTCATGAATAAACTCATTTTGTTGTTGCAAGAAAGATTTAATAAATGTTTTGTTGTTAAAATGGTTAGATGGTCACATGCATTCACTTTTTGGATGAGTTTTGCAAGAACCAAGTTTATTGATTTTTGTTTAGTGAAAGTTCAAGTATAGATGATGATTGATGATCTTGGAATTGTTTGAAATCTGTATATTTGATGTTAAGAGATACAAAATGAAGTGATAATCTTGTTAGTGGTAATTTAGAGGCTAAAACAAGCAACCAACACCATTGGTGGGTTGTGTTAACCAAAACACTTTCTGACAGAATCATTCTTCTGTCTTGGAACGGATAAACTGAACATGTGAGTGCCGATTGAAGCAAAACTTTCAAAATAAAAGTTGTAGATAAACGAGTTAAGTTTAACCACCAACTGGAATCACTCAAAAATACTGAACCAAACAAAAGATATGATTTTTCTACTAAAACAGGTCAAAACTGCATTTTTGTCTGAATATTTTATCAACTTTAACAATTTTTATCTCCTAATCCATAAGGTTCCAGGAGGCCATACTTGGTGGAAAGTAAGTCCAATGTGTCCTAAACTTAAAATAAAATCATGGAATTTTTATTAAGATCAAAACCCAAAGAACTTTTATAAAACTTTCGAGTATGCAAAACAGTGACTGTTTTGACCACTTCCATTTATAAAAATATTTAGAGGTAGTAAACATTCTTTATAAATTAAGCCAAAAATTACAAAATAAGTGGACACATATAGGTTATTGTATAAAAATCAGGAGGGTCCAAATAATTCGTTTTAACCCCAAAACAGTAGCCAACATTTCATAAAAATGTGAAGTAAAAACATAAAATAAAATCATGGAATTTTTATTAAGATCAAAACCCAAAGAACTTTTATAAAACTTTCGAGTATGCAAAACAGTGACTGTTTTGACCACTTCCATTTATAAAAATATTTAGAGGTAGTAAACATTCTTTATAAATTAAGCCAAAAATTACAAAATAAGTGGACACATATAGGTTATTGTATAAAAATCAGGAGGGTCCAAATAATTCGTTTTAACCCCAAAACAGTAGCCAACATTTCATAAAAATGTGAAGTAAAAACAGAAAATTCTGAAGTAAACCAATAATTTGTGTAATGGGCTAAAAGATACACTAAGGACCATAATGGGCTAACCCGGCCCAAATAATAAACCCATTGAACCATAAATCAGTAGGCCCACTGGGCCCAATAAACCATGTAGCCCAATAACCAATATAACCCATTAAGCACATAACCCAAATAAGGTTAAGCCCAATAACTAAATTAAGTCCAAGTAACTTAAAAGCCCATAACACTTAGGTCCAATTTGGTGATGGCCCATAACACCTAAGCGAATTTCATAAACCCGAATAATCATAAGACATATTGAGGAATATGTGAGTAAAAGATAAGCGTAATCAAAGTAACACAAAAGGATGATTAAGTAGAATGGACATAAGTAATTACTTTAACCAAACTATAAATTGACTTCACAAATACTATTTAGTATTAAAATTGGTTACACATCCAATGATGTTTAAAAGAACATAACTTAACTCGGCATTCCCATATGATAACCTAAGATGCCAAACGAAACCACAAATGAAGGCATGTTACCGAAATTCTAACAACTTATAACTACATGTATATTGAAAGTGACATTTTTCACCATCAATCCCTACAACCAAAAAGATGCGAATATTAGCAATACACTTGGATCCCAAAATTTATGACAACATAATGAAAGTGGCATTCTAAGTGATGGCTTAAGATAGGAACTTACGTATATTAGTCCTATCGTAGGAATAGTCTTGGCATTGAAAGGTGATTGAGGACCATAAGGAATACATGATCAAGGAAGCGATAGATGGGAAGTACCCATTTTGGATAAGTAGATATAATGCTCGGCATATCAAGGTGAGTCATAGCCCCCTTTCAAACTCTTTTATATGTTTTACTTGCGGGGTGAAAAGCATGATTAATTAAAATGACTTTCTCTTATGAAATGATTCTTTGAAACAATGATAATGATATGGGAATTTTTGTCGGTCATGTGGTTTGGGTGAATTGATATGAAATAATATATTTTCTAAGTTTGTTTTGAAATGGATATGTAACGAGATTTACTTGCAAACCTATGCACTCACCAACTACGTTTTCGTAGTTGACACTTTTTCTTCATGCTTTTCAGGATTTAGCATTAGCCTTGAGGAAATGTATGCATCATGATTGTTTGCATTGCACTTTGGAGTCAAAGATCAAACCTTGTGATGGGCAATGGAATCCGCCTTGATCATTGTAGTATATAATTTCATGTATTTGTTATTTGTTTCGTGGACTTAATATCCAATAGTGGACACATATAGGTTATTGTATAAAAATCAGGAGGGTCCAAATAATTCGTTTTAACCCCAAAACAGTAGCCAACATTTCATAAAAATGTGAAGTAAAAACAGAAAATTCTGAAGTAAACCAATAATTTGTGTAATGGGCTAAAAGATACACTAAGGACCATAATGGGCTAACCCGGCCCAAATAATAAACCCATTGAACCATAAATCAGTAGGCCCACTGGGCCCAATAAACCATGTAGCCCAATAACCAATATAACCCATTAAGCACATAACCCAAATAAGGTTAAGCCCAATAACCAATATAACCCATTAAGCACATAACCCAAATAAGGTTAAGCCCAATAACTAAATTAAGTCCAAGTAACTTAAAAGCCCATAACACTTAGGTCCAATTTGGTGATGGCCCATAACACCTAAGCGAATTTCATAAACCCGAATAATCATAAGACATATTGAGGAATATGTGAGTAAAAGATAAGCGTAATCAAAGTAACACAAAAGGATGATTAAGTAGAATGGACATAAGTAATTACTTTAACCAAACTATAAATTGACTTCACAAATACTATTTAGTATTAAAATTGGTTACACATCCAATGATGTTTAAAAGAACATAACTTAACTCGGCATTCCCATATGATAACCTAAGATGCCAAACGAAACCACAAATGAAGGCATGTTACCGAAATTCTAACAACTTATAACTACATGTATATTGAAAGTGACATTTTTCTCCATGGCACGACCCATTTATTATCATTATTATTATTGCACGTGATTGACAGCATGTGCTTCTGTTATCATATCTTCGGGACATATTATCATTATTATTATTGCACGTGATTGACAGCATGTGCTTCTGTTATCATATCTTCGGGACATATTATCATTATTATTATTGCACGTGATTGACAGCATGTGCTTCTGTTATCATATCTTCGGGACATATTATCATTATTATTATTGCACGTGATTGACAGCATGTGCTTCTGTTATCATATCTTCGGGACATATTATCATTATTATTATTGCACGTGATTGACAGCATGTGCTTCTGTTATCATATCTTCGGGACATATTATCATTATTATTATTTGGACGTGAAAGGGTCTTAGTAGTGGCTCAAGCACAAACTCATCAAATTATGTCTTTGGCTAAATATTATTGATTATTATTTATGGTTGGATATTATGGATTGAACATACGGTTTGGGTATTGGACCTTATATGGAATCTCGAAAGTTGTTGAAATTGGCGATATTGAAGTATTGATGACCGAATGGTTTTGGTATGATGAATGATTAATCGATTGATATACTTTTTCTCTCACGATAAATGTGACAAATGAGAACTTTATAATTTACCATGGATTTCTCAACTCTTTGAAATGGCGTTATGGTATTTTAAAAACTTGATGGTTTGATATGGGAATTTTTGTCGGTCATGTGGTTTGGGTGAATTGATATGAAATAATATATTTTCTAAGTTTGTTTTGAAATGGATATGTAACGAGATTTACTTGCAAACCTATGCACTCACCAACTACGTTTTCGTAGTTGACACTTTTTCTTCATGCTTTTCAGGATTTAGCATTAGCCTTGAGGAAATGTATGCATCATGATTGTTTGCATTGCACTTTGGAGTCAAAGATCAAACCTTGTGATGGGCAATGGAATCCGCCTTGATCATTGTAGTATATAATTTCATGTATTTGTTATTTGTTTCGTGGACTTAATATCCAAGTACGGTGGACACATTGTACTTGGGGATTGGCTCACATGCTTGTGCATTTGTAAACTTTTTTATCAACTAAAGCTATGGTGAATGTAATCTATTATCCTTTGTTTTGAATACTCGACTTTCTGTACATCTCATTGTTCCGCCTTAGTTGGGGTGTTACATAAATACATACCATTGACCAAACGGGTCACTTACCCATCTTGTCCTACAACCCAAACCATCACTTTGACTTGCATTTACAAAAGATCAAGTTACCCAAAACGAAAAGATACAAACCAACAACCAACAAGTTCCAAAATGCAACATTTGTATCAAGAGCCAATGAGGTGGGATGCTAAGTTTCTACCAAAAGTACCATTCATCCATGAATGGTCAAATACCTTCAATCTACAAGCAAGTCCAATTATCTACAACTTCAATAACAAGCCACGAGTTCCTTCTTCCAGAACTACCTATAAAAAGGATAAACAACCAAAACATAAGTCAATGCTTAGTGAATAAACTTGCATACATTTATATACACGAAGGATGGGAACGCACAAAGGACTATTACATGTAGCCTATGATACCGTCGTACCATATCTACATGCTCACCCCTTTGTACTTTAACGCATTACATGGATCCATATAAGCAATATCAACAAAATCAAATGTCACAAGCATATCATAACAATAATGTGAGGTTCTTAGGCCTCATACTCAAGAGGTTCTTAGGCCTAATACATCAAGAGGTTCTTAGGCCTCATCAACAATAGTCCCTACTTAGGCTTAACGCCAAATCGATTACCACATACGAAATCCACCATCATATGGTAATCGACCCGACGCATACATAAAGGTATGCAAGAATACTCACCTCCTTCGCGACACAATCAATAAAATCAATATAACAGCAATTGCATAAACAAGCTTTCAACCTATCATAACATCATAATTCGCATATAAGGCAACATTCACACTTTTGGCTAACTCAATTTAGCCATACTACAATATCACTAGCATTCCTAACCCATAATCATCTTATTTTGTCATTGATTTGCTTTCTCTTTCAAAAATTCACTTGATAATTCAATTCATCAATTCCATCATCATTTTATTCAACTAATGAAAATCACCATTCTTTTAAATTTAATGTTTTCATGTCAACACATATATTCTTAGTTAAATTAATCATGCAACTCAATAACAAATTAGGTTATACAAGAAAATTTGGGGAAAATTATACAAAACTCAATTTCTAGTATAACCCTCAAATTTGGGTATCTCAAGAACCCTAATTCTCAATACAAAACAAAACTAGGTTTGGAACATCATTACCTCAAGGATTGAAGTAACTATTTCAAGACTTAAAATCACAAACTCTTCTCTTCCTCTTTTCTCTTGAAAATTCGTCCCACACAAACACATACGAACCCTCATTTTGAATTTTATAAGATTATGGAAGATTATTATTTTTATTGTTGGTGTTTGGAGAATTCTTTATTTAATTGAAAGATTGAAATTGATGGTGAGGAAATGGAAGAAGAAGATGCAAGAAGGAAGAAATAGAGTGGAAGAATGACTAATAAATTGGGAGGTTGGCTGGCACTCTCATTGCCATGCCTTTTTCCATTTTTGTGGGTATTTTTACCCACTATCCACTAAAGTTCCAACTAAATTAATCCCTTATCCCAATATAAAATAATAGGAAATTATTTTAATGTCAAAACTACAAAAAAAAGTATATTTTATTTACCTTAAAAATTTTTTGGGTGTTACAGTAGGCTCATGGTCAACAGCTCGTTCATTAGCCGTCGGGTAGCGGGTTTTCCCGCGGGTAATCGGATATCCGTTATTAGTATCATAGTTTTTTGAAATTTTAGTCATAACATTTTAGTATCATTATTTTTAGAAGTTGTGGTAATGAGATGATTTGTAGCTAAAATAAATGCGAATACTAAGTGATTAGTGTTGATATTTACTAATAACCGAGCTTTACTTTGATTAATTTTTGTTCCACATTATTAAACTTTGAGATAATATATATCCAGCCACAACTGGCCACCACCCAACAGCCCTATTCGCACCACCTGAAGCACAACAGTGCCACCACCTATTCGCGGCAGCCGAAAAAGTTGCCAAAAAACTGAAAATCACGATTTCTCTCTCGTTGCTTCGAATCGGAACATGAAACCAGTACCAAAATGTTCAGAATCGAATTCCGCACAAACTCTTGCCTTTTTTTTGTTCAAAAAGCTTCGCCGGAAAACTCAACAACTCGGCGGGAAAAAAATTCACGATTTCTTGTCTATTTCTTCGAATTAAAACTCCAAACCGGTACCAAAATACTTAAATTAAACTCCGCGCAAACCCAAGCCAACAAAAATCCGGTTTTTGCATCATCACTTAATATATTTTAATTTACAAAAGCATTAAAAGAGTATATTTCAATTTTCGTCCCTCAAGTTGTCACGTTTTTGCACTTTTCGTCCCTGTCAAGGAGTAAATGACGCTTATACCCTCACGTGTTGGTCACGTGGGGTGAGTTAACGGAAAAATTTGGACGTCGTTAGCACTAGGACCTTAATTGAAAATATTAACCAACTTTAGGGATGCAAATTGATATTTTTTTACTTCAAGGATTGAAAATGAAAAACGTGCCAACTTTAGGGACGAAAAATGTAATTTACTCTGTCATGTAATGTAATATATACTGTTCGGGGTGGTTTTCGGGTATACGGGTAGGGTTCGCGGGTTTTCATCTAAAACCATACCCAGACCTGAACCTGCTATAATAATTAAAACTACCCCCATACCCGGCCTTATACCCGCATACTCGTCTTCGAACCCGAACCCAAAAGTATCGGGTTTCGATTTTTTTTGTGGGTAAATGATGATTTTTATAACAACACCCAAAAACATATAAGTACAAGTAATGTGACTGATTGTCACATTAGTTCACACATACGACATACCGTAAGTGTGTGGAACTATTACAATTGAAAAACTAGCCCTAATGGCTTACAAGAATGCTAGATACATGTAGCATAATATTTGAGGGATAAAAGCAACCCAAGCATTCGAGCTTCCAAATAACATTTGATTCACCATTCATAGCGCGCCATTAATTGAGTGAGAAGGCAGCTTCCACAAATCCATCAAGTGCCTAGTCTTGGCGGATTGTTTGAACTTCAACGACATAAGTTTGAGTCTGATATTGTAGATCACGACCTCTATCAGCTGAGTAGGAGTCCGTTCCTTGCTAGAGTTAATGCGGTTGTTCCTTTCCTGCCAAATGAAATAGGACGCAATTGCTACCAAGAGCTTACCAATAACACCCCGGCCTGAGTTGCCAGCCGACAGAGGTGTCAACCAATCCATAATATCACACCATCTAGCTGGAATATGATCCATCAGTGCGAAATGTCTAACAGCTAACTATACCTGCGAAGAATAAGAACATTCAAAGAAAATATGGTTACGTGAGTCGGGTCCCCTTTTACAAAGAGAGCAGCATTGAAGGTTTAAGTTCACAAGGCCCCCAACATCCCATGGTTTGAGATTATCATGGGTCTTCAACTTGTTTCTACATACAAGCCATAAATGAAAAGAATGACGTGGAATAGCTTGTGGAAACCATACGATATTAACCCAGGTAACCGGATCAGCTCTTTTCCTTAGTGTATCCCAAGCCAAAGAAGAAGAAAAGGGTTTGTCCTCACCATTGAGATCACGCCAAACCAATTGATCAGGTTGATTCAATCGTAATTGCGGGGCTGGAGAACTAAATAACACCGGGAACAGGTCATGCCAAGCACTAGGCCATCTCCACTCTCCATCATAGACAACTTCAGCAATTTTAGAGTTTGGGTTAAAACCCGCTCTGCTAATATGACGAGGAGTAACATGGTTCCAGAATGGACATGTATCCCACCATCGGTCAAACCAAACATAGGTAGAGTTGCCATTCCCCACCTTCGACCAAATATTTGGCCGCACCAAATCACGAAGTTGAAGGATTTTTTGCCACCCCCAGCTCATGTCACCAGTAGGGGTAACTGCCCAGAAACTCTGACCTTTTAGCTTATATGAATAAACCCAATCCACCCATAAAGATTTTCTTCGTTGAAGTATGCTGATGATGTGGAATGTCATTAAGCTATTGTTAAATTCTGAGACTTTCCTGATGCCCAAACCACCCTCAGCTTTAGGTAAACAAACCGAGCTCCAAGCTGCCTTCACTTTGCCTTTTTGAAGTGCGCCTTGAGACCATAGAAACCCTCTCATTTTCTGTTCTAGCTCTTTTATAATCCTAGAAGGCAATATAAATACAGAAGCCCAATAAACATGAAGAGAAGACAATACTGAAATAATCAGTTGAAGACGACCAGCAAACGACAAAGATTTATTCTTCCAATCAGTGATACGTTTCTCCATCCTCTCAACCAAGACCCGACAATCCTTATAGAGGAGTCTTGATGAAATCAGTGGAACCCCTAAATAACGAACAGGTAATGTCCCTTCCTCAAATGGCATTGAACAAAGAATTTGTTGCTTAACATGATCAGCCACATTGCAAAAGAAAACCGTGATTTTGGAGATACTAGGAACAAGACCAGAAGCTAGCTGAAAAACCTTCAAAGCCTCCATAATTACCCTACCCGAATGACTATCACCTCAAGCAAACAGGAATAGATCATCAGCAAAGCATAATTTCACAATATTTTGAAGTTTGCACCGATTATGAAATTGAAATTTTGAGTTGGTGATAGTCTTTTTAAGGATCAGCGAAAGAACCTCCATGACAAGTGTAAAGAGGTACGGGGACAAAGGGTCACCTTGTCTCAATCCTCTTTTGCCTATGAAATAACCATAGATGTCACCGTTAATACTCAAAGAAAACGAAACACTAGTGACATAAGTCATTACCCATTCAATCATTTTCGTATGAAACCCAAAAGACGACAGAATTGTTCTTAAAAATTTCCAATCAACAGTATCATACGCCTTTTGAATATCAACTTTAAATGCACATCTTGGAGGGCCTGTGTTTTTATGATAATTACGCATCAGTTCTTGAGTTAGCAATATATTATCAGAGATACATCTACCTGGAACAAAGGCTGACTGATTAATTCCCACCAAGTCATCCAATCCTTCTTTCAACCTATTGGTGAGAATCTTACTAATACATTTATAAAGCACATTACAGCATGAGATAGGCCTGTAATCATTAACTCGATAAGGAGTAGCAACTTTAGGAACTAAAGCAAGGAAAGTATGGTTTACCTCCTGCAAAAGCTGACCATTAGTAAAGAAATCATGAATAGCAAGGCAAATTTCAGCTCCAATAATATCCCACGAGTGTTTAAAGAAAGCAGCCGAGAAGCCATCTGGTCCGGGAGCTTTATCATCACCAATTGAGAACATTGCCTTCTTAATTTCATCATCCGTTACATGTATCACCACCATCAGTCAAACCAAACATAGGTAGAGTTGCCATTCCCCACCTTCGACCAAATATTTGGCCGCACCAAATCACGAAGTTGAAGGATTTTTTGCCACCCCCAGCTCATGTCACCAGTAGGGGTAACTGCCCAGAAACTCTGACCTTTTAGCTTATATGAATAAACCCAATCCACCCATAAAGATTTTCTTCGTTGAAGTATGCTGATGATGTGGAATGTCATTAAGCTATTGTTAAATTCTGAGACTTTCCTGATGCCCAAACCACCCTCAGCTTTAGGTAAACAAACCGAGCTCCAAGCTGCCTTCACTTTGCCTTTTTGAAGTGCGCCTTGAGACCATAGAAACCCTCTCATTTTCTGTTCTAGCTCTTTTATAATCCTAGAAGGCAATATAAATACAGAAGCCCAATAAACATGAAGAGAAGACAATACTGAAATAATCAGTTGAAGACGACCAGCAAACGACAAAGATTTATTCTTCCAATCAGTGATACGTTTCTCCATCCTCTCAACCAAGACCCGACAATCCTTATAGAGGAGTCTTGATGAAATCAGTGGAACCCCTAAATAACGAACAGGTAATGTCCCTTCCTCAAATGGCATTGAACAAAGAATTTGTTGCTTAACATGATCAGCCACATTGCAAAAGAAAACCGTGATTTTGGAGATACTAGGAACAAGACCAGAAGCTAGCTGAAAAACCTTCAAAGCCTCCATAATTACCCTACCCGAATGACTATCACCTCAAGCAAACAGGAATAGATCATCAGCAAAGCATAATTTCACAATATTTTGAAGTTTGCACCGATTATGAAATTGAAATTTTGAGTTGGTGATAGTCTTTTTAAGGATCAGCGAAAGAACCTCCATGACAAGTGTAAAGAGGTACGGGGACAAAGGGTCACCTTGTCTCAATCCTCTTTTGCCTATGAAATAACCATAGATGTCACCGTTAATACTCAAAGAAAACGAAACACTAGTGACACAAGTCATTACCCATTCAATCATTTTCGTATGAAACCCAAAAGACGACAGAATTGTTCTTAAAAATTTCCAATCAACAGTATCATACGCCTTTTGAATATCAACTTTAAATGCACATCTTGGAGGGCCTGTGTTTTTATGATAATTACGCATCAGTTCTTGAGTTAGCAATATATTATCAGAGATACATCTACCTGGAACAAAGGCTGACTGATTAATTCCCACCAAGTCATCCAATCCTTCTTTCAACCTATTGGTGAGAATCTTACTAATACATTTATAAAGCACATTACAGCATGAGATAGGCCTGTAATCATTAACTCGATAAGGAGTAGCAACTTTAGGAACTAAAGCAAGGAAAGTATGGTTTACCTCCTGCAAAAGCTGACCATTAGTAAAGAAATCATGAATAGCAAGGCAAATTTCAGCTCCAATAATATCCCACGAGTGTTTAAAGAAAGCAGCCGAGAAGCCATCTGGTCCGGGAGCTTTATCATCACCAATTGAGAACATTGCCTTCTTAATTTCATCATCCGTTACAGGTCTCACCATATGGGATGCTTTACTCGAATCCAACCAAGGTCTTAGTAAACAGTCCCTCAACATCAAGATCCATCGTTTGCCCTTCTTTACCAAGAAACTGTTCATAATGATTAACCAAGACACGTTTTACAGCACTTCCTTCGACTTCAACACCATTGTCTTCTTTTATAACTTCAATGCGACTTCTATGATTTTTACATTTTAAAGAGTTGTGAAAGAACTTTGAATTCGCATCACCAACCTTCAGCCACTTGATTTTTGCCTTTTGTTTAAGAAAATTTTCCTCATCAAGTGTAGCTTCCTCAAACTTCTTAATAATGGTTGATTCATTAATCCGAAGTTCTGAATTAGATGGGTCGCTATCAATGGAAGTTTGCACTTCATCTAGTTGCTTACGCAAGGTTACAACTTTGTCATGAAGGTTTCCTTGATCATACAGAAGCTTTCTGAATGGGTGTTTCATATTTCTCAATCTCTTGACAACCCGAAACATGTTATGACCAACCAATGGATCCAGCCATGCTTTTGAAACAATATCCTTAAAACCAGCCTTAGTAACAAGGAAATTTGCAAATTTAAACAGTTTGGGACGATTCCTAGAGACCTCAGGGATCTTGAGGACACATGGGGAGTGATCTGAAATCCTGTAAGGTTGAAGCACAGCATAAGACGAGGGTTTCGATTTTTCCCATTGGGTACGGGTTTGTTTGCCATCCTTAGTTGAACATAAGTACTCCCAAACCCTAACGAGAGAAACTTTGTTAATAACAACTCTATATATAACTAAGATAGGATATGTTTTTTCCTAGGTGACATTTTTGGTTTTTTGCCACATTGGATTTTTAATTAATGGTCATTATTTCCATTTAAATTGCTATATTTATGATGCCATGTATGATCTTAATCATCAATTCTAATACTAATCATCAATCATAATCATAATCATTCATATTTATTTTTTGATTTTCTATATGAGTACAAAAATGTTTATATACATTACTAGATTTTAAGCCCGGCCCAGTGGCCACCAGCCGTCACTTTCCAGGAGAGGTATTGGTTTCGAGTCTTGCCAAAGGCAAACTTGAGATAATCAAGGGATTATTAAGTGGTTGAGATTATCACCTGGACACTAGCCTGGCTGGGGGATTAGTGGGTACCAAATGGTACATGGGATCAGGGGTTTCCATCCAATTACCCTTTTTTAGATTTTAAGTCCGTGTCAAATACACGGGTTTTACAACATTATTAATACAAAAATTAGTTTATGGAACAAAAATTGAGGATTGTGATTGGTTAATTGAGGTTAGGTCATTTGTCTTTTAAGATTAAGATAAGATTAAGATACTATGTTTATTTTATTAATTCAATGATAATTATCTTTTTTTCAAATGAGATTGTATATTATGTTTATTTTTTTGAAAAGTATTTATTATATTATATTATATTATATTTAATAAAATATATATATATATATAATAAAAAATTTTATGATTTATAAATATTTATGTTTCATTATTCATCTTTAACATATTTGACGTATAATATATCATATATATAATAATAATAATAATAATAATATAATATAATAAAAATATAATATAATAATATTATAAATAAATTACGTAACAATCCCCCGCTCCAAAACCCTTCTCCCCAAGAAGAAGAAAGTAGGTTAGGGTTTAATTTCGAGTGATCAATCAATGTCAAGTGCCTTACGCAGGCGTCGAGGTTCCGATAATCGGCAGCGATTCGACTAAATGGTTCAATGTATCTCTGCCTCAACCACCATCACCAACACCACAGCTACACATTGCTCCTCCTCTTACTATAGACGCTTCTTCTTGCTGCATTGTTGGAGATCCCCCTAAATTATTTCATATGGTATACAACATTTCACTACTTTCACATTATCCTGTTATCCTCATATACAGTATTTTGATTTTGTATATTATATATATATATATATATATATATATAATCTACTAGTGCACGAATAGTATAAGCCACTGTGGTTCGAGCAGCAAATGACGCCGCTCTCTTTGTACCTCCGGAGGACCAAGAAACCACCCTCCCTCGTATATCATCAATCTAAATAAAATTAAAATAATACGGAAGACAATAAATGAGGTTTTCCTTGGTCTTCACTGGAAACTTGAGTAAGGAGTAGATCTTTTTGGAGTTTTCTAGAATTTGAAAGGGAGAACTCCTTTCTTTTTCTTTTTTTCTTTATTTGACTTACTTGAGCCGGATGAGAGTAAACTTTCACGTCCGATTTTGAGGGGGGGGAGATCCTATCCCAATTTTTATTTTGCTAGGGTATATGTATACACATACATATATGACCTATCTAGTTTCCACTTTCACTCCAGGAATTGTATTAAACTTCATTCCAAAATCTATTCCTGGTATCCAACTTAAAAGCGTGTGGATTCAACATTCAAATATTGCTTTTTATGATTTCTGTTTGTACTATGGTGACATCGTATAGAATTTTTTTTTTTAAAAGTTGGATACGTATGATAATACGCTTTTGTACTTTTTATTTTATTTAAAGTTGAATACATTTTCAAACACTTATCCTTTGTCTATATATACTGCAACACATGCCTGCTATTATCCAGATGTGGTTAGAATATACGATAAATATCATCTACAAATTTCTTTCTAGTTGCTTGTTTGTAGTTATCACACATTGGAGAGACATAGATATGCATATAATGATTGACTCGATATATATATATATATATATATATTTTTTTTCTAAATGACCTCGTTTTATATATAGCCTATTATTATTCATTCGAAGTTGTAGAATTAGAAAATGTCTTGATTCTTATTTCTTTTAATATTTACGTTTATCCATTAACCAGGAGAATTTTTAAGACTTGTCCAGATGTCCTTGAGGTAGTTGAATTCTGCACCTTTTCGGAATTCCCAAGGGTTGGATTGCGGATCAATTTTACTACTCCTTTATCTCCATTTGCTTTCCTATGCAAAAATGAAGTATTTTTCTAAGTTTTGTTTTCATGTTTTCCGTATTATATTTAATAAATAACATAATAAGGGTAATAGTTTTTTTTTGAAAGTTAATGGTAATAGTTATATAATAATGTTTTCTTTTGCAGTTCTCTAGTGCTTCTGGGAAACCGTACATGCTTTACGCATTGAGTGTTTCTGGAGTTGCATATCTTATTAGACTGACTGATATCAATAACTATGGATCATGTTCTGTTTTTCCACCCGATGAGGTTGTTGAGCTGAATATTCAGAGTTATTGTGATTATGGAGGCATTACCGCTATAGCAGCTACCGCAGGGTGTCTTGTGATAGGTGGAAGGGATGGATCCGTTGCTTGTTTCCGACTTGGCATCCTGGATTCTGGTGCTCTGGGTATGTATATTTATCTTATTTTTGGTTAAAGATGTTTTTCTGTTATTAAAAGGCGCAGACAAGGCTGCTATCTTACACAGTCATGTTAGTAGCAGTTTTCCATGTTACAACATTGTTCCTAGAAAAAAAATATACACCGATGTCAATCTTTCTCTTTCGTGAATCAGTATTCAACTATCTCTGTTGTAATGCTTTCTCTTTAGTAAAAGAAAACCCAAAATATCATCTTATGTATCGTGAGGGAAGGGTAGGGGGCAGCAGGTGTTGCGTTTTCAAAGACGGGAGAGATAATGGGGTGTTTGTTGTTGTCTTTTGTTTCAAGCATTTTGAGAGAAAGGGTGTAATCAGTAAAGGTAGCTACTTTAAAAAGAAACGATCATTTGTTCTTTATTAAATGATATAAGTTGCTAATATTAGTCTTGAACTATCATGGAAAGCTTGTTGACATATATAATGTACATGTACGTCGACGTCTACCTTGATGCCACTACATAGAGGTGGTAAGATGGGTTGGTTGGGCAACGGGTCAAAATGAGTTCCGCTCGAAAAGGTTATAACCAGACTGGGGAAGTCATTTTTTATTTTTATTTTTGAACAGGCTTCTTTATTTTTTAATGGGCCAATTACTCAATTAGAAAAACAATACTATTAGATCAAATCCAAACATTTAAATGAAATGTTTTGGTAGTCAGAGATAAAACACGAGCCAATTTGACCCATTCATAATCAAAAGGGTCATAATCATCACCTTTACTCTTTCTCGTTAGTCGTTATCATGTTTATCAGCTGCCGTTGATTTTTTTATAATCCAGAGGATGATCTGATGCTCTAACAAAACCTAATAAATCTTAGGTTTTCTACATGAACTACGAGATGATTCAAGTTTTGGCCGCTTATGGAGTTTGATGTCCAGGTAATCATTTAACTTCTGTCAGGTTATCTATTATTGATTATAGGGTTTGGGACTATTTATACTATATAGAAATGCTTTACAACTTAGTGGAATCATCAGGATGCATGACATTAGGAGTTTTGTTGTTTCTACAATTAGAAGTTTTAATATCATATTTATATCAAAAAAGATATCAGTATGATATAAAAATCTTAATGTCATCTGACTGGATACCATATTTTGTCTGTCTACCATATGAGTGTAATAACTACTGTCTGGTTATTTTTCTTTTCCATATGGTAGTCGTTACTGCTGACTTTTGAAATGTTTTTGTTAGAATTAAAATTCAAGCTACAAACTCCGTGCATAATGCCTTTATCCTTAGCAAGTGTAATCTATGATTCTTTTTTTATTTTAGGAAGAGAAAATCTTTCATAAACTTTATTAAGCCATCTTAAATTATTATACAGGAGGACCGTAGCTCCTGTGATGGATATGGTATGTTTAGAGATTCAAGGGAGAAAAGCTCTTCTGGTGCTACATTTGGAAGGCGTATTACAAGTGTGGGACCTTTTGAGTTGTAGCCGACTTCTGAATTATAACATGAACGTTTCAACATTGGAAGGCAAGTCCTGTGACTCTTTACCTAAGCATACATCTTAGACATTAGTCTTTTTTAAAGCAGTGCTTCAATTTTATAAATCCATAGGCCATAGCTGAAAAAGGGACCTTTCACATACAACATTTTCAAATAGACAACTCAACCTCTCAATCGAAGATCCTCTCTTATCCTAAACATTTTGTGGGTATTGCTATATGCATCATAAAATCATGCCATTTTAAGCACATATGTTGCAATCCAAGAGCATGCGTTCTTGTTTAAGTGACGAGTATATGAAGCAAAATGGTAATTCAAACCTTGTGAATCTGTATTCCATCTTGTCTGAGTTGTCTTTATTTAAATTCTAGTTAAAAACAGTTTGTCTTCAAAGAGACTTTTGTCAGATATTTACCGTAGCATATAGAAATCAATTGGAAAGACAAAAATCAAATTTCAATTGAAACCAATATCTCTTCCTGTAAAACAAAATTGAATTGTTATAGTTATCATTAAAATTGGAGAACAAAAAATCGTTTAAAGAGGCATAGAACATCCGTTGGGATTGGAAAGCGGCAATAATAGTTTATGAGTCTAAGTTGGCTGATATAGACCACCTTTTTCCTTACCAGAATTGTTTATATATATGTGAATGACCATGGCACACCAAGAAGGAAGCTTATCAGATGTAATATTATTTTACTGAACATTTGGACACGCGAATTCTACAATAGTTAGATTCGAGATAATCCCAGATTATATCAATACAAAATTACGTCTATATGCCAGTTTTCTTTGGTCCCCACCAGGACCTAATTATTCTAACTCTTTTAGTAAGCAAATGGAAACAAGATCACATATTAATATACTTTTGACTTTGCAACAATGACATATTATTGTTTCACCATTAATTTCTGTTTGTAATATTTTAGGAGCTACATTCACGAGGTTATGGGCAGGAGAATCTACCAATGATACAAGTATACTACCTTTGGCGGTCCTGCATAAGCCTAATTCGGTACCTCCAGCAATTTCAAACTTTGAAATGCGTTTGCTATTGATTTCAATTTTAGAGCTTTTAGTTTTACTGTCAATGTAGGATTGCAATTAGTTACTTTCCTTGTTTTGCAAAAATGAATGTCTATTTGAGATGTTGCTCCATTTAGGGGCTTTTCGTCTGAATATATTATTTAGACTACCCACATCAGTGATCCAACCGAACTTAAGCTTTAATTAAAAACTAATTTCTCTCTCTTCCACCTATACAACCCAACCAAACTTAAAATTTTCACTCACATTCACAACTCAACCTAAACCAATTTTTGATTGTATTAATATAATATATAATTATTTTTACCATATTAAAAATAAATATTTTATTTTAAATAAATAAATTGTTTTTACAATAATCTTATAAATATAAATATAACAAAAAGAAAATACAAAGTTAGTAAAATATTAAAAGATTATTTTTTAAATACTCATTTTTAATGAATTTTATGTCAAAATGTTCATAAAAGAAAAAATAGAATATCAAGTTTTATATTTTTACAAAAAGTTATTAATTGTAAGATATTTAGAGAAAAACTAATAAAGTTTATAATTAGTTCTAAATAATAAAGTATTATATAAATGTTTATGCAATGGGAGTTTGGCATGTGGCAAACAAAGTGCATAATCATTGCTGATTGTTTTGGAGTTCCATTTGCTCCAGGTCGAGCGGAATCTTTTTTATTTATTAATTTTTTTTTCACAATGAATACAAAAAATCGCTTACTGATATGTGTTGTCTTAGTAACCTCACCATACTAGTGTCTAGTTTTTTCTGCATAACACTGTAACTTATCAGTTGTATTGATTTGTTAAGTTACTTGGTAATTTCTATTCTGGTTAAAAAGTATTATCCAACTTATGTGTAACATAAGGTGCCTCAAATTGAAGTTGGCTTCGATGTTATGCAACCTAATTGTATGTGGCTGTGAGCTTCTGACTCCTCTTTAAGGATATACTTATAAACATACATGTTTAAAGTTAAATAGATTGAGGTGAACTTTGAGTTTTTGAGATTGTTGCTCTTAAATTTTTCTCCTAATTTGACAATATTGTGGACTAGGATGAACTTTTCCTGGCATTTGGGTATGTAACATAAAAGCTCATTAATAGTCAAGAAAACTTTTAAATTTTGTGCTCTCATGCTTGCACGATATATATTTGGAGTATATATAAAATGAATCACTTAATGCGTATATTCAAGTGTCCTTAGTATCTAAATATTAATATGTAAATTTTTAGATGAACGACTCCATCTGAATTCTTTATTCGTCTGCTATTTGGGAAATCAAACTTCCTTTATAATTTTGAGTCTTGTTTGGTATGTGGCTTCTAATATTTTTTCTCTCCCGGTTTTCTTCTTTCGTTTTCAATGATTATCGTGTACTGACATCATACAATAATTACCATGACTATATATTTTATCTGATTAGTGCAAGTAGTATTTTATTTATAACATGGTCTTGCTTTAAATTCCTCCTTTTTCTCTTTGATTTATCTTGCTTCAGTTAGTATTAGCTGTAAGGCTTTTAATATTTAGATTTTTATATCGACTCTTCCATCTTAACCACCAATGAACTTGTGAAACTGCCAAACTGGTCATTCTTGAGAATCAAATTTATGGGTAGACTGTAGACTGACAAAAAGGAGCTTAAGCTTGTTGTTTTCATGTACACAAAATTATATTAATCTGACAATAATCGCTAAATATTCAAAGAGAAACAAGGGCCTCTTTCCATAGTGGTGAATAACTATCTGGCATTAGTTTGTCCAAAACCCATGTTAACTTATGTTAAAAGATTTCTTTTATATAGTTATAAATCTCTGTCTAGAAAGCACACATTTTACCATGTATAAAGAATCTGTATACAACTAGCACTGTTTCAGTTTGTGGTTCTATATGATTCTAGCTATAGTTTATGTCCAACAATAAATGATTAGTTGGTTTTGCATATAAAGTTACGGACTACTTTTACAATCTATATTTGTGCTTTACTGCTTTACCTACTTCCATGTTGATATTTTAGGCTGGTGGGGAGATGATCTCGTTATACTGTTTGCAATTTAATCTGGGAGGGAGGACTAGTTTTACTATTGAGCCTTCAACATCTAACATATCCATGCCAGAGGTGAGCAAGATCAATCCTATATTTCTTGTTCAAAAGTGGAAGTTATAAGTTAAAATGTCAACTTTTACTGTTGGCATTTGTTAGGGTGTACTTATTGATGTCAAGCTTTCCTCAAATAAAATCTGGATTCTTGAAGAAGACGTGTTGGTAGCGCACAACTTGTCAAATTCAAGTGAGAGCAGGTAAAGGATGTTATAAATTTTGTTGGTTCAATTCGTATTATCAGGTGCATTATATTTTGCACGTTTAGCAAAATGCACAACTGTGAAATTTGGTTTCTTTCTTATTCTTTTAGTAAGCTTTTTTGTTTCCCCTTGATTCCTCTTGAGAAACAGAAGTGCTGATACCAGATGACGCAATGTGGTGGCTGCAATTCTAGCCCATTTACTTATAAACAGGGTTAAATATGGGTTATTTTATATCGAGTCAGATAGGTTAATCTAAATAAATTACCAAAGTATACAATTCAAATGGGTTAAATGGTTGAAATTTACTCTGAAATGTATTGAAATTGAAAATATATTCTGAAATCTTGATTTTTTATTTTTTATTTTTTGTAACAATTAGCTTCTGTTATTATGTGAAACTAAAAGAATGAACTAAAATCTGTTTTTGGGTTGTTTTTCAATTTGACCAACTTGTTCTCATCAGCACTAAAATCTACTAGTTTGTCCTAATTACTCTTTAGCCTGTTCCCCAACACACTTACACACCTGACATGCTTACCAGGTCTAGCCCGTTGTTACTATCTACTTTTTTTTCAAACACATGTAAAAGACTTCTAGCATAAAGTACTGCTTAATGTTATTTTCCTTCTACTCTTAATATCCATGAATTATGAATTAATTTTTTGATATTCTTTTAGCAATATGTTCATGTCTAGTGATATTTATTTTCATAAACATTTAACCACAAGTCCACAAATTTGGTTGTGTTTGTCTGCTTATATTGATTAATTAAGTAAATTATCTTTAGGAAGTTCGAGGAAGTCTACATTTTACAGGATACTGTTGTTGCTGACCAACTATTTCAGAACTCCGAGCATGATGCAGACGATCTTCTTTTGCTTGCTTATGCACTATATCCATCTGCTAAGGTACTGTGAACTTTATATTATTTCATACGCTTTTTATTCCCACTCTTCATGTCTCTCCCAAATTCTTCCGTCTATAACCATGATAATTTGTAAAATTTAGTCGTTATAATAAGAAATTGTGAAAGTAGCTATCAACATTGAAGATCGGAGAATCAGAGGTAGGAGTTTCAAACCTTTGCTAGTGAAAACTAAATGGAAAAAGAAAAATGACAACCCTTGCGTGCAGATTCCAGTCTCCCTTTGGTAGAGCTTTACCTTGTACAGGATTGCGTGGTGGTGGACTCAGATTTCCTGGATTGGTCTACCAAAGGCCAGACACCACGTTTACAGAAAAAAAAAGAGTCAATGTGATATCTTGTTGTCTGTAAAATGTAGTTGTGCCATTTACAGTTACTTATTTGTTCCAAAAAATTGCAGGAGAAAATTGTCTCTCATGTATCGTCCATCTTCTCACGTCTGTTATTTCTTCCCGACATTTACCATAGTTCTGTTATCCGAGCAACACTTCATGATCATAACAAGCACTTCACTGATTCCGAGTTTAATTCCTTAACTGCTGATGGTTTGGAAAAAGAGATCATTTCTGTCATTGAACATGAGGTTTGAACTTTAAATATCACTTTATTAACAATCTGTTATTATTGAATAGGTGCGTATTAGTGGTAGCAAGCTTGGCTGGGCATGTGGGTTAGGTGAAATTGGGTAATGTTTGGTATTTATTAAAACATGCTGGGTGAGTCAAATATGATTTGAAAAATTATGTTATTTCAGTTATATTTTATTCTTTTTGTAAGATGGTTTAGGAGGTTTTACTCTTTAAAAAGGAAAACGTAAGTTGCATAACTTTTGATCTTTTTGACCAATTCAACCCAGCTACTTGTATCCTGTTTAGTAATACAAAGTGGTTGCCGGCTCTTCATCCGTATCCGAATATGTTATCTTGTTTTTCCTCTTTTGCATGGTGTGTTGTTAATGTGGAACTGATGATGCATGGTATCTTTCATAGGGCGCCTCCAGGAGTTTGGTTTCCCTTCTTTATTGCTGGAGAAACTTCTGCTCACGCTACTATTACAATTGGTGTCAAAAGAATGCACCCTGTGGGCTACTTCTTGATTCAGCTACTGGTGCTATTGGTTTAGTTAGAAAATCTTCAGTTTCTCTACTGCGGCATTTGGAGGATATAGAGCTTCTTGCCTACGGTATGGTTACATAACTAAGTTAAGGTCATGGCATATATGAACCAGCTACTTATGGACTTCATTAGCTGGTTGATTTGTTGTGCTCTTTATTACTAGATTAAAATTCGTTCTCTTTTTTTTTTTACGAATTAGATGGGTAAAAATAGAATTAGCTCAAAAAGATGTCAAATGAGCGAGAGGGTCAAACACTGCAAAAGGATCACCAATGAATATTTAATGCATAAAACCTCCTAGTTCGTTTGTTAAAAAAAATACCTTTATCACGGAAATAATTTAAGTTTTTTATAGTTGACACTATTTATTAACATGTATCAGAATCTTTAACATAAAGTGTTTCAGGTCAGCCAACCTAAATCTTATATTCATTTCGACTTGTTTCTGTTTGGTCCACTCATTTTGCCACCTCTAGTTTATTTAATATGTTGTAGGAACATGCCTTTAGAAACAAAAATTGGGAGATTGCAAAAGTAAGCTGTCAAACCGTGTATGTTGCCTTTTGGTTTTTAGCTTTCGTAGAAACCAATATAGAGGTCTGAGTTCAGTTTTACCCAAACTAGTAATATTTTTGTTTCACTTTGATCACAAACTATTTTCTACAACTACTGAAAGTTTGTTGAGATCTTGAGTGGGATTGAGGCTTGACTGAGTTCAAGACCAAGCCCAAACATGCAATTTGAACCCTAAAAGATTGACTGTGAAACCTTATACATTTTTGATTTACAGTTTGTCATAAACTGCATTAGCAGTGGCAAAACCGGCAGACTGGGTAATGGGCAACCTTTCAGCATTGGTCAGGTTGGGCACATGGGCTGATCTGTTGAGAACATCTTTTGTTTTTGTTTTTCAGTTACAAATAGGTCTTCAATATGATTGTTAAAGCATAATATAATGGCATTAGTTAAACAATTTTAGGAATTTTTAAGCACTTGAGAACATTTTGTTGACTTTTGAGTTTTGAGCCATTTGACCCAGGCAACCCATTTAACTGATTGGGGATAACCTCAATTGATATTGGACAAATTTCAAGTAAGCCACTCAGTTTTATCACCTCTAAACATTCTCATGGAAGCCTTACTACCAAAACATGATCCTGTTCATTTCCTGAAGCCATATTGTATTTGACATTCTTAATAGGGTCGCTTGATAGACTCGGAGAAATTGCAAGGTCTAGGATCAACGTATCAGGTGATGTTGAACGCGGAGTACTCTCTGAGGTGCTTCAATGCACTACTAGTTTAAGTCAACATCTGGGGAAAGGTGCCCCTGCTCTATTTCATGAATCTCTTTTCAGTGAACCATCTGTATCTGCTGAAGATGTTGTGGGACGTTTATTGAAGGTTCTAGAAACCCGATATTCTTCTTCTATAGCTGCTCTTCATGTATCAGAGTTAGGTGTCGATACAGCCTGGGAGAAGGGAGTCGTTGACCACAAAATTCTCAGAAAATTGTCCACAGATATATTGTTATCGCTTAATGGGTTGTACCGAAAAGCTGGAACATGGGACAAAGTTCTCGATGTTATATTAAAGTACTTGAACTTTTTAGTTCCTCGAAAGAATGAAAACAAATCTACTTCTGATTCGGTTTTTGATGTTAGGACATGCGTAACAATTCAAGTGACTGCACAGGTTGCCAACCTGATGTTTAATTCTGCAGTGGACATATTATTGCTGCTGAGCTATATGGTGAAGTTAGGTGGCCAGGTCAGTATTTGGCTTTTTCATCTGGAACAAATATGTGTGTATCTAGACACACATGCACACACAGAACCCACACACCCATATAAGTATATATACGTTAGTACATGAAAATTGCAAACGAAAGATGGAATAGCTAATTTCTTTTTTCTTTTGCTTAAGCAGATTAATATGTTACCAGATGATGTTTCCAGGGTTCACCTTGAGTTATACCCACTGATTCAAGAAATCATTACCGAGTGGCATTTAATACATTTTTTCGGGACAACACATTGTGAATCACCTACCTTGGAAGATTTCAGTTCTCGACTTTCTTCATTACAATTAGGTAGGCATATGTTAATGTTAGAAGTTAAGAACTTTTCACTCGATCATCTTTCTTGTGTTAGCTATTAGTAGCAATGATACAAATCCAATTTTGATTGTAGCTATGCTCATCATTTGATATCAAGTCGAGGTGGCAAGATGTATTGGGTGGGCAACGAGTTAAAATAGGATCAGGGTTACACGGGTCGTTTTTTAGTTCATAACTGGCTTAAGTGTGGCTAGTCGGTCCACAAAGACTTTCCATTTATTCAGTTAAATCTTACCAAATGATTAATGTGTTAATTATTATTATTACAAAAGTTTTTATTAAAGAAATAGTTGGATCTTGGAATAAACTGCCTAAAAGGATGTATGCAGTAAAAATAGGCTTTTGGCGACTTTCAACCATTTCGACTCGTTTAGCTTATTTTTTAGTTATCCCGGTAAACGTTTAGCTATTTTTTCAGTTGACCTAATAGACCATATTAGTAAGCTAATGGGTTGAGACTAAAAGAATGTTAAGTTTCTTAGATATTATTGTCATCTGTCTGATTTGTGGCGTTTATAGTTTACACATTACTTGTGTGTGAATAAAACTTCACACATCTTTGATTTATGTACGACCAGATAGCAGCGCTAACCGAAGATCATGGATTGATAAGTTTGGGAAATGTGACTTTACTTTGGCTTATATTCTGTTACTTGATCATCAAAGCTCTTTTGAAGACCAGGGTGTTGATCGAAAACATCTTCCAAATCCTGGCTTCTTCATTGCTCCTGTACAGAACTTCATAAGTTGGATAGTCTGGGGCAGGAGTGAAGATGGGTCATCTTCTTTCTCCACTCGCTCAAGTATGCTTGCTTTGATCTTGCTTAAGCATGGTCAGTTTGATGCTGTTGAGGTTGATTACTTTGATTCTGATAATCCTTTACTACAGTTAGACATAAACTCAACCCACTTATGTAATGGGTCAAACAGTCAAATGACCGGTCAATGGATCGAGAGGCGCCTAAATTCTGTTCAAATGCTCACAACCCGATATATTGTTCTATCTAAATGACTTTCTTCTATAATAATTTTGTTTAATACATTAACTGTTGGAATCTTTCATAAAATAACTGAAAGAAAGTTTGTTGGCTCAAACCAACCCAATTTAAGCCACACTCAAGATTACCAATTTTGATCTACTGACCCAATCAATTTGTATTAACCCCTCCCCCTGTCTTTTCTATTATCGTTTAACAGTTTGTGATACCAAGAAGCTTACTGAAAGTATATATCTTTTGTTTTAAGCATCTCCTTACTCTGGTGAACCAAAATCTAATCAAGGAGAAAGCATCTGCAAGTATTCAGAGTGTGAACGATGAATGGTGCACACTCCTTCACCTTCTTGGTTGTTGTTATCTTGCACAAGCACAGCGTCAAGGACCGCACGGTTCAATGAAGAAGAAACATAACGAAGCTATTTCCTGCTTTTTTAGGTATGTATAATCTCTGAACGTCCCCGGGTTATTTATTTAGCACAATTGCAACATGTTAAGCCTTATTAAGCACAGTTGTACTTGACGCTTACTGTAACAATTTTCCAGATTGATTAAATCTGAATAGTAGCACATGGATGTTCAATATTTAATTTCGTTGAGTCTTGGGAACAAACCACCTTCAAGGTAGCCTTGTGGTAGGCATCCTGATATCCTCGCAAGAGGTCTTAGATTCAGATCTCCCTAGCTAACATCTTGGGGGTTGCTAGGTAAGGGTTTGAAACAGCCAAGTACATACCCCAGTAAGACCAAGTACATCTGGGTCAAAAAGACTTGCCCTTCATAGGTGGTCTGAACATGGAAAACTGCCTATGTTTACCTGAGTCTTGGGAAATTTTGTATCCATTTGAAGTGCTCATAAACTAGATTTAAGACTTCTCCAAGGTCATTATTGTTGGTGATTTTAAAAAAAAATATGTTTTATGAAGATAACAGGATTATAACATAGATCAAAAGACATTCCAAACCACGAGAAACTAATATGAAATGGGATTATTACGTTGATAGGTCTACATATGTATGCATCATGCATGTAAATTGGTGTGTGTGGATTAAAAGGTGGCAATTCAGATCTATTTACCTATGAATGATTTTGTCCAGGTTATGTTTTATATGTAACTGTCGAACGGGTAAAATATAAAATTAATTGACTTGGCAGGATAATGTTACAGATGGCCGAACTGGTCGATTGTTGCGCAGAATGTAATTTATTAAAAACTGTTACAAAATATCATATATGACACCAAATCATTTGGAGAAGTGTTTCAGGTCAACCCAACCTTACCTATTCAGAGAAGTTACTCATTTTGTCGTGTTACACAAAACGCCTAGCCCACCCTTTTTCCATTGCAAGCGTGGATATATTTGAGAATATATTTTACTTTATTAATCTATCAATCTGTCAACAATAACATTATGCATATTTAATGTGGTTTTAGAGCTGCATCTTTGCATGGGGCATCAAAGTTGTTGCAGAGTTTGCCATATGAATCTGGATTGCCGCACCTTGGTTTTAGTAAGTCTTATCTGGCTGGCTATAAATAATGAAATTTTCATGCTAAATATTGTTCTTATGATTCACTCCTCTGCAGCTTGAAATTTTCATGCTAAAGTATTGTTCTTATGATTCACTCCTCTGCAGCTTATCATGTGTCTCCTGCTGCTTGGAAGCTTCATTATTATCAATGGGCAATGCAGATTTTTGATCAATATAATATGAGTGCAGGTGCCTGCCAATTTGCACTTGCTGCTCTTGAACAAGTTGATGAAGTATTCAGTCTTAAAGACACTTTTTCTGGGGCAGATTTACTCGATGAATCACCAATTACCGCCAAAGGACGACTTTGGGCAAATGTATTTAAATTTACACTTGATTTGAATTGTTACCATGATGCATATTGTGCAATTATCTCAAATCCAGATGAAGAAAGCAAATACATTTGCCTGAGACGTTTTATTATCGTTCTTTATGAGCGTGGTGCCCTTAAGGTTACTTCATCTAACTACAAATAGTTATACTTTTAGTTGATCAACCCAAGTCACATACGGATATACCGTCTTTAGCTAAAACATAATTGAATTTGGTTTTTCTTGTAGATTCTTTGTGATGGCCAATTACCTTTTATTGGTTTAGTTGAGAAGGTGGAGCAGGAGCTTGCTTGGAAGGTGTGTAGCACTTCATATGAAAGTAATTTAGAGAATGTTGGCATGTTTATGTGTGGGCAGATTCAGGCTATGCTTTATCTTTAATAAGCGTAACTGGCTTGTTCACGTTTGAAGTTTAGATAAAATGTAAACGGATCAAATGGGTTTAACGGTCCAAAGGTGCCAAATGGGTGTTATTTTTTGTTCATACAACTTAATCACTTGTTAAATTGCTGATATTGCGGTTACGTAATTTTTGCAACCATATCTGGCACTCTAGTTGTATATCAAAAATAAAAAAATTGTTGACAGATAGTTGGTCAATCCAACCCAAACAAAAGTTTGGCTGTTTTGATAATTGATATATCACCCAAACCCCCAGCCATGCCCATTTTGCCAACTCTAGCTGCTGTTTGCTATACCTGCCCATGGATTTTTAACAGTTCTGGTAACTTTGTGTAGGCAGAGCGTTCAGATGTTTCCGTGAAACCAAACCCTTATAAACTCTTATATTCATTCTTTATGCATCAACATAATTGGCGCAAGGCTGCAAGTTATATGTATCTTCATTCGTCACAACTGAAAAGTGAAGCAGCTTTGAAAGATAACCAGGTCCGATCGCTGGCTCTGCAAGAAAGATTAAACTGCCTCTCTGCAACTATAAATGCATTGCATCTTGTTCATCCAACATGTGCATGGATCAACAACCCCTTGGTTCAAGAAAAGTCCATTCTTAAAGAGTTGTATCCAAGTAAAAAGGCTAGAATCACAATTCCAGAGGAGGGTAATATTTTCGAAGACTTGTACTTTTGTTTACTGTTTACTACCAATTGATCATATATCCATCGGTACTGCTACCATGTGATCACATGGGGCCACAGATGAAGGCTGCAAGTCACAGGTTCAAATCTTGCCAAAGGCAAGTGGAGAAACTATATCTTGTGATCCATGTGTGAGAATGGTGAGTCACCAGGTATGGGTTCTATGCGGTGTGCGCTCTGTGTACCAAGACGGTAAATGGTACCCGAGGGTTCCCACCCATTACCCTTTTTTCTGTTTACTGTTTACTAGCCCCGTTACTTATGCTTGCGGTGCTTAAGTTATCTTTATCTTTAATGTGTCAAATGGGTTGAAAGGTGCTAAACATGTCGTTTTAGTGAAATTAATATCGTGAACTAATTTTTCATAACAGTATATCAGCCTCATACTCATATATTCCGCATTAGTTACTTCATATAATGAGCCTACTTTTACAGAAAGTGTTGCAGGTCAACCTTACCCTTGCCAAAATTGTACCAGAATTAAGTGTTGCACGTTTTTGACTCATTTTTCAGCCTAGTTCATTGGTCCATTTTGCCACCTCTATTGCCTACGTTCACTATCTGGCAAATTATAATATGCATGTCTGTTATTTGTTTTTTGCAGAAGCTAATGATCGTCTCTCAAGTCAGAAATTGGATTCCTGCTTGGATATTGAGAAACTAGAAAATGAGTTTGTCTTGACATCAGCAGAATATTTGCTTTCACTAGCAAATGTTAAATGGACATTTACTGGTACTAATATAAAAATTGTTCTTTCTCTTTAGTGTCCTTCAGACTTCATACCTCTTTTGGAGATATTCTTTATTAAATTATTACAAGGTTCTACATACCCACGTATTGCGTTAGGATGAATCTGAATTACAATAAATTTACTAATTCATCGGTGGGAATTTACATTATGGTGGGCCACCCAAAAACCTAATTGGAACTTCTAAAACATGAAGGCAAGGACTGAACGCTGTGTTCAGGAGCTTTTGCCTCTAACTCAACACTACATGCCACTACTCCTACATTCTTTGGTGAATAGTTTTCATTCAGATTATCATTAATCCAGATTACTATTTTTGCAACTCATTAGCCATGTTATACGGTATCGAGGGATAATTTGAAAAGTGGGTTGGATGGTCAAGTTGGGTAACATCTTTTAGGTGTTGCCTTTTTTTATGGGCTGGTTTGACCCTAGTTTTTTTTGACTAAAATGTTTAGTTTTTCATGTTATTATGATAAAACAGAAAATTTTCGAGTAAATAGTTTTCAAACATGTTCGATCTCCTGCCAATTTGGCTTGTTTCTTGAACCTACATTTTGTTATGTTTTGCATGTTTGTCTGGTTAAGGTTAAATATTACTCGGATTTACGCATTGATAAGTAGATAGGTTGGAATAGTCTCCCCTAGATGATAAAACTGGGAAGATGAATCTATGCAGTTTTGCATGTGACTGTGATATGCAAAAGATGATTTCGTGTATTGTTGAGAAGAGGCGTTGTAGTTTACTATACGTCTTTTCTTAAAATAAATGTCACGGTAATTGATATACCACTCACGTACTCTTTCAGGAATTGAGAAGCCCCACCCAAACCTGGTTGAGTTGCTGGTTCAGTCCAATCTATATGATATGGTATTCACTGTAATTCTAAAATTCTTCAAGGGTTCGGCGTTGAAGAGGTATACTACATTTTGTCCTCCCTTAGAGAATTATCATAATGGTTAAGATGCTTTTGTAGCTACATTTTTAGTAATGCTGAAGAAATCGTGATTTTGTGTTCAGGGAACTTGAAAGAGTTTTTATTGCCATGACGCTGAAGTGCTGTCCAATCAGGTACCATACTTCATTTGTTTTCTACATAGTTTGGGGTTTGCTTTTTCTTTCTTTTGTTTTTTCAAGAAGTGGCAAGAAAGGCAAATCAGGGGTTTTGTTGATGGGTCAAAACAGCTTTGGATGATTTTATATGTGATACTGCTCGAAACTGATTGGTTTGGCATGATCTGCAATCGCTTTTATTTAAATAAACTTAAATTTTTTTAAGCATTATGTATGATTATTAAAGCTCTGTAACAACGATAAGAATCTGGTTTAGCTAAAAAAATAAATATATATTGAGAACGATTCAGGAGGTTTGAAGCATTAAAAAGACACTTTGGGTGACTTTCAACCATATTACTCATTTGATATGTTTCCAATCTGACATATTCATACTTACTTTAAAGCCACTTTTAGTATTATCCAACAGCTTGTCTTTGTATGCCAGTGAGATTTGTTGAACCTGCGTATACTAGCTATTGACTTTACTTGATAAGCTTAAAAGCAGTCTGAAGTAACAGTTATTTATATTCCTTTCAGGGAAAGTTCTAAAAAGAATAGTTTGCTCTTAACATCATCAAAGGATGAGAGTGCCCATGAGTCTGTTAACATTGTTGCTGCAGCTCATCACTCCAAGGGGAATGACCAGTGGGATGCACTTGAGCAATACATTGTTTGTATTTTTTTCTGATCATATTCATGTTGAAATTGCTTTCTGGAAATTTATATTGAATTATCACATCCTTGTCATCATTGAAGTCTCTTATTAGATTTGATGTCCTCATGGTTAAGTTAACCCCTTAGTCCCAAAATAAATGTACACTTTGACTGGAAAATACACACGATATTTGAAATGTGTAATCATTACACCGTCCACCAATAAAGTATTATATACACCCACCAAAATCTCTTTCGATTGTTTAAAACGAAAGTGGACAGTTATATTGGGATAACTCTAAATAGAAACATGGACATCTTTATTGGGATGGGAGGGATTGATAAGATTCCTTTTTGCTATCTGCTCATATATGAAATAATGAGGGAATAATATGGCTTGTATACTAATTACATTAACTTTCAGTATCTATTGTGTGGTTTGACAAGTTTAGGAGTTCAAATAAGTGAGTAAGCCTTGTGATATGGTAGGTGGACGTTAGGATTCAACTTTATCTGACAAAACTGAACCTAGTTTCTTACTTTCGTTCTTTTTGGGACGTGTTCAAATAACCTGTAACTTGTTTGTTAGCAGAACTTATCGTAATGATTTGATAATCGGGTTACTAGCTTCCGAGTTTATTAGAGGGATATATAGATAAAAACCCACATCATCACGCTATCATATTAATCTGTTAAAATAAAGGATAGCTCTCTACCATTCTTGTTTGTGAAGCTATGACTTGATTTTCTGACGTTATTATTTCTATGTGCCACAACAATCTTTTGTGTTCAACGAAGTTCACTGTTCACCTTGATTGCCTCATTATCTTTCTACACTCACATTCTAGCTTTAGGCAATGTTTGGTATGACGGAATGGAGTTGCCTAACAATTCATGCTAACATATTCAACTCCTCTCAAAAGCTATGGATTGAATTTTCAAGTGTTAATTCAATTATCTCATGTTTACCATTAGACAAACTTTGATAGAGCGTATTTATCTTATGAGTGCAAACTTGAACTAAATGCAGGAAAAATACCAATGCTTTCATCCTAGATTACCAGTGATTATTGCAGAAACACTTCTCTGTGCTGATCGGCTGATTGAACTTCCACTTTGGCTTGTCCAGATGTTCAAGGTATATTAAGTTCTGGCATTTAATAAATTTATTATGCTTTAAGATTATATGTACACTGAGTTTGAATTCATAGCTAATTTTCTTCAATTTATCTGCTTATACTGTTTATTGCGCAGAGCACACTGAAAGGATGTTGGGGCATGGCTGGGTCTGAAGCAAGCCCTGCTTCATTGTTTCAACTATATGTTGATTATGGGCGATATGCAGAGGCTACTAATTTGCTTCTTCAGTATATTGAATCTGTTGCATTGCTGGCATGTTTCACTTTCCATTTTGCTTTATTTTGTTTTTTTTAAAAGAGCATAATGGTTATTTTATGTGCAGGGTTAAGTGTCGGTCTATATTATCTAATACTGAATATGTACTAATTATAAGTGCCCTATAGACTAATCAATAGTTGGTGTCTGAGTTTGTTTTCTTTCTAATTCAATCTTATTCCCATATTTAATGTTGTACAAATTTTATAAGTGATGCTATATAAACATACCCATGATATTTGCATTTTGTGGATCATTGTTTGCATTTTTGACATGGATATCTAACATATGCTTTATTAAGATCGGGTTCCCTCTTTCCGCCGTTCTAAAAAAAATATATTGGGTTCCCTCTAAGGATAGTAGCTCAGACAGATCAAGCCTCTTTAATTTTTTAATTTTAAATATCGAGTATTATTGAATTAGTGATATTGTTTTCTTTAACCATATTAGTGTTTTACCTAAACCCAGCATGAACCTATTTATATTGGCATGTACCAAAAATGTCAGGCTACCCAACTGCCGAATTATGTCCTAAGGTCTAGCTTTCTAAACTAAGCTTCAGATGTCACTTTTATTTTCTGATTGCAATTTCATGACATCCATTGAATATGTGCAGAGACCAGCTGATGTTATTCGTAGGAAGAAGACATTTGCAGTCTGGTTTCCACACACAGCCATTGAAAGTTTGTTGTGTAAGTTTGGTGAGTTGATTGGTTCGGGCCATATGGTTGATCAATGTGAAAAGCTAAGAAACTTGCTACAAATGGCCCTGTACAAACATTTCCAACAGGTAATATTTTCAGGTCTTTGCTGCTCATAATCCTCAAAGTGACCTTATTTTTTTACCGAATGGGTCAGTTTTCATTGTTTCATTCCTAACTGGTCATCTTGGGTATTATAAGTGCATGGTAAAATCTTTGTAATCATGTTATAAAGAAGTTTTTTCTTTTAAATGCATAAATGGGTTGCGTATTTGTATGACATTGATAATTATATATTGAACCCATTACCCACTCACCATTTTTGCCACCCCTATCTTACTCTCTATTCTGAAGTAGAACTTACAAATTTTTTTATTTCTATTTTGCATCCAGTTAAATGTAGACTCAGATGATGTGATATCTTCAGCAATCTCATCTAGATACACTTGAGCATCATTTGGTGATTGCTTTTATGGTTTACTCGCCGTCTTTCAAGATAACTTTTCTATATGTAAATATACTTGAGGCAGTTGATTTTCATGTTTAACTGCTTTTATGGTTTACTCGCCGTCTTTCAAGATAACTTTTATATCTGTAAATACTTGAGGCAGTTGATTTTCATGTTTAACGAGTTTAAGGCGTAACCTTGTATCAAAGTAGCTGCAAGGCTACCATGAGAGACCTGGAATCCGTGATGTTTGGACAGTGCTGATCTATGATTCATGATTGAGATTTGGAAACCAAATGAGTCTAGCCTTGGTGTTAGTCATTGTTTAAAGAGTTGAACCAAACAAAAATAAATAATTCCTGCTTTACAAACTCTGGATGTCATGGTAGGGATAGCGATTTGTTTGCACAACAAATTGTTTCGATAAGCTATAAAACTAATTATACAAGTTGGTACGGTGTTCAGATCTATTAGCTGAATTCTCAAAGTGTATATGGTTTATACCAAAAGTCGGTTTAGTGCATGCTAGAAAATGAATCAAGTCTAACTTTTGTAGGGTAATGGAGGGAACCCTAGCCTCAATTGGATACCCATTGACTCACCCCGTATGAGCCATATGATGCTGGTACAATGCCTCCATCCTAATCCCCACATGATCTAGGTACCCCGAAAGATTGAACCGCGTATTTAAACTTCACATGTGGGCTCAGGTTTCATTGGTAACGGGTATTTTAAAAGAATTATTTTGTGCCAAATTATATTATGTTTGTATTGAATACATTATACCGAATATAAGTAACCATTAAATATATATTTATTAGTGTTGTATCACTTTTTAAACTTACATATATATTATTATTTAGCACGAATATATATCTCATATTGTTTAATATAACAATCATAGTAAAATAATAATATATCAAAAACAATCTATTATTATTTAATGTGTGGTATTAATTTAATTGTAAAAATGATATTAGTTACAATAACACATTAAAAGTGTCAAAAAAATATATAAATAACCATCACATTAAAATAATATAGTATTAAAATCTATTAATATTTAGCAAACAATACTAAAATAATCAAATTGATTAATAGTTTATCAAAATATCCATAGTTTATTAATTTGTAAATGAATGTCTCATAATATATATATATATATTTTAACAGTGAGTTAGTAGTTAGTGTTCGAAACACCATAGTGACATTCAATTGGGCAGTATACGGAGTTCGAACCACGCATGCATGAGATGAAACCCAGGACTCTCGAAAATCTCCCATAATAATCCACTCCTACAAATGTAGGAAGTGGTTTTCGTGAAGTTAAAGTTGGTTTTTTTATAACGGCGTGTTAGTTGCTAGATGTTGGCACCCGAAGACACCCCTGGAGACCATGGTGCGATAATACGGCTCGTACGCGTCTGAAGAGGTAAATGCCCAAAACTATGGGGAATTTAGATTCGATCCGTGGTCTCCAAGCCAACATGGCTTAACTATGCATTTGGTGGAAGATGTAAATGAGAGTTAAGTAGAGATTAGGGCTGCATTAGCCTCATTTTTAGCTATCCTCCATAAGTTTGTAGCCTCCAAATCTCTCATAGAAGCCCTAGCGCTCCTATAACATTTCGTGTGATTTTGGTGTCAATTCGAAAGGGCATGTATTTCGTGCTATAAATAATCTTTTTAAGTATTGGAGGTACTTTCCCTTGATTTATTTTTTAAAGGTCCTTTCTATTCATAGTCATAAGTTTGGGTTGGATTCAATTTTGTTAATAATAAATTTTAAGTCATTATGAGTGTATACTCTGTTGTTTAATGATTATGAATGATCCATAAATCAATTAAAGTCTTCAAGGTGTCAAATGAGTCTTATTTTGAAGGTATTTCATGTGTAAAAGACCCGGAGATGCGTTGGAAACACTTAGAGGTCGTAATGATGTATAAAAACGAAGTTTTGTGCATGTGCAGTATATGCGGCGCATACACAATGTATGTGGCACATATAATGCTATTTGGTGAAGAAATAAAGTTTTTAGGGCCTTTATGTGGCACATGCAACTTGTATGTGGCGCATTTGGACAGTTTTCGGGGTGAAAGCTTATATGGGAAACATGCAAGCTTGTATACGTCGCATAGGACCCTGTAGGTCATTTTAGCTCTGTTTAAGCTCATTTATGGTTCATATGGCTCATACGGGGTGGGTCGATGGGTAACCAATTGTTGTACCGGGGCTAGGGTTCCCCCCATTACCCATTTTTTGTTCATCCTAGGTTGTCGGGGATGTGTTATAAGCTTTGTAAGCTTTGTTATAGTTGTGTATGAAGCTCCTTAGCTCCAAGAGGTAAGATAACTTATTTTGTCACGGGGTAACTGAAAAGACTCAACTCTAAATAAAAGCGTAATTATTGAAAACACAATTTCATAACTTATACTTAGAAAAATACGACCATTTTTCGCGAAAAATCAAAATGTTCTAAATCAAGAAAAGACACTTGGAATGTTCTTAAAATGATGTAAATAGACTACCATGCGAGTTTCAGGACCCGAAAAGATCAATCGAAGCCTTGGCAAAAATTTAGTAAAAATTACAGAAGAGGACGGCTCTTGTGTCTGCAAATGCCGTCCACAAAGGTCGTCCCCATCAGTTTCGTACTTTTGACACTTTAAACAATTTTCGACCTTTTCTACTAAAAACCGAGCTTCTAACAACACATAAACAACTTCATTTTTGACATAAAACACCTAACACAACATTTCAAAGGTCTTCATACCATCCGTTGATACAAATCTAGTTTACACAAGTAAATGGGTCGTTTACCCAAAGTTGACAAAATGGGCATTTTACACCAAAATGATTGATACTTCAAAAGACCATATGACCCAACTATTTACAAAAATACGTGTTCATCATTGAGAATATACAACCATTGTACCAAGAGCCATAACGAGGTGGAAATACTAAGCTTCTACCAAAAGAGCCATTTACCGCAAAATGGCAAGCTACCTTCAAAATGCACAACTTCACTTCAAGCACTACTAATCAATCACTTATTCCTCACTTTCGAGACCTATAAAAAGGAAAACAACTAAAAGGATAAGCTTTACGCTTAGTGAGTACGTTTATATATAAATATACACATATTGAAACAACTCATAAGGATGAGATAACCTATATTACCACAATGTCGTCTCATTTATATACACTTTCATATCAACACGTAGTAAAAGAAACTATGAAATCAACATCTAAATAAAACGTGTCATCCAACAATCAATTCACATTGCCATATCACATATGGTCTTACAACATCTCTACTATATATAACCATCATCATACCAAGGATCACAAATCTTATCACTTTACTCAATTACGAGATACATATATCTATACAAACAAGCAATCTACTAAAACATGTCATTCACCATAAAAACGCATTGTCATACCCCGTATGGTCTTTCAACGACATGCCATATTCCATATGGTCTTACTACAATGTGCCATACCCCGTATGGTCTTCACCACATCAACTAAATTACACATATAGATTTCACCACCATTATGTAATTGACCCAACATATATATAATCATACATAAAGGTACTCACTTCCTCCGCAAAAGTCAAATATCAAGATGACCACAATACGAATGAGTATGCTTTCAACCTAGAAATTCATCACAATACACAAATAAGGTCATGTTTCACATACCAAGCTATCTAGCCATAAACAATAATTTTACTAGCATTATTTTACCCAAATGCTCCCATTATAATGTTGGGTTGGTTCTTTACAAAATCTCATTTTACCTACTACAATGTGGTCATTCCATCTTATTACTTGAAATTACCCAATCCTCATTTTGACCCTAAAGATCACCAACAACTTTTATCAAAATCATTCATGCAATACTACAACAAAATAACAATTCACAAGTAGAAATTAGGAAAGCTATGACAAAATCACCATCTTACTCAAAATCCCCAATTTCATCAAAGTTATAGAACCCTAACTTGAATTTAATCAAAATGATATATTTCACTAAAATCCCCAAATCAATTGAATTGCATGAACCCTAATTGAAATAAATCATCAAAACCCATCTTGCTAGAAATCCCCAAATTCAATTAGATTCTATGAACCCTAAATTTCTCAAAGCACATAATAATCAAAAACATACCTTAAAGAATAACAAAAAGGAAAATTACTAGTCTTCTTCCTCCTCCCACCTTCTTGATTTTCGGCCATATACACCACCCACACTAAAATCTTCCAAATTTCACTTTTTAGTAATTTGGATGTTATTATTATTAATTTCTTTTAGATGATTTCTTGATTTAATTTGAAAAGAATACACAAAGAAAGAAGAATTCAAGAAAATGAAAAAAAAGGAGATATGTAGGAGAAGGTAGTTAGGGTGGAAGTGTGACTCACAAATTCAAGAGTTGGGTGGCATCTCCACCACATGCCACGACCTCTTTCAAATAAAAGGGGTATTATACCCGTTATCCACTAAAGTTCCAACTAAAATAACCTCATTTCTTAATTTTAAATACTAGGAAATTATTTTAAAGGTAAAACTATAATAAAAATCATTTTATTTATCTTTTTAAAATTTGGGATGTTACAACTCTCGAATGGATTTTATTTCTTCAAATTTCATTCAAAAGCAGGTATGGATCATGTTCTTGAGAATGGCCCTTGGATTATTCGTGGTTCCCCAATATTTTTAAATGTTTGGAATCCAAACATTAATTTGCAAAAAACAGAACTTTCTTCTGTTCCTGTTTGGGTCAAACTACATGATGTCCCTATGGTTGCTTATACTGATGATGGTCTAAGTATGCTTCTATCTAAAGTGGGCGACCCAAAGAAGCTGGATTCATACACGACTGATATGTGTCTTGAATCATGGGGAAGAAATAGTTATGCTAGAGCTTTGATTGAACTTAATGCTGAGCAAGATTTTAAAGATAAAGTGGTTGTTGCAATACCTCAACTTGAAGGCAATGAGTTTACTAAACAAACTATTAAGATTGAATACGAATGGAAGCCTCCAAGATGCCCTGAATGCAAAGTTTTCAGGCATAATGAAGCAACATGTCCCAAGGCTGTCAAAAGTGCCCCTAAAGACAATACTAAGGTCGACAGCGATGGATTTCAGCAAGTGAAGAGCAAAAATAAGGCAACACATGGATTTCCAGCAAAAAAACAAAAGACAAAATGTATGTATAGGCCGATTATTAAACCCAAGGAGGGTTCAGCGGGGGCTAGTACTTCAACATCAGTACCAATTTCAAACTCATTTGAATACTTAAAGGATGATGCCACAGAAGTTAATGAGCCACCGGTTTTGAATGATCATGGGATGGACCAGAATTCCTTGGAAGCTAAACTTAAGAGAGCTAAAGAAATGGCAGATCGTTTTGGGGTGGAATCAGATGAAGATGAAGTTGAAATTGTACATGAAGAAGCTGCTCAATCCATCTCTCATATTCCTAAACCTAATGTTACTTCTGAGGGGGCAAGCACTCCCGGTTCAGGGGTTTCTAATGGGTAGTATCGCCTCTTGGAATATAAGGGGGTTGAACCGCCCCCTGAAACAAAAAGAGGTTCGATCTGTAGTTAATGAACACCATCTTAATGTGTGTGCTATTATGGAATCGCATGTAGATGTGTCATGTTTAACTACTGTTTGTAAGAAGGTGTGTCGGACATGGGATTGGACTTCCAATGGAAACTTGTGTTCGAAGGGAACTCGTATAATAACTGGATGGAATAGAGATATTGTTGACTTGATGGTTATCTCGCAGAGTGATCAAGTTATGCATGTTCAAATTACTTTTAAGGTAGACAATAAATCTCTTTTTTGCTCGTTTGTTTATCCGGATAATTACTATATGGCTAGACGAAAATTATGGGCAGATTTATGTATGCATAAACTGTTTGTGAATGATAAACCTTGAATTATTATGGGAGATTTCAATTCTTCGCTTAACATTGAAGATAATTATGCGGGATCTTCCAACATCACAACGGGTATGCGAGATTTTAAGGATTGTATTGATGCTATTGAGGTTTTTGATATTAATAGCTCGGGCTTACATTATACTTGGATCCAAAAGCCGAAGAAGGGGCATGGTATCTTTAAGAAGATTGACAGGGTTATGGGGAATATTGCGTTTACTGATACATTTCCAGCTTCGTGTGCTCTGTTCCAACCTTACAGGGTTTCTGATCATTCTCCGTGTGTCCTGAAGCTTCCTTCTGTATCTCGTGAAAGGCCTAAACCGTTTAAATTTGCAAATTTCTTGGTAAAAAAACAAGGCTTTAAAGAAAAGGTTGAAGAGGTATGGTCGAGTACTAAAGTGGTGGGATATCCTATGTTTCGAGTTGTCAAAAAACTTCGAGCATTGAAGTCCCCTATGCGAAGTCTCTTGCTTAAGCAAGGGAATTTACATAAGAAGGTTGAATCGGTTAGGAGGCAGATTGATGAGGTCCAGCAAGCTCTTGATTCTGATCCGTTTAATTCTGATCTTCGTATGAAGGAAACTAAATTGTTACAAGAATTTCGCAGTGCTTCACTGGACGAAGAAGACTTTCTTAAACAGAAGTCAAAAGTTCATTGGTTGAGTGTTGGTGACAAGAACTCTTCCTTTTTTCATAATTCTGTTAAGAGTAAGAATCATCGAAGCCGTATTGATATCATAAAAGATAATTCAGGGATTACTCATGAAGGAGGAGATGCACGCTCTGCCCTTGTTCATCACTACCAGAATTTTTTGGGTATTGCAGGTACTACGAGTTTGAGTCCACCCCCTGATTTGTTTGTTCGAAAGCTTGAAGAAGATAAATCTGAAGATATGATTCGTCGAGTTACTGATGAGGAGATAAGGCTTGCAATGTTCTCTATTGACGATAATAAAGCACCGGGGCCAGATGGGTTTTCCTCAGCGTTCTTTAAAAATGCTTGGAGTATTGTTGGTAAGGATGTTTGTTTAGCTGTTCATGATTTTTTCTGTACGGCTCAGTTGTTACAAGAGGTGAATCATACTTTCTTAGCTATGGTTCCCAAAGTGCCAACACCATCCTCCATTAATGATTTTCGACCTATATCTTGTTGTAATACGATTTATAAGTGCATAAGCAAAATAATTACAAACAGGATAAAGGAGGGTCTTCATAATATTATAAGCCTTAATCAGTCGGCTTTTGTTCCTGGTAGACGAATATCTGATAATATTCTGCTTACCCAAGAGTTAATGCACAATTATCATAGGAATTCTGGTCCTCCTAGATGTGCATTCAAGATTGACATTCAGAAGGCTTATGATACAGTGGATTGGCAGTTTTTAAGGTCTACTCTTTGTGGATTTGGCTTTCATCCGATTATGATTAATTGGATTATGAAGTGTGTCTCTTCTACCTCGTTTTCCTTGTGCATAAATGGTAATACATATGGTTATTTCAAAGGTAAGCGAGGCCTTAGACAAGGGGATCCAATGTCACCATATTTATTTACAATGGTGATGGAAGTTTTAACTCTTATTCTACAGAAAGCTGTTGCGAGTCCCTCCAGATTTCGGTTCCACAACAAATGCAATAAAGAGCGAGTTGTCAACCTATGCTTTGCTGATGACTTATTTCTTTTTGCCCGAGGTGAGGTTACTTCAGTCAAAGTTATTATGCAAGCTCTAAATGATTTTAAAGATATGTCTGGATTGGTTCCTAGCCTACCGAAAAGTACGGTCTTCTTTTGTAATATATCTGATCAGGTTAAACAAGGCATTCTTAATTTATTACCTTTTGAGGAAGGCTGTCTTCCTATCAGATATTTGGGTGTTCCCCTTATCTCCTCTAGACTCCTTTATAGAGATTGTAAAATCCTTGTTGAAAAAATGGAGAAAAGGATCACGGACTGGAGGAATAAAACGTTATCATTTGCTGGACGTCTCGAATTGGTTAAATCTGTCCTCGGGTCTTTACATCTTTATTGGGCATCGGTTTTTAGCTTGCCTGTACAGATTATAAAAGAGTTGGAACAGAAAATGCGTGAGTTTTTATGGTGTCAAGGCCCTATGAAGAAAGGTAAAGCTAGAGTTTCATGGAACACTGTTTGTCTCCCTAAAGAGGAAGGTGGTTTGGGAATAAAGCGGTTAGCAGCTCATAATAAAGCACTTTTGACGAATCATTTGTGGAGTATTTTGACTAATAGGGAGTCGCTTTGGGTTAGATGGGTACACTCCTATAGGTTGAAAAATAAGAGCTTGTGGGAGGTGCGTATTCCATCAGGTTGTTCATGGGGATGGCGTAAACTGTTGCAGCTACGTGACCAGGTTCGTCCATTTATTTGGTCGCAGGTTGGCAATGGGCAATTAACTTCAGCCTGGTTTGATAAGTGGGCACCTCAATGCCCCCTTATCACCTTCATTAGACCGCGAGACATTCGTGATGCAGGTTTTTCTATGTCTATGCGTTTAAGTGATATTTGGTATAATGGTAACTGGATGTGGCCGACTGCTTGGTATGATTTGTTTCCCGTGTTAATTAATCTCCCTATTCTATTTTTTAACAATGATCATGATAAATTGGTATGGAAGGATAATGATGGGAATATCATTCCCTTTTCGACTTGGGGAGTATGGAATACAATTAGAGACCGTGAACAGATTGTCTCATGGCACTCAATTGTGTGGTTTTCACAGTGCATTCCTCGACACTCGTTCTTTATGTGGCTTATTCTCAGGAAGAAACTAAAGACTCAGGATCTCATGAAGAATTGGGATGTTGGGGGCAATATGAACCTTAGACTTCAATGCTGTTCGCTTTGTCAAAGAGGCCCTGACTCACATAACCATTTATTCTTTGAGTGTGGTTTCTCTGAACAGGTTTGGAGTGGGATTAAAGCGCTTGCTGGCATGGCTGATGTTTCTGAAAAGCTGGATGACATTATTGATTGGCTAATGGTTCGTGCTAAATCAAGATCGGCTAGAAGCATCATGGGAAGACTTGTGGTTGCAGCAACGGCCTATTATGTTTGGCAGGAAAGGAATGCCCGTCTTTTCACTAATACTAAGAGATCAGTGGTTGCTATACAGAAGATCATTAAGTCGACAGTTAGGTGGAGACTTGCATCGCTGAAATTCAAGAATACTCCAAATGTAGCAACACTGTTGGAAGCATGGGATATTCCTAGGAATACTTTTCTCCAATTTGAAGCAGATTAGCCTTAGTATGAGTTACTGATGATTGTTATTTTGTAACTCTAGATATATTGTTTGCTTGTTTATTGCTTGTTAACACTTGTATGGCCTGTCATACTCGTGAACTGGTTTGGTATTCTGCCAAATCACTTGTATTGTATTGTTTGGGTTTTGGAATATAATATACTCACCGGGATATTAAAAAATCCCATTACCCAAAAAAAAAAAAAAAAAAAAAAAAAAAAAAAAAAAAAAAAAAAAAAAAAAAAAAAAAAAAAAAAAAAAAAAAAAAAAAAAAAAAAAAAAAAAAAAAAAAAAAAAAAAAAAAAAAAAAAAAAAAAAAAAAAAAAAAAAAAAAAAAAAAAAAAAAAAAAAAAAAAAAAAAAAAAAAAAAAAAAAAAAAAAAAAAAAAAAAAAAAAAAAAAAAAAAAAAAAAAAAAAAAAAAAAAAAAAAAAAAAAAAAAAAAAAAAAAAAAAAAAAAAAAAAAAAAAAAAAAAAAAAAAAAAAAAAAAAAAAAAAAAAAAAAAAAAAAAAAAAAAAAAAAAAAAAAAAAAAAAAAAAAAAAAAAAAAAAAAAAAAAAAAAAAAAAAAAAAAAAAAAAAAAAAAAAAAAAAAAAAAAAAAAAAAAAAAAAAAAAAAAAAAAAAAAAAAAAAAAAAAAAAAAAAAAAAAAAAAAAAAAAAAAAAAAAAAAAAAAAAAAAAAAAAAAAAAAAAAAAAAAAAAAAAAAAGTCACTTCTAATAAACCTTACCAATAATACATGCAAAGATTCGTTTATTATCTCCCACACTTAAGGAATTTTACTAGATATATTCAAATTTCTGCCATAACACCTATTGATTTCAAACTCCCAACACTCACGCTATAAACAAAAATTACTCTTCGATAATTTCTCAAACCAATTTAAAACATTATCATCAAAATGAAAACCATTTATCATTTGCCAGTTAACATACTTGGTTCATAAAAACTGTAACGCGACAAACACATAAGCAACTAGAAACACAACTATCGCATTCATGCTATCATATAAATCAACTATTTTAGCCTCTCGTGTGGACCTTATCCACACCATAGATCCATGTGTCTTATCACTATATGCCATACCCCGTATGGTCTTATCACTATATGCCACACCCCGTGTGGTCTTATCACAATATGCCATACCCCGTATGGTCTTATCACTATATGCCACACCCCGTGTGGTCTTATCACAATATGCCATACCCCGTATGGTCTTATCACTATATGCCATACCCCGTATGGTCTTATCACTATATGCCATACCCCGTATGGTCTTATCACTATATGCCACACCCCGTGTGGTCTTATCACAATATGCCATACCCCGTATGGTCTTATCACTATATGCCATACCCCGTATGGTCTTATCACTATATGCCATACCCCGTATGGTCTTATCACTATATGCCACACCCCGTGTGGTCTTATCACAATATGCCATACCCCGTATGGTCTTATCACTATATGCCATACCCCGTATGGTCTTATCACTATATGCCATACCCCGTATGGTCTTATCACTATATGCCACACCCCGTGTGGTCTTATCACAATATGCCATACCCCGTATGGTCTTATCACTATATGCCACACCCCGTGTGGTCTTATCACAATATGCCATACCCCGTATGGTCTTATCACTATATGCCATACCCCGTATGGTCTTATCACTATATGCCATACCCCGTATGGTCTTATCACTATATGCCATACCCCGTATGGTCTTATCACTATATGCCACACCCCGTGTGGTCTTATCACAATATGCCATACCCCGTATGGTCTTATCACTATATGCCATACCCCGTATGGTCTTATCACTATATGCCACACCCCGTGTGGTCTTATCACAATATGCCATACCCCGTATGGTCTTATCACTATATGCCATACCCCGTATGGTCTTATCACTATATGCCATACCCCGTATGGTCTTATCACTATATGCCATACCCCGTATGGTCTTATCACTATATGCCATACCCCGTATGGTCTTATCACTATATGCCATACCCCGTATGGTCTTATCACTATATGCCATACCCCGTATGGTCTTATCACTATATGCCATACCCCGTATGGTCTTATCACTATATGCCATACCCCGTATGGTCTTATCACTATATGCCATACCCCGTATGGTCTTATCACTATATGCCATACCCCGTATGGTCTTATCACTATATGCCACACCCCGTATGGTCTTATCACAATATGCCATACCCCGTATGGTCTTATCACTATATGCCATACCCCGTATGGTCTTATCACTATATGCCACACCCCGTGTGGTCTTATCACAATATGCCATACCCCGTATGGTCTTATCACTATATGCCATACCCCGTATGGTCTTATCACTATATGCCACACCCCGTGTGGTCTTATCACAATATGCCATACCCCGTATGGTCTTATCACTATATGCCATACCCCGTATGGTCTTATCACTATATGCCATACCCCGTATGGTCTTATCACTATATGCCATACCCCGTATGGTCTTATCACTATATGCCATACCCCGTATGGTCTTATCACTATATGCCATACCCCGTATGGTCTTATCACAATATGCCATACCCCGTATGGTCTTATCACTATATGCCATACCCCGTATGGTCTTATCACTATATGCCACACCCCGTGTGGTCTTATCACAATATGCCATACCCCGTATGGTCTTATCACTATATGCCATACCCCGTATGGTCCTTCAAAATACACTTGAACACACACCTATATTCCAAGAACCTCATACTTTACAACTTTACACATTCACACAATACGATGTACTCCATATAATCAACATTCAATTCATCATAACATCAATAATCAAATCACATTGCCATACCCCGTATGGTCTTATCACTATATGCCATACCCCGTATGGTCTTATCACTATATGCCACACCCCGTGTGGTCTTATCACAATATGCCATACCCCGTATGGTCTTATCACTATATGCCACACCCCGTGTGGTCTTATCACAATATGCCATACCCCGTATGGTCTTATCACTATATGCCACACCCCGTGTGGTCTTATCACAATATGCCATACCCCGTATGGTCTTATCACTATATGCCATACCCCGTATGGTCTTATCACTATATGCCACACCCCGTGTGGTCTTATCACAATATGCCATACCCCGTATGGTCTTATCACTATATGCCATACCCCGTATGGTCTTATCACTATATGCCATACCCCGTATGGTCTTATCACTATATGCCATACCCCGTATGGTCTTATCACTATATGCCATACCCCGTATGGTCTTATCACTATATGCCATACCCCGTATGGTCTTATCACTATATGCCATACCCCGTATGGTCTTATCACAATATGCCATACCCCGTATGGTCTTATCACTATATGCCATACCCCGTATGGTCTTATCACTATATGTGTAACACCCCGAGCTGGGCCCGGAATATTACAGAAATTATATAGCACACAGTGGAATTATCGTAGAACATGAACTATATGAATAAAAAGGGATTCGGTAAATCCATCAAATAAGATAATTCAAGTACAAAATACATAAATGCAAAAGTAGGCAAATGAATCCTTGATCCATATAAGTCCAATCCCCGGGTTCAAATCAAGCAACAATCATACTTCATATCCTGGATTTAATCTGGTTACCTGAAAAGTGTACTAGCAAGTGTCAACACAAGGTTGGTGAGATCGTAGTAATGGTTTACAAGAAACCATCATCAATAACATTATCATATGTAATACAACGTCACATAAGGTACTTACAACAAACCCATGTACGTCACCTATTAGACAATTGAGGTTAACATATCGTTCAACCTTGTCAAATAAGTAACCAAACAACAAATGATACAAATAGTTCATATACAATCAAGTACAAATAGTATCATTACCAATAAATGTATTGTATACATGTCAATGTCATGCAATGTACCTCAAAATCATCAAGTATCACAATACTTGGTCCACATCGTGGTGTTAATCATATCATATCATCAAGTATGGCCAAGACTTGGCATCAAGTACTTAAAAGTACTCGGATGTACATAAACATATAGTACCCAAAGTACTCGAAATGTGGCCTTACAGTTCAACAACTTGCCTTGGTGGCCTTACAGTTAAACAACTTGCGTTGGTATAAGTTTCCAATGCACACAACATGTACGTCTCAATAAACATAATCATCAATAAAAAAAATCCATATTTCCAACAAACATAAATGCAAAAGTAGGCAAATGAATCCTTGATCCATATAAGTCCAATGCCCGGGTTCAAAGCAAGCAACAATCATACTTCATATCCTGGATTTAATCTGGTTACCTGAAAAGTGTACTAGCAAGTGTCAACACAAGGTTGGTGAGATCGTAGTAATGGTTTACAAGAAACCATCATCAATAACATTATCATATGTAATACAACGTCACATAAGGTACTTACAACAAACCCATGTACGTCACCTATTAGACAATTGAGGTTAACATATCGTTCAACCTTGTCAAATAAGTAACCAAACAACAAATGATACAAATAGTTCACACGAGATCCAACGTTCAAGCTTATTCTAACCTAAGATCATCAAATATATTTCAAAAATCTATGCTCTAATTGAGAGGGTTTTTAGTATAGATGCAAAGTATCTTAAGACATATATCTTTTACACCATCTAGTACTATTTCTTAAGAGTATTCATGAATTTTTACGGAATTTTTCAATATATCTAACTCGTTCAAATGGCCACCTTAATTCAGTTTATCGGTTTTTGTCCAGATTCTGACCCTCTCAGGAAAACATCATTTTAGGAAAAGAAGACGACTAGATACAACAAAACTTTGTTCTGGTCGAATTTAGTACACTCATAGTACTTTCCAAAAAGTTAAGATTCAATTGATTTCGACTTAACATGAATGAGATATGACATTTACAATATGACTGAAACAGTATTCATAAAAATCAGTTTTGACCACTTTTCTTAAAAAGTTCACAATTTGAGTTTTACTCAGTGTTTTTACTTGATTCTAGTGGGAGGATAAAATAGACACATAAAGCTAAAGATTTTGTTTAGAACTCAATAACCAGATCATTTTCCATCTATGTGTTTTCTCCCTTCCAAGTCAGATTACAGATTCTGTTCAGAATCAGTTTTTAACAAAACTAGTTCATACGTGATCTTTTGTATTTGTGAGTCCCTCGATAGCTATGGATCGCTCTCGAGATCGTCTATGGTTATGTCGTGAGTGCGGAATCCTCACGAGATAACTGTTTGATTAGTTATCTATATTATTGCTAATTATAAGTGTATAATCAGCCTTAATTACACTATCTTCGTTTGCTACTGTTGCCAACGAACTTAGAAGCTGTAATTGTGTGTGATATATCGACTGGATACCTCATTTTAGGGTTTCCAATCGTTTATATACGTTTATAATCGATATTGGGCCTGCTGGGCTTTGTTCTTACGAACTTAGCAGCCCAGCCCTTAGAACGAAGATAATCTTCGTTCGTTCCTAACGAAGATCATCTTCGTTAGTACTAAAAACCATCAACATCTTATGCTTAGTTATTTTCCTAGTACTTTATGTACAAGAACCTAACATATATTATGATTGTACTTGTATGACATACATAACAACCATCATATATAAACATATATAAAACACCAAAACATGTAATCAATCATTACTAAAACACGAAGTTCATAATCTATTAATTACATATAAATGAATAAGACATAATCAAATCTAAGTTGCTGTTGTCACATCAACATGCATCAACAAACTCCCCTTTGACAGCAACATCTTGGATTTCTTTAGTCTTCAAAAATCTTGTCATCCATCAAATAACAACCTCTTGCTATTTGCATGGACATTCTCGTGTAAGCAGACCTGGAGAATCTTACGATATCGACTTTCTTCATCCTTCCAAAATGGCAAAAATGAACACTCTGTATCGTATAACCTTCTTAGATCATTTCTCGAGAAGTTGACCAATTGCATTGGATCATATATTCTTCTCAACAAAATCTTCTTCTGTGAGTCTGCATACATCTTGGCTTCACCAGTATTTCGATCAATCTCCCAATTATCCATCTTTTCTAGCTCATCTTGTGGCCACTTCTTGGCTGGGACTTTGATCATGCACTTGATATCACGTTGAATATACTCAACGCTTCTATCTGGTTTCACCACCTTCTTCTTCTTTCTTGGTTCGATATGAAACTTCGGCTTATCTGAGTCTTTCATACTCGATCTCATCTTAAAATCTTCACGAAGCTTCTTACCAATGACATCAGCAAGACCATACTCGCTTGGATTGATAATCCAAGTATTTCCAAGTTCATGTAGGTCTTCTTCACACAAACTTCTAAAATGTCTCTCACTCCATGCTAAATACTGACAACCATCTGGTCTTTTGAGAACGAACAGCTTCAGTTCTTCATCATAAAACCAACTCCAGATAATTGTCTTGTATTTGCAGCATCTTTGTCCGAGATATGAGTCCAATACACAGAGGGTCTCAGAGTATCCCTAGTGACTATAAATTCACCAACTCTCTGACCAGGTACACATCTATCAATCACCTGTAATGGATCATCATCTCTGAGAGGCACTGGAAACTCATTTGGATCAAATGGTCTTGTCAAATTAATCTCATAAGGAAAAGGAACCAATGCATCTTCAACCTTAGCATATACTACAAAGTTTAAAACTTTAGTATTGCTACTAAATGGAGTTTGAAGCATCCTTTCCTTAACGTCATTCCTCTTTAATTCCAACACATTTCTTTCTACCACAGACGTCTCTTCAGGAATTGAGTCCCAAACATCATCAAAACCATAAGGTTTCTTGAACATGT
>CM067174.1:65617964-65671874 GCA_034093135.1 Erigeron breviscapus | reverse complement strand
TATTGAGCAAATTATGCATGGATTCCTGTGGTGTCAGGGTGAGATGCATAAAGGAAAAGCTAAGGTGTCTTGGGATGATGTATGTTTACCTAAAGAAGAGGGTGGGCTTGGTATTCGCAAGATTCGCCCTTTTAATGTTGCTCTATTCTCGGTGCATATATGGAATATCCTTACTAACAAGGAGTCACTTTGGGTAAAATGGGTCCATACAAATAAATTGCGAGGTACGTATTTCTGGAATCTTTCGTATCGACGTAATTTATCTTGGAGTTGGAGGAAATTGCTTCGGAATTTATCTTGGATTCACGATTGATTCCAAAGTGTGCGATTTAATCACTAATGGAGAATGGCAATGGCCTAGCGAGTGGATTAACAGGTTTCCTACGATTTCTATCCCTCATGTGCTTACTACAAATGCTGATCAATGGTTGTGGAAAGACAGAAATGGTGAATTTCAAAACTTTTCGGTTAATGCTGTATGGGAAGATCTTCGTCCAAGACATGATAATGTGAATTGGCACAATCTGGTTTGGTTTAATTATTGTATACCAAGACATGCTTTCATTCTTTGGTTGGCTTTTAGAGGAAGACTTAAAACTCAAGGCATACTGTTATAATGGGATGTAAATCAAGACCTACGGTGTCCGTTTTGATCCTCACAGCCGGATTCTCATTCCCATTTATTCTTCGATTGTAGTTTTTGTTTGCAGGTTTGGAGTCAAGTTAATCGTAAGGCTGGACTTCAACCACGACCGCATCAATGGGAACTACTTGTGGACTACCTGTTACCAAGAGCCAAGAGGAAATCGATTCAAAATGTTGTTGATAAGCTTTGCTTCGCTCCTACAGTTTATTTCATTTGGTAAGAACGCAATGCGCGATTATTCAAACAAAAATCTAGATCGATTGATGTGTTAGTGGAGGTGATTCTTTAAACTGTGCGACTTAAGATGCTTACATTTAAATACAGAAGAACATCCAATGTGGAGAGATTGCTTGCTGCCTGGGATCTTCCAGTTTTATTAGTTAATCACTAGGGATTTTAGTTCTGATTTATTACTAGTGTTTTGTTATTGTTTCTGATTGGTTGTAATCTGTTTTGCACCTTTGTGCATGAACGTTTTGTAAAGTCAACTAGCACTCAGCTATGTTGCCTGCTCTTCATATTTTAATATATTATGACCAGGGGTGACGACCTTTTACCGGAAAAAAAATCCCAACAGTGGTATCAGAGACGTCCATGCATGCTATAAGTACTTACCTTGATTTTTAGTCTTGAATAAGATTACTTACGTTCAATTTCGTATATATATTATATATGTATATATATGTATATATATATATATATGTATATATATATATATATATATCTATACTACTATTTAAAGCAAACTACCCCCCTCTTTTTAAGTAATTAAAACTTTGAAATGACCATATTACCCCTCTTCTTTATTCATTAATTTAAACATCTTCACCTATAATGAAATAACTTACAACATAGATCCTCAAACCCTTAAATAACCATATTAACTCCTCTTACATCAATTAATTTAGATTCATTCACCTACCACCCCGCCACCACCCCCGCCGCACATCTCCGCCACCACTGTGCCGTCGCCACACCGTCGTCGCTACCATCATCGCCGCCGCATCGCGCGGGCATCCGTCTAGTGTATATTTATATATATGAATTTTCGAATAAGGAAAGTATGGTTGATATAGGTTCAAGTGATTTTATTAATAAGAGAAATCAGGATTGTTTTCATAAATAGAAAGTTCACGTAGTTCATAATATGGATATTTTTCTATTTAATAAAAGGCTTTATAAAATGATGTCCATATAATATGAATAATGTGATGGGTCCATTTATATTTTAAATTAAACTAGCTGTTAAATATTTAGTTGAAATAATTAGATCTTGGAATAAATACAAATATATGAAATGTGGATATATATATTTTTTATATATAAATTTTCGAAAATTGTTTATATATATATCCATATAAATATTTTGTATTTGTTTAAAGATTTAAATTAATTGTTAGTTAGTTTCCTTGTATGCGATAAGTAGATTATATAAGTGTTTATATTGCATGCGGATTTAATTGTTAGATTACATGAACTATTTATTGCATGTATTTTAGTTGTATATATATTTGCATTAGGGTTTAATGCATGTCTCTAAAATATATATTTGAAAGATTAAAATATGAAAGGATAGAGTTTTAATTTGGATAAGTAAAACTCATTGAGATTTTTTTTTCCGGTAAAAGGCCGTCACCCCTGGCTATTATATTAAAATGAAAGAGCAGGCAACTTGGTAGAATACCAAGCCGACTTTTACAAAAACACACACAAAAATGCAATGTCCAAAATCAACAGGGATAAAACCCCGACCAATCTAATCTAGATATACAATAATCAACTAAACAATATTAGTGAAATAGGCAACCTTAAACATGCACATCACTAATACAAAGACAAATGAGAGGGACACATTTACAAGGAAACCGAAGTTTCCTCAAACATGCACATCAACCTGTCGAAGCACTAGCGAGAGGGACATATTTACAAGGTGTCTATACCACTAATAATGAAACCGGATGATCCCAAGCTGCTATAAGTCTTTCCAAATGTGCCTTCCTTCTATACTTGAACGTAAGCATCTTCAACCGCACAGTCGAAAATATAATCTCAGCAAGAACATCAGGAGGCCGAGCAGTCTTTATGAATAATCTAGTATTCCTCTCCTGCCATATGAAATAAACACTTGCTGCAAGTATAAGCTTATCAATGACATTCTCCATAGTCTTCTTTCTCGCCACAGGAAGCAATCTACCGATAATTTGGTCCCACATGCACGACCGAGAGCTCAAAACAGCCTTCATATTAACTTTGTTCCACACCTGTCTTGAATAATTACATTCAAAGAATAGATGATTATGAGAGTCAGGCTCATTACTACATAAAGAGCACTTCAAGTCCACACCTTGGAGGACATCCCATTGCATTAGTAGATCTTGAGTTTTCAATCTTCTTCTAAAGACAAGCCATAGGATAAATGCATGCTTAGGAATACAATAATTAAACCAAGCTAACTTCGACCAAGTAGTACTAGGACACCTTGGTCGAATATCTTCCCAAACAACATTGACTGAAAATTGTCTTTCAACACCATCTCTATCTTTCCAATACCAATAATCTGCCATATTAGTCATAACAGGAGCTGAAGAGAACAAATCAACACGGTTCAACCAGTTATGAGGTACATTCCATTGATTATCATGGACAAGGTTCTCTACTTTTGTTTCAATAGTAAACCCAGCTGAAGCAATATCTCTAGGTGAGAAAGTATCACCTAATGGGCTACTTCTACACCAATTATCATACCAAGCATTTGTAAGGGCACCATTACCAACATTAACCCATATAAACTTACGAATGATGGGTCGAACTTGTAACATCTTCCTCCAACTCCATGATAGGTTACCTCGATAAGGAACATTCCAGAAGCTCATACCACGAAGTTTAGTCGTATGAATCCATTTACCCCAAAGAGACTCTTTATGGATAAATTCCAGATATGGACAGAAATGAGAGCAACATTAAATGGTCGAAGTCTACGAATACCAAGACCACCCTCCTCTTTAGGAAGACACACATCATCCCAACATACTTTGGCCTTCCCTCGATACATATCTTCCTGACTCCATAAAAAACGATGCATAATCTGCTCAATATCAAGAATAATACTCATAGGAAGAATGAACACAGACGACCAGTAGACATGTATAGATGAAAGGACCGAATTAATTAGTTGAACACGGCCAGCAAAAGACAAAAACTTATTACGCCAATCATTCACTCTTTTTTGGACTTTATCCACAAGTAGTTTGCAATCACGGGCAACCAATCTTGATGATACTAAAGGAACACCAAGATACTTGACCGGTAACTGTCCTTCTCCAAATGGAAGAATGCTAAGAATAGCTTGCTTAACAGAATTCGGGACGTTACAGAAATACGCAGTACTCTTTGGCAAACTAGCTGAAAGACCAGAAACCATTCGAAACTCGTCAAGAGAGTCCATAATAACTCTAGCTGAATCTACTATTCCGCGCATGAAAATGAAAAGATCATCGGCAAAGCATAGATTAATAACCTGAAGCTCATCACACTTATGTTGAAAGGAGAACAACTCTGAATTATGAACATTACGCCTCAAGATAAGCGCGAGAATCTCCATGACAAGTGTGAATAAATAAGGAGAAAGAGGATCACCCTGTCAAAGGCCTCTCTTACCTTTAAAATACCCGTGATAATGTCCATTAATGCTAAGAGAAAAAGTAACCGTAGTCACACAAAGCATAATCCACTCAATCATTCGAGTAGGGAACCGAAACACCTCCAGAACAACCTTGAGAAAACCCCAATCAACAGTGTCATAAGCCTTCTGAATGTCAACTTTTAGAGCACACCGAGGAGGGCCTCTGTTAAGATGGTAATTATGCATAATATCTTGGGTGAGAAGAACATTATCAGATATTCGTCGACCCGGGATAAAAGCCAATTGATTAATGCTAACAATATCACCAAGGCTATCCTTAATCCTGTTTGCAATAATTTTACTAATGCATTTAAACAGGATATTACAAAGAGAAATCGGACGAAAATCCGTAACATTGGAGGGGGAAGCAATCTTTGGGATAAGAGCAATGACCGTATGATTCATCTCCATCAAAAGCTTTCCAGATACAAAGAAATCTTGAACAGCATCTGAAATATCTTTACCAATCACATCCCAAGCCCCTTTAAAAAACGCAGCTGAGTAACCATCCGGTCCAGGTGATTTATCATCACCTATAGAAAATAAAGCTTGCTTAACCTCATCAGATGTAACTTCATGAATCATAGCATCAGCTTTCTGAGTTGGGATGGTATTAGAAATTAAGCCCACAAGGTTTATCGGTGACACCCCAATCGAATGACCAAGAAACTGTGAGTAATGAGAAACAAAAGCACCATATACATCATCCCCATCCACAAGATTACCGTTCGAATCATGAATCGAACTAATATGGTTTCGAGCTGTTCTAGTCTTAACTACTTTATGAAAAAAACAGAGTTCGAATCACCAACACGAAGCCACTCAACTTTAGCTTTCTGTTTAAGAAAACGTTCTTCTTCAATTACCGCCTTATTATACGCCTGTAAATAAACGGCTTCTTCCTCCCTTAAATCTGAATTATGAGGGTCCTTATCCAAATCCGTTTGAACAGCTTCCAATTCAGATTTCAATCTGATCACATTATTATGAATATTTCCTTTATCAATTAATAGCTTCCTTAATGGCTTCTTAAGAGATTTTAGCTTTCTGAGAACTTGATACATCGGAACACCATCATAAGGAACATTCCATTCTCTTCGCACTACATCCTGAAAATTATTATCAAAAACAAGTAAATTAACAAACTTAAAAGGTTTAGGTTTGAACTTAGTTTTTGTAAAAAGCTTCAGGACTGCAGGAGCATGATCCGAAGTTAAGTATGGCTTAAAAACAACAGAAGCACCAACAAAATCCGTAAAGAACTCCTCAGTAGCCATAACTCTATCAATTTTCCTTAAAATACCATCAACACCACGTGGTTTTTGATTCCACGTATATTGAAGTCCAACCATATTAACATCAGCAACTTCTATATCTGCAACACAATCACGAAAATCTCTAGTGCCAATATCAACATTCGACGAGCTAGCAGTAGAATCATGTAAATTCAATGTAGCATTAAAATCACCAAGTACACACCAAGGTTTACCCACTGCAAACACCTTATGCCTCTTCAAGTCATTCCATAAAGAACGTCGATCAACATAATAATTATGAGCATACACAAAAGAACACAATTACATTTTCTTGTCCGCCTTAAGAAATATTTGCACATGAATAACTTGGTCAGTTTGGGATAATACCATAAGATCAAGCACACGAAAGTCCCAAGCCATAATAATCCGAGCACCTTTATTACATAGGTGGCTATTCGACATCCACTTCCAATTTGGAAAAACACGATCACATATAGAAGGAACCAGATTATGCGATAAGTGAGACTCAAGAACGACACATAAAGAAAGAGAATTATCAGAAACAAGTCTTTGAACCGCCTTTTGTTTAGGGGACCGATTCATTCCCCGTATATTCCAAATAGCAAAATTAATCATTGGAAACCTGCTCTACGGGAGTGCTTGCCCCCTCAGACAATAGTGAATCAATGTTATTCTTTGTAGCTTCATCAAAAATCACTTCATCATCATCAGAATCCGTATCATAATCGTCTTGCTTACTTATCTTAAACGGATCAGAATCATCATCTAAATTATCCAAAACACCAAATTTATTTGATGTATAGGTAGAATCTTTCTTACTATGCGAAGAAGAAGGCTGGTTTGGAGCATTACTTTTGCTCACCTTTGGTTGATCAACTTTTGACGTACTACCCTCACCACCTTTTTTCTTCTCAACATAGATCACTTTAGGTTTCTGCTTTTGCATGCGAAAACCCTCATGTTGTTTTAGCGTTTGTTGTCCAGTTTTTCCTTCTGATCGTTTTCGTCCAACAAAAGTAAACCCATCATCATCAACCTTATCCTTTCCTTTCACCGGATCACTTTGTACCTTAGGTCGCAAAGGAAAATTCTTATTGACATGACCAAATACCTTACAATGAGAACAATGGGGTGGTTTCCATTCATATTCCACCGATACAACTGCCTTAGAGAAACCATCACCTGAAAGATTTGGGATTGCTATAGAAATCGAATCTCTAAAAGTATTATTGGCCTCAATCTCAATCAAAATTCTTTAAAAACTATGACGACCACACGAGGATGAACACATTTGACTAGTATACGAATCCAACATAAGAGGCTTTCCAATCATAGATGCAATCCTACTAAGCCCTTCTTCCGTAAAAGCCACTAACGGTACATCATAAAGATCAACCCACACCGGGATAGAAGTAATCTCCTGTTTCACTAAACAAGTATTAGGCGTCCAGATATTGAGTAAAATGGGTGTAGATCGAATCATCCATGGCCCCTTTTCTAATACTTGTTCCATTCCTTTTTTCGAATTAAACAAAAAAAAGAAAAAACCATCATCGTTCATCATAAGTCCTTTTAACCCATATTTAGCCCAAGCGTTTTTCACATAGTTTTCAACATCGAGAAAGCAAGACATTCCCCCAGAAAGTACCCATACAAGGAATTTGCAAATCTGCTCGTTACTTCCTTAATTGACTCAATCGGTAGCATAACATCAATACCATCTAAATCAGATTTTTCTGGTATATATGGTAGATTTATCTTCTTTGCACTTTGTGTCGAACCAGAAGCTACACCCTTGAGTTTCTCCGCATATGAACCATTCGTAGTCTTAGGGACTTCATTCACATTATGTTGTTGCTGTTCAAACGTTGCAGTTCGACTAACACCTTTAACATGATCCGTAACATTCTGATCAGCCTTCCCCACATTATTTGCATCAGCACATTTAAAACCAGCACCATTTGAATCAATATTACAACTTTCCGCACCAGCAGCCTTGCAATCAGCACCTGCAGAATCCTTGAAAGAGTATTCCGCAACAGCAGCTTGTTTATCAGCACCATTTTCCTCAAAAGAAGTGTTTATACCCTTCCCATCCTTATCATCAGCCACCGGAGGATTAGGAGGCTGAGAAAACTCATCTTTCTTACCAAAAAGAGCAATTTTAATCGCATCAGCCTCCTTACCAGAAATAGGAGATCCACGCCTAGGGTTTTTAGGAACCCTAATCGGTTTAGATGGAGCAGTCGATGAAGCCATGGGATTTTTTAGTTTATTAATTCGATCAGCAAGAACAGAATAATCAATAGGACCAATAGAATCAGCACTCTTCATGAATCACGTTACCATATTACCAATCACATCAGCCAAGAAGATAAGAATCGGAAATAAACGAATAGAAAAGAAAACCCTAACTCTAGGAAACCCTAAATCGATCCCTCCTTGAATAAACCAGCACTCGACCCACCCAAAAAGGTGAAGGAAGGACGCTGATCAAAAAGATAAAGAACAAAAAAAAGAAAAAACCATCATCGTTCATCATAAGTCCTTTTAACCCATATTTAGCCCAAGCGTTTTTCACATAGTTTTCAACATCGAGAAAGCAAGACATTCCCCCAGAAAGTACCCATACAAGGAATTTGCAAATCTGCTCGTTACTTCCTTAATTGACTCAATCGGTAGCATAACATCAATACCATCTAAATCAGATTTTTCTGGTATATATGGTAGATTTATCTTCTTTGCACTTTGTGTCGAACCAGAAGCTACACCCTTGAGTTTCTCCGCATATGAACCATTCGTAGTCTTAGGGACTTCATTCACATTATGTTGTTGCTGTTCAAACGTTGCAGTTCGACTAACACCTTTAACATGATCCGTAACATTCTGATCAGCCTTCCCCACATTATTTGCATCAGCACATTTAAAACCAGCACCATTTGAATCAATATTACAACTTTCCGCACCAGCAGCCTTGCAATCAGCACCTGCAGAATCCTTGAAAGAGTATTCCGCAACAGCAGCTTGTTTATCAGCACCATTTTCCTCAAAAGAAGTGTTTATACCCTTCCCATCCTTATCATCAGCCACCGGAGGATTAGGAGGCTGAGAAAACTCATCTTTCTTACCAAAAAGAGCAATTTTAATCGCATCAGCCTCCTTACCAGAAATAGGAGATCCACGCCTAGGGTTTTTAGGAACCCTAATCGGTTTAGATGGAGCAGTCGATGAAGCCATGGGATTTTTTAGTTTATTAATTCGATCAGCAAGAACAGAATAATCAATAGGACCAATAGAATCAGCACTCTTCATGAATCACGTTACCATATTACCAATCACATCAGCCAAGAAGATAAGAATCGGAAATAAACGAATAGAAAAGAAAACCCTAACTCTAGGAAACCCTAAATCGATCCCTCCTTGAATAAACCAGCACTCGACCCACCCAAAAAGGTGAAGGAAGGACGCTGATCAAAAAGATAAAGAACAAAAAAAGAGATTTCGGGCGCGATCCAGATCTGATTTGAATGAAAGAACTCATTGAGTTTTTGAAATTAGATTTTTGGAAAAACTCAAAAGGATTATATTTTATGAGAATTAAAAGTGTTTTTAAGGACATGCATTAAGTTTTAATTAGGACAATAATATTGCCTTGTAAGATGTCTTAGTCGTTTAACGAATTAGAACATTAATTGCATGTGCCTTTACGTATAATAGAATTAGAGACTTGTTAGTGGAAATATAGATAATTGAATAAATAGATTATTGGATGAATTTAATATTAAGGTTTCTAAAGTTAGATTAGAATTACGATATTAAATGACATGCCCAAATTATCTAGATGAACGCTATTTTTCGACTAAGTTAAAAGTGGTTTAACGAGATGTTAATTTATTAACATTTCTAAGTTGAAAATAAACTGTCTTTTAAATAGTTTAAAACACGAATAGAAATGCTAGTAATTTCAATTCATTCATTTTGTAACATCCGTGAATTTTGACTCGTTGACTTTACGTGTAATATGACTAACAATATAGGTTAATGATGTATTTGGGTCGTTTCGTGAATTAAATGGCAATGTGTTGTATTCGGGTCAATAATGTGTTTAACCGGTTTTTAAATGTATAATGAATTGTAATTTGGCTTGGGAAGAGAAACGGGTCGACCCGTGGGTGATCCATGACCCACCAGCCCTCTTGACCCATTTCCCTCCCTTTATCTCATTCATTCACCACACATTTCATTCCTCTTTCTCTTTTCTCTCTTCTCTTTCTCTCTAAGTAAACAAGACCATCCAACCTATCTAGTTCTTCATTTCTCAAGCATCATTTGGTGTTGTGGGTTGGGTTTAACTCGAGAATCATCATCGTCTTCATCTCTTTATCGCCTAGCAAAGGATTTAGTTACTAAGTGCAAGCATTTTACCCATTTTTGCCATAAATCGGGTTCTAGCTCAGAAAGGAAGCTTTGGTAAGTCAAATTCATCCCTTTTACTTCTATTTATTTTAGTTTACTTGTTTCTAGTCATCTCGTACATTTACAAGTTCTAAATCGCCTTAAAATGAGTTTGGGTCGAATTAGGGTTTTATTAGGGTTTGTTTGATTTGGAGAATTTGGTGATGTTATGGATGGAAATATGGGTTTGGGTAAGTGTATTTATGCATTAGAATGTCAAATATAACTTCAAAACAAGTCTTGTAACCTTAAACGTCGATTTGGGGTTCTTGATTTTCTGCACTTGCTGCTGCTGGTAGTGTTGCTGCCCAGAAGGGGGCGTAGGTTACGCTGGTACAATTTTCTTTGGGCGTAGGTTACGGCCCTTTGGGGCGTAGCTTACGCCGATCCTTCCATCTTACGCCAAAATGTTTCTGTTTACGCCAACTTTTACGCCAAAAATGACTTTTCTAGAGGGCCGTAGCTTACGCCACTTTGGGCCATAAGCTACGCCAGTTGTAATTTTGACCACCGTACCTTACGCTCCTTTAGGCCGTAAGTTACGGCCTTTGTTTTTCTGAAATTTCCTTGTTTGACCTAGTTTGACTTTCTGGACCTTTTTACGCGTCGAGCCTCAATCTAATTTACTTCTTATCTTATATAACATTGATTGAGAGTCTTAGAAGTCGTTTAACGTCGAGAAGCACATTGGAAACCTAATTAGGGTTTTGCCGAATATTTAATAACTACGTATATGTGGTTATGTGTGTTGATATGAATGTATATGATCGATATTTAGGTGTTGGACGTGAAGTGATCATTGAACGACAGTAACTTGACTTTATATCAAATTTAACTTCTTTGCCGATCAAGGTGAGTTCGTAGCTCCCTACTCAATAGAGATTCGGGCTGAAAGTGTACATATACGTGTTGTTGTTTGGTTGGTTGACTTGATTGTGTGTCTAGTTGATTCCCGATTAATTGTCGTTTGGTAGACGGTTTTGGATTGATCGTGTGATGGTTTACGAATTTGGTTGCGATATTGTAACTCTTTAGGATAGAAGTACATACATAGAGGTCGGCTTTACTTTCAAAGGATTTTAGGTGTGGTGGGAAGGCTGCGGACGACCCTATACATAAGCATCTAGAACCTGATGAAAGTAAAACCCTCCGAAGTGGATGTACGCATTGTTTAGAGGAATTGATGGATGTGGAGAATGTGTTGGATATTCATATACGCTTTGTTATACTTGACTTGTGCGGTGCACACTCAAACATATTTTTATTGTTGCATTGGTGACGTTATTGATACGCATTTGATATACATTATGGTATTACATACGTATGATACATGATCTGACGTTAATAATTCGCGTACTCATTTGTTATACGCGGTTGCTTTACACCTTATGATCTTGTAGTGAATTGATACTGTGATTAGTAATGTTGTGCATACATGGAAGACGATGATACCTTTAATGAGTTGTAGATGTGGTGGGAAGGCTGCGGGTGACCCTATATATAAGCATCTATGATTCCTTAAAAGTAAGTCGTATGAAATGTATGTGCAATGTAGTTATGATTGATTTTAGTTGAGGATTGCGATATATATTATTATTATTATTATTGTTATTATTATTATTATTATTATTATTATTATTGTTATTATTATTATTACTGCTAGGATAGACGTGCATACATGGAAGTCGGTTATGCCTTCGTTGGGTTCTAGATGTGGTGGGAAGGCTGCGGGTGACCCTATATATAAGCATCTAGGATTCGAAGAAAGTAGAATCCTCCTAAGTGTATGTACGTATGGTTTACTTTAGTTTGATGTTTGATGATTGATGGACTTGTGATGTATGTATTGTTGTGTATCTATCCCACTGAAGAGGATATGACTTATGTTGTGTATCTATCCCACTGAAGAGGATATGACTTATGTTGTGTATCTATCCCACTGAAGAGGATATGACTTATTGTTGTGTATCAATCCCACTGAAGAGGATATGATACCTGTTTTGAATTGATGTTATGAACGTCACTTGGGTATAATGTTTATTACGCGTTTTATTTGTTGTGTATAATCTTGTGGTGGATGATGTTGTGTTGTTCTTAGAGGCTCACTGTAAGTCATGTTTTGCCTCTACTCGTATATTATGATTATTGTCGATGGTTCCTTATGGACCATTTCTGCGAACTCACCAACCTTGTGTTGACTATGCTTAGTACACTTTTCAGGTAACCAGGTTATCCAGGACGTGGAGATTTGATTGTTTGCTTGCTGTTGAACCCGGACTGGACTTATATGGATCAAGGATCCATTTGCCTTATGTTGCATTGTACTTAGGATTGATAGCATTCTTTCGATGTCGTTTTGTAAACCTTGACGATTACTTGCTTCTGTTATATTTTGATACTTGTTTCTTTTATTGTATGGATTCCCTGAATCCTTTATTTGCATTTAGTTCAGGTTCTACATTAATCCCACCTTGTGCTATATGATTTCTGTGATATTCTGAGCCTTGGCTTGGGGTGTTACACATTTATTGATGTTGATAGAGTTATTAGCGCATTATTTGATTAGAACAAATAATTATATATACCCACTTAAGTAGTCATGCCATCCTATAAGTCGAGCACCTACCTGCTACACTCCTTGTCGCTCTGGATAAGTTGCCTAAGCCATAGTGTTTAGACGTAGGGTGGTCCTCCGGTCGTGCGGATAAGTTGCCGGATACCAGCTGGCAAAGATGATATTAAATATACCTGTAAATGGAGAACTCCCCATCTCCTATGAATCTCATAAAGATCTAAGAGCCTTAATTGGTAGAGAATCGTTCTTACTCATTTATTGACTATAAAAATTCCATGTATCAGCGATCCCAGTACCAGATATATATGCCTTGGGTCTAAATGAGTCTTAGCCTTAATTCATTAATATGTTTTGATTTTATGATTAAAACGTGGGTAGTTAATGATTAGGGATAAATGTCGATGATATTAATTGTGTTTTCGTTATTTTGTAGTTTGTTCTTTTAAATGATATGATTGAGCCTGATATTGCTACATGATATAAGAATACCTTGATGCAAAAGAAGCTAATACCGGGATGCTTTGCAACTTGGTATGAAGCGTTGAAAAACTACCTTATGTACAAAGGACTTTTCAACCAACTCAGTGAGGATCGTTCTGTAATTGTTGAAGATATTGATGAGCTTGGTAGGCTTTCTGACAAGGCTTACACAAGTTACTTTGCTCATAAATATACACTAGGTGTAGTCATTAATTCCATTGATGATAACTATGCTTATGACTTACGTTGTGGCAATGTTTATCATCTATTTGGAATGATTATTGAAGAGAATCAACAAGCTGTGAATGTCATTGCGAGGGGAACTCTTGATGAAGCAAAAGAGTACCTTAAAGTCAAGGGAAAATCAGTATCGGATCACGTGAAGATTATGAGAGGATATGTTGATGAGTTGGCAGCTTTTAGCCAGCCACTTACTCATGATGAACAAATCTTCTTGGTGCTTAACTCATTTGAGCTACACTATAAACATTCTGCCATTAACTTTCTTAAGATTTGTGAGCACAAGTCACTAGATGATCTTGAAAGAATGTTGATTAGTGTAGAGATGAATTTACCAGAAAGGGCACTCATTGATAGGCCTTACCACAGAAATTCATTATGCACATTCTGCAAAAGTAATTCACATGACGCTAATGGTTGTGAGTAGATTGAAGAATGGCTTCTTGAGCTATATCCAAAGTGGGGTGGACGAGGAAGGAAGAATAATGGAAAATTTGGAAGGAGAAAGATAGTCTTGAAATAAATGTTTTGACATTCATTTTGGAAATATCTTTTATTTGATGTTTTAGTTGAAAACATTATTACCCTTTTATTTTTGTTCTTGGAATAATGTTAGATTATTGAGGATTTGGAATATTTTAATATTTTGAATCTGCCGAGTTTTATCTTCTTCTTCCTTGATTGATTGGTTGTTTTTGATTAATGTTTTGTTGCACTTATCTTGCATGTAATTATAGTAGTTATAGCTAAAGATTGAATTCACAATTTTAGTTTGTGAAATAGCAAAACATTTGACACTTCGCAAAATGATTTGTGAAACAAAAGTGGTACATAAAGTAATTTACAAAAGGAAATCCAAGAGATGTACTTTTAGAAGGAATTCTAAAATAGAAAGTCTACTTTGTTATGATTGTTTTTGTCTTTAATTATAAGAATCGTTGCTTCATCAAGTGTTACTACTTAAAGTACTTAATTCTATAATTCCGAGAGAGCAAGATTTGTGATAATAAGAGACAAATAGAGTTATCTTGATTAGAGAGTTGAAATCTCCACCAAGTGTCACTACTTGAGATACTCGATTCAAAGAGTAAGTGGGAGAGGGAGACTCGGGATTGATTAAGATAAAATTGATAATCTATCAAGTGTGTTATAATTAAAGGATATGGTTCTAGGAATCAGTGGGAGAGTTATGATAACAAGAAAAGACAACATCTTTTAATCTTTTAATGAATGTGTTGAGCATTTATTGTTGATCACGAAGCTAGAATCATTTATAGAATAGTAGAACTCGATAAATTATATGTTTGGTTAAGTTAAAAGTAATCATCCAAATTAGATTGGATTAGAGACAAATTGAACTTAATAAAACATGGTTGAAATGTATTAAAAGAGTTTAATGCTAAAGCTAGTTGTATGATATCTAGTTGAGATATTCATAGCATGGATTTTTTTTTCCGGTAAAAGGTCGTCTCATAGCATGGATTTAGGTTATAAATAAACGCAAACTAATGGAAATTTTGAGATACACCTAAACTACCTATTTGAGGGAAGTTTTAATGAATGTCTTGATAAATACTTAGTCATTAAAATCGAATCTAGGATTTGATGAAAGATAAGACTATGCAATCGTACATTTATTGTACTCATGCAAAGGTCATATGACTAATAAAGATCCTTAATTGAGAAAACTTAAGATACACTTAAGCTACCTATTTGAGGCAAGTTTTAACGATTATCTTAATAGAGACTTAGTCATTATAATCGAATCCGGGATTTGATGAACTCTTGCAAGTTGTGCGAGATCTTGTGACTAATAGAAATTCTTAAATAGATTTAAGAATTAATATGCTCATAAGTAAAGAAAGGGTAGTTTCTTGAAATTTAATTATTGTTTTGGTCAAAAATTACTTAAGATAATCAACCTTGAAGACTTAAATCAATAATGTAACCAAACTTTCGTTCCTGAGGTTAAGTGCTTGTAAAATAATGAGTTTCAAAGATGCGTTAAAAATAAAAGACTTGTAAAAGATTTGTGTCGTCTAAACAAGGGTTTAATGAGCAACGATAATCGTGAATATAAGATCTAAATACGGTAAGATTATGTAAGGAAAAAAAAGAATAATGGGGGGAACCCTAGCCCCGGTACCACAATTGGATACCCATCGACCGGTAAGATTATGTAAAGAACAAGAGATAATGCAAATTAAGACAGAAAGTAAATAAAAGTAAAGAATAAGGAACAAGAATACCGAGATTTGTTATCGAGGAAAAGCCCTTAATCCTTTTGGATTGCCAGCATAAAACCTCGGGAGGAAGCAATCGTCTCTGCCTTTGTTCTCTTATTAATTATTGTTTAAATGATTACAATGATGGAACTTAGTTGATCGATTTATGCTAAGTGTATGAGAAAAAGATGAGAGAGTAGAGAATTGAGTGAATGTGGATGTGAGTAAGCTGGTGAAATAGCGTATTGCAATGTGTCCTATATCGATCAACCTTGTTCATTTATATAGATTAAGTGACTAACTAACTATGCGAGATATCCGGTGTTATGGGTGAAATTTCAAGTACCAATATCCTGAAGATCCAAGATATTGACATTCCAGGATCTTGACATAGTTGAATATTCTGATTACTTATTAATATTTTGCTAACGTTATGTTTCAAATATTATTATTGTTTCCACATGAGATAAGTGTGCAGATTCCACAATATTCGATATAAAGCATTGAAGGATATCTCTAACGGTGCAAAAAGAATGTCGCACATGGTTAAACTCATCAACACGCAAAGAAGACTTAGTCTGCCAAAATAATTGGACTTCAAGTTGATTTAAACATGAGGAGAAAGCTTCAACGGTCACTTGACTGGGCAAGATCTTCCACAACGTTCACTGACTGAAGACCTGGAAGATCCCTACAAACTCGCATAGTTAGTTAGATCTTAGGTCTATATAAAGAATGAGGCTGATCGATCATAGGCATCCTATCTATCACTTACATACTGCTCATTACACACTTGTATTCACGCACACTGCTCTCATTTACTTTACACTTAGATACATCGATCAACGGAATTCCACATTTGTAAACATTTAACAATCATTAATAAGAGAACAAAGGCAGGGACGATTGCTTCCTCCCGGGGTTTTTATGCCGGCAATCCTTAAAGGATTAAGGGCTTTTCCTCGATAACAAATCTCGGTGTTCTTGCTCTTTACTCTTTACTTTTAACGCATTATTTACTTTGATTAGCATTATTTATCGTAATTTCATTTATTGCTTTACACCTTTGTTTCTTGTTTAGTCGACATAATCGTTCTTTAAATCCTTTTACTAAACGCATCTTTGAATCTCAAACATATTTTACAAGCCCTTAACCTCACGAACGAAAGTTTGGTTACATTATTGATCTAAGTCTTCAACGTAGATTATCTTAGGTAATTTTTGACCAAAACAATTTGGCGCCCACCGTGGGGCAAAAGGTGCTTTCGATTGATTAAAAATTCTTTTGATTTTTTATCAAAACCAATTTTCCGAAATTAATTCCGATAATGTCGACTCAACCAGCTAACTTTTCACAAAACACTCCTGCTGTTTCTTCTTCTATGATGCCTCCTCCTATAGGAAATAATTCGTATCGAAGGAATAAGAATAATGCTGCTCGAATTCCGAATCAAAGCAAAGACAAAGGACAAGCTGATCAAAGTAACGAATTCAGCATCATTGGCGACACACCAGCAGGAAATTTACCTCAAATAAATGCTGGACAACCGGGACGATCAAGCGTTTACAATGATAAAGGCTACCCAGACCCATTTAATATTGGATCTGAAGAGGCTGCTCGAAATCTTGATCATGAAGAAGTTCCTAATTTATTCGCTATTTTGCAGAAACTTACCGATACTGTTGCAGCCAATCAAGAATTTAATCAGACTCAATTTAGGATTTTGGAGTCCAGGATTACAGAAAATGGACCTCCAATAACCCGAAGGAATTTATTTTCAACTCCAGGAGCATCTGCAGCACCTGGATCTGCGCCGTTTAATACGTCATTCCCAAAATACTCATGCTGCTGGGACATCTGCCACTATGGGCGCAGGTTTACACAATTCCAATAATTATAATGGATCATTTGCTTTTACTAACTCGTCGCAGAGACAAGGACCAAACGAATATATCGCAAGAGAGTTTCAGAGGATTAAAGATATGATCTCTAGTGTTCCTGGATTCTGCAATCCAATTCCAGAGGTCAACCCTGCATCCTATCTTATTAATAGATATGGTGACAGGATCACGAATGTAGAGATCCCAAAGAAGTTCCAGGTTCCAAATATGAAGCCATATGATGGAACTACTGATCCTCAAGAGCATATTGCATTATATTTGGAAAAGATGGAAACTGTGCCTGTTCCATCCAATCTGAAGGAAGCCTGCTTATGTAGGAGCTTTGGATCTACACTTTCAGGATCCAAAGCCTGAAATGGCTGCAGAGTTTGCCTCCTCTATCTATCAATTCTTTTGCTGATTTAACTAATTTATTTTATAGTCAGTTCTCATGCAGTAGAACCTTTGAAAAATTGACTGATGATCTTTATAAAATTACTCAAAAACCACACGAATCACTTAGGGATTTTATGACTAGATTTACAAAAGAATCTCTTAATATTCCTAAATTAGATATGTTAACTGCTATACAAGCTTTGCAGAGGGGTCTCCATAAAGGATCTAAATTTCAAGAGGATCTTATAATGACACCATGTAGAAATCTCGATGAAGCCAAAGCAAGGGCTGCAAGATTTATAAGGCTTGAAGAAAATGAGCTGACGTCTTCAAAACTGGAAGCTTTATCATATGATCGCCCAAATAGGAAAGCAGAAACTCCATTATATAAGCACATGTTGACAATCAAGTGAATGCAGTCGAAGAATGATGGGGTCGAATATCCTGCCCTTTCAATATACTGCTTCTCAGTATCAACACCTGGCATTATAATGGCACTTAGAGATCTTGGAGACAAAGTGAGATGGCCACAAAAGAAGAATGATTCTTATTACAAAAAAGAAGGATCCCAGTCAATGGTGTGCATATCATGAAGACTTTGGCCATCTTACTAAAGATTGCAAAATGTTAAGAAGGGAGATTTCCATTCTTCTGGCCAAAGGATATCTTAAAGAGCTCCTCGGAAGGAAGAAGGCTAAGGATGTTGAAGGCATAGAATTTGCAAGGCCTAATTCGACTCAAAAAGCAGATTCTCCACCTCTAGATGCAAGAGTAATTAACACTATTTCTGGCGGATCAGAAGTATGTGGGACAACATGCTCAGCAGCCAAAAGATTTGCAAAACAAAGTAAGGCAGAAAAAGGAGAAAAAGGCGCGAGGAAAGCTTCAATTTCAGATTCAGATATTGTCTCTTTTGAAGACGATAACTTTGATGACATAATGGAGCCTCATCATGACGGTTTAGTCATCACTCTATTTATTGCTAACCATTATGTTCGCAGGATCTTGATAGATAATGGAAGTTCAGTGAATATAATCAAGCTGGAGACCCTGAGAAGAATGGACATTTCTGAAGATAATATTATTGGCAAGGCGTCACCACTAATCGGATTCAGTGGCGAGACCAAATATACTGTGGGTGAAATTAAGCTACCAGTATATGTTGGAGGTTCCATACAAAAATTTTGTGTGGTCGACACTCTTCTAGGCTGCAACATAATTTTGGGAAGGCCTTGGATTCATGAAATGAAGGCAGTACCATCAACATATCACCAATGTTTTAAAATGCCAACACCTTGGGGAGTGATCACTGTTAAAGGAGATCAACAAGTAGCTAAGGAATGCTATACATCCACCATGAAGTCGGCAGCAAGGTCAACTTCACAATAGCAATTACAGAAGAGGATCTTCGATGTCAATGAGCCAGAGGAGCAAGATGTTAAAGAAATTATTCTGGACCCTGAAGATCCTAACATCAAAGTTTTATTAGGTGCAAAGATCTCAAAAGATTTAGAGGTCAAACTTACTGATTTTTTGAAGACTAGAATTAAGACTTTTGCTTGGAAGCAACAGGATATGACTGGAATATCTAAAGATGTTATTACACACAGGCTGGGAATTGATAAAAGTTTCAAGTCGATTCAGCAAAAAAGAAGAAAATTTGCTCCAGAAAGGAATGCAATTATCCAAGAAGATGTGGAGAGATTATTAAAAGCAAAAATGACTAGGGAAGTAAAATTTCCTGAATGGCTAGCAAATGTGGTGGTAGTACAAAAGAAAATGGAAAATGGAGGGTTTGTGTAGACTTCACTGATCTTAACAAGGCCTGTCCGAAGGATCCATTTCCACTACCACATATCGATGCAATGGTAGATGCAACTTCTGGACATGAGATGCTCACGTTTATGGACGCTTCTTCTGGATTTCAGCAAATTCAGATGGAACCTGAAGATCAAGAAGCCACTGCTTTCATGACCCCGACAGGTATTTATTGTTATATTTCTATGCCTTGAGGTCTTAAAAATACAGGTGCGGCATATCAAAGGCTAGTCAACATGATGTTCAAAGATCAACTGGGGATACAATGGAAGTCTATATAGATGACATGGTGGTAAAATCAAAGAGGGCTGAAGATCACTTGAAAGATCTTGAAGTAGCCTTCAATATCCTGGACAAGTACAACATGAAGCTGAACCCTGCAAAATGTAATTTTGGAGTAGAAGCTGGAAAATTTCTAGGATATATGGTCACTAAAAGAGGGATAGAAGCAAGCCCAGAACAGATCAAGGCTATCTTGAACTTGAAGTCTCCATCGAATGCTAAAGATGTTCAAAGATTAACTGGGAGATTGGCAGCTTTGAACAGATTCATATCAAGATCTTCTGATAGATGCAAAGAATTTTATGACATCTTGAAGAAGAATAAAAGATTCAAATGGGGAGAAAAACAAGAAGAAGCTTTCCAAGAGTTAAAGAAATATCTATCTACTCCACCACTGTTGGTAAAACCTGAAGATGGTGAGCCTCTATATCTTTACATGGCGGTATCTTCAAACGCAGTCAGTGCTGTATTGGTGAAAGAAGAAGAAGGTCAACAACATCCTGTATACTATGTAAGTAAAAGTTTAATTGATGCTGAAACCAGGTACTCTCATCTTGAAAAACTTATACTTGCATTAGTTATGGCATCTACTAAGCTTAGACATTATTTCGAAACGCATGCTATACATGTTAAAACTAATTATCCTATTAAATGTGTGCTTAGAAAACCTGAAGTATCTGGTAGAATGGCTAAGTGGTCTGTAAAACTAAGTGCCTTCAACCTAATTTATGAACCTAGGACTGCTATAAAATCTCAAATTTTAGCCGACTTTGTGGCTGATTTTAGTACTGACTTGCAACCAGAAGTAGACTTAGAAGTAAAAATGTTAGAAGAAGCTACTGAAAAATGGATTTTATACACGGATGGTGCAGCTAATGTTAAAGGAATAGGACTAGGTATCGTACTAAAATCGCCACAGGGGGATATTATACCCCAAGCAGTGAATTGTCATTTCATAGCCACTAATAATGAAGTAGAGTATGAAACTTTAATTTCTGGTATGCAATTAGCTAGGGATATGAACATTAGAAACCTTAAGGTATATGTAGATTCATTACTTTTAGCTAATCATTTCAATGGAACATATGCTGCAAAAAGTGAAAAATTGATGCAATATTTGGAAATAGTGAAAAAATTAGCTGAGAACTTTGATTTAATTGATATAGAACAAGTGCCTAGAGAAGAAAACACCGAGGCTGATGCTTTAGCAAATCTAGGGTCAACACTTAAGATGTCACCAGAAACTAGGATTCCTATAATTCATGTGTTACATCCTGCTATAGAAAAAGAATCAACTAATATATTGGAAATCACACAGCTGGAAGATCTTTATATTCAAAGATCTTAAGAACAGGTTATTATTGGCCAACTATGAAACAAGATGCTGAAGAATATGCGAAGAAATGTGATGCTTGTCAGCGACATAGCAACATTTATCATCAACCAGCAGAAACCATGTATCCAGTTCTGTCTCCATGGCCATTTATGAAATGGGGAATGGATATTGTTGGACCAATGACAGAATCTTCAGCTGAGAAGAAATATTTTTTGGCTATGACAAATTATTTCTCAAAATGGATTGAAGCTGAAGCATACGCCAAGATCCATGAATCACATGTCATATCCTTCATTAAAAGAAATATATTGACAAGATTTGGAGTTCCAGCAGAGATAATTTGTGATAATGAATCACAGTTCATAGGGAAGAAAACTACAAATTTTTGTGAAAGATGGGGTATCAAGATGATTACCTCTACTCCTGTCTATCCATAAGCTAATGGTCAAGCAGAATCGAGTAACAAAATCATAATGAATAATTTGAAGAAAAGACTGGGACAAGCCAAAGGAAAATGGGCTGAAGAATTGCCATTTGTCTTTTGGGCTGATCGAACAACTTCAAAGAGTGCTACTGGACAAACTCCATTCTCACTTGTCTTTGGAGCTGAGGCAGTTCTACATACTGAAATGGATTTACCTACTGCTAGAATTAGTTTGTTAACTTATGAGAAAAACAAAGAGTTGTTACTTGAAGATTTGGAAGCTGTAACTGAGTTACGAGAAAGGACCAAGATAAGAATAGCAGCTTATCAACAACGAATTGCCAAGTCTTATAATAAGAATTTAAGATTAAGACGATTTCAAGTTGGTGATTTGGTTCTCAAGAAGGCTTTGACCAAGCCAGATGGCAAATTGAATCCAAAATGGGAAGGTCCTTATTTGATTGAGGCAGAAGCTGGAAAAGAATCTTATTGGCTTCAAGATTTACAAGGTAATCTAGTTCCAAGAGCTTGGAATGCTATTCATCTCAAAACCTACCATGTATGATTAATTTTGTCTTTTGACAAAATCAGGTATGATTTCTTACTCTTGAATTTTATTTTATCTTGTTTACCTTTTATTTTATTTCCAAAATGATGATACTGACTTGAGCGTCGGAGTGGCGTTAGCCAAATGGCTAACGTCAGTTTCTAAGATTTGTGCTTTGTAGATCTCAAAGGATAATCAATATCATCAAACACATGCATTACAACGTGGAACAAGGTCTTCACCTTTTGGGTTTCACACCAACTTTTGGTTGAAGGTTTTCACCTTCTCTTAAATTCGCCCGTGTCGCACGTTAATTAATTTCACGGTTGAAGGGTTAAATTCCAAGGTCGTCGAAATTAATTCTGTTGGTTGTCGATGTTACCATCGATCTCCCGAATTGGCTAACCACGCCACTCATTATACAAACACATGAAAATGGCTAACCACGCCTCCCAAGCAAGTTCAAGATATTGAGACCCCCTCTATATCTTGAACGCCAATGTCCCTACGAGAATCTTAAAATTAAGAATTCCCCTTCTTAATTTTAATCCCCTCCAAAAAATTCAATTCAGTACCACACAGCTTATTTTATTACAGGAATAAATGTTGGAGACTGACAACACTTAAAGATGCTACTTACAAGTGGATCTTAATTGCATAAACAAGGTGCATGTATCTTACTCCTTAATTACTACGTTGATTTGATTACTTACTGTTGATGTAGTCGAGTAAGTCAAGAATAATTATTCACTGACATGTGACGTCACGTAATTGATTAATTATTTTCCGTTTTTACCCTTAAAAACACTTTTGGTTTTCGAGTTCAAAAGTAAAATGGATCAAAAGACAGTTTTCATTCAAAAGATATTTACAAAAAACTACTCAGAAGCAGTTTTACAACCATGATTGATCGTTCCAGATCAATCTCGCCCCTCCTAAATATATTATTCTACAAAACACTTCCCCTACCGATTCAAGTTTCTACTAACAAAAGAGTCTAAAAATGTGGGCTCTGGCCTTTGCATTATATCCTCCATCGCCCACATTATCTAAGATCATCTACAGAAGAACATCCCAGTAAAGTGAAGGATTTATTTCCCTCAATTTACTTAAGTCGGACTTCACTCTTTCCAACTCCTCCCTAGCATCCCTGAGTTCTTCATGCGTTGCACCTAGCTCACAGCAGATTTCCTTCAAGGCATTGTTCAAAATCTTATTTTTGGCTTCTAAACTGGTTTTTATCTCCAAACCTATTTCTTTTTCAGTCTCGATAGATTCTTTATAAGACTTGACCAGGCCTTGTAATGTCTCTATGATTTCATCGTTCAGTTTGTCTTTAGCGATTTGTTGCTTTTCCAGTTCAGTAAGGGACTGAAATAAGATATAAAGAAAAGTTAGAAATAACAAAGGAATTAATCTTGACAAATATATATATATATATACCTCTTGAAGGAACTCTCCTAAAGATTTCAGAGACATGGCGTAAATGAATATTTTTTAAGAATTAAAAGTATTTGTGATTTTCAAAGAGAGAAACTGTGGCCTTATATAGAGGGTGAAAAGATGAGAAGTAGTTACCTATCAAATCAAGACTCTTGGTTATCTTACTTACACACGTCTTATCTTTAAGATGGTTTCAAAATTTACTAATTGACTCCGGTCAAAGCTTTCTCTAGAAGATTCAAAGTTATTTCAACAAAATAGATTTTATTAAAATAACTTTGGGACAATTGTTATGGGTGAAATTTCAAGTACCAATATCCTGAAGATCCAAGATATTGACATTCCAGGATGTTGACATAGTTGAATATTCTGATTACTTATTAATATTTTGCTAACGTTATGTTTCAAATATTATTATTGTTTCCACATGAGATAAGTGTGCAGATTCCAGAATATTCGATATAAAGCATTGAAGGATATCTCTAACGGTGCAAAAAGGAATGTCGCACATGGTTAAACTCATCAACACGCAAAGAAGACTTAGTTTGCCAAAATAATGGGACTTCAAGTTGATTTCAACATGAGGAGAAAGCTTCAACGGCCACTTGACTGGGCAAGATCTTCCACAACGTTCACTGACTGAAGACCTGGAAGATCCCTACAAACTCGCATAGTTAGTTAGATCTTAGGTCTATATAAAGAATGAGGCTGCTCGATCATAGGCATCCTATCTATCACTTACATACTGCTCATTACACACTTGTATTCACACACACTGCTCTCATTTACTTTACACTTAGATACATCGATCAACGGAATTCCACCATTTGTAAACATTTAACAATCATTAATAAGAGAACAAAGGCAGGGACGATTGCTTCCTCCCGGGGTTTTTATGCCGGCAATCCTTAAAGGATTAAGGGCTTTTCCTCGATAACAAATCTCGGTGTTCTTGTTCTTTACTCTTTACTTTTAACGCATTATTTACTTTGATTAGCATTATTTATTGTAATTTCATTTATTGCTTTACACCTTTGTTTTTTGTTTAGTCGACATAATCGTTCTTTAAATCCTTTTACTAAACGCATCTTTGAATCTCAAACATATTTTACAAGCCCTTAACCTCACGAATGAAAGTTTGGTTACATTATTGATCTAAGTCTTCAACGTAGATTATCTTAGGTAATTTTTGACCAAAAAATCCGGGATCTTCCAGGTCTTCATATTGAAACGTTGGAGAGTATCTTGACTGGCCAAGTGAACTTCGGAGTCTTTTCTCCTGATGTTGAAATCAACTAGAAGTCCGATTATGTTGCAAGACCAAGTCTTCTTTACTTGTTGATGAATAAACTCATGTGTTATATCTCAATTGCACCGTTAGAGATATTCTTCATAGCTAAATATCCAAATAATAACGAATATTCTAGAATCTGCACAAGTAACTCATGTGGAAATAATAATAACAAGTATTTTATACCGTTAGTAAAATATTCAGTATGTTGCTAGAACATTATCAATGTCAAGATCTTAGCACGTAAGGATCTTGGTACTTCAGGATATTGGTGCTCAGAATTTCACCCATAACAATTGTCCCCAAAGTTATTTTAATATAAACATTTATGTGGAAATAACTTTGAATCTTCTAGAGAAAGCTTTGACTCAAGTCAAACAAAGAGATAAAACTAACTAATGGATAAAACGCTAATAAACGCCAATTTTGCATGATCTTAATGGGTAAAAAATGACATGTTTTGTGCTTATTAATAGAAGAATAGGGGGCGTTTATGTTTGTTAGTGTTTCAGGTCACAGGTTACGAGTTGGAAAACTTGATTTCTGGACTGGCGTAAGCTATGCCAGCCTCTGCCGTAATGGACGCTGGTTCAAACAATGGGGAGTAAGGAGTTCTAGCAAGGCGTAAAGTAAAAGCAGCATTTCTGAAGGGGCGTAAGTTACGCCAAATGCCACCGTATCTTACGGTGGCCTGGATCTTGTGATTTCAGCGTCTGGATTACTTCAGCAATATAAGCAAATCTAGAGTAGCGTCTCTTACGCCAGTGTTACCGTACCAGACGCCACCTTCTGAACATGTGTGCGAATTTTATGGTTTTAACTCAATTTTCAGTTTATATCAAAACCATTCACGACTTGGGGAAGTTACCTGACATATTTTTCACATACCAAGAGCAGTTCCTAACCTTCCTAACACCCCAATTTCATCATCAAATCATAATTCCATGGAGATGACAATCCGAATTGAAGATTCAATGATGAAAACAATAGGCTAATTCTCTTTTGATCATTCTCATGTGAACAATTATGTAAGACAATTGTGTTCAATTTTTCTTATATTCAAGTTGGATTAGATGTTTAATTCTTAATTAGTATTTTTTTTTTCCGGTAAAGGCCGTCACCCCTGGTTATTATATAAATAAATGGAAAATAGGCAACATAGCTGAGCGCTAGTTGACTTTACAAAACGTCCATGCACAAATGTGCAAAACAGAACCAAATGACCATAATAGCAATGCTAGCCAAACAAGGCCTTACAACAGACTCATCACAGAAAAGAAGGAATCAAGAAAATATGAGTAAAGAGATCGGGAGATCCCAAGCTGCAATAAGCCTTTCCAAATGCGCCTTCCTTTTGTACTTGAATGTAAGCATCTTCATTCGCACAGTAGAGAATATAATCTCAGCAAGAACATCAGGGGGGCGAGCAGTTTTCATAAATAATCTAGTATTCCTCTCCTGCCATATAAAGTAGACGCTTGCTGCAAGTATAAGCTTATCAATGACATTTTCCATGGTCTTCTTTTTCGCCACAGGTAGCAATCGATCAATAATTTGGTCCCAATTTCTTGCCCGAAAACACAAAACACCCTTCATATTAAGTTTATTCCAAACCTGCATAGAATAACTACATTCAAAGAAAAGATGATTATGAGAATCCGGTTCAGTCCTGCAGAAAGTACACTTCAAATCCATGTTTTGAGCTAGATCCCACTGCATTAGTTGATCTTGAGTTCTCAATCGTCTTCTGAAAGCCAGCCAAAGAATAAACGCATGCCTAGGGATACAATAGTTAAACCAAGCCAAATCACTCCAGTTAGCACTAGCTTGTCTTGGTCGAAGATCTTCCCAAACTATATTAACCAAAAAAGGTCTTGCAGCACCATCTCTATCTTTCTAATACATCTGAAACATTAGACAAAATGGGGGCAGATGTAAAGAAATCAACTCGTTGCAACCATCTTAATTAGTATTTTTCATCTAATGTTGTTTGGTTTGAATGAATGATTACTTGTTTATGACTTTGAATGAATTCCATCTATCTTTTGATTTCAAATTCTTGTTAATCAATGATTATTGGAAGAATCTCTTATGAACTTGTAATCTAGTTAATGAATAGATAATTTAGTTGTGTCAATTCCCCGGTTTTCATTATCGTGAATCATCACAACCTAATCAATTAATTCTTAACATTCATTCAATCCAAACTTTATAACGAGTCATGTCTATGTGATTTCCAACGAATATAGGTTAGATTATACAATTGAAAGCATAATTGGGAGCATGAGAATGGTCTACCTTTTTATTATTGTTTTATATTGTTAATCAAATCATCAATTTTAGTTTTAATCAAATCAATCAATCAATCGAGTTTACGTTTATGTCTAGTTTAATTAACTTTTCAATTAGGTTAACACTTTCACATGATTCCCTGTGGAAACGATACTCGACTAACCCGTACTAGTTATAGGTAATTAGTTTATTTATTTTGATCGGTCCAACGACATCGATCAAATTTTGGCGCCGCTGCCGGGGAAACAGTGTGCAAAGTGTTAAAAATTTTCAAAAAAATAAAATAATTAGTTTAGCTTTAGTTAGTAGTTCTTTTTATTCCTTTTCAATTCTTGTAGTTCAGTATTACACTAGGTGTGTTGTTTGTGCAGATTTACAGGTAGTGTATGCATATGAGGTATTCAAAGAAGAAGTCACCTTTGTTGTTTGATCCGGAAATTAAGAAAATAGCTAGAAGGAATAAGGTACTTCATCGTGCAAACATGAGTGATCCCGGTAGTCCACAAAGAACCATCCAACCCACCGTAACTCAACAAAAACCAACCCTGAACCGAATGCCCAACGTCAACCACAACATCAACCCCGATCAGTGAGGAGTGGTTTCACAACTCCTAACCGACCAAGAACACCAACTTATATCGGGGATGCATCACGGTATGCGGAGGAGTCGGTGTATGATAGGATCAACAATTGGGATGATGGGAGATTTGATGATCATTCGGATGGGTATGATTGGAACGATGGGGAAGACTATGTGCAACCACAAAATTTTCAATATCCCCAATATAACCAACCTCAATATGTCAACCAAGGACCAAGAATTCATCATGGTCCACCACCACGCCACAACCGTCGTGGAAATCACTCCAATTACCAACCATATAACCATGTCATTCCAAACATGAACTATCAAGCTCCCCCACAAGGAGTTGATAGTCATTTCTGACCTGCCATAGCCATTAATGTTTCACCTATAGTACCACCGGTGTTGAGGGGTAGAGCATTTGAGGTTAGACCTCAATGTTTGAGCATTTTACCGAGTTTTTATGGGAAGGCGGTGGAAGAGCCTTATTTGCACTTGTCGGAGTTTGAGGCAATTTGTGGCACTATTGGAGGCCAAGGTTTTTCACCGGAAGAAGTCAAGCTAGTCTTATTTCAGTTCACTTTGAAGGATAAAGCAAAACAATGGTTTTTGGCATTACCATCGGGTGGCATCTTTACATGGGCTGAAATGCAACAACAATTCTTGGATGAGTATTATACCATGCAAAAGACTAGTGATGCAAGGAATTCGATAAGAACTTTTCAGCAATAATCGGGTGAGACATTCCATGAAGCTTTCAAGAGATTTAATGAGTTGTTGAGAACATGTCCTCATCATGGGATTGCTAAATGGGAGTTGATCACGACCTTTTATGATGGTTTGTTACCGGAAGAGAAACGGGATGTGAATTCTATTAGCAATGGAACCTTTTTGACAAATCCCGAAGATGTTGATTGGGAATTCTTGGAGAAAATGAGTGTGAACTCCAAAAGGCAAGCACAATCAAATAGGAGGGCAAGACATCCAATAGCTTCTTCATCAACAAGTGATCAAGCCACCAAAGATAGACTTGAGGCATTGGAGCGAAAGTTTGCTAAGTTGGTGAAAGCTGAAAGTCGGAGTGTTTCTCAAGTATCTCAAGAATATCCGGTTTGTGAAAGTTGTGATGAACTTGGGCACTCGGCCTTGCAACGTTCATTAATCCCGGAACATGTTGAAGAAGTGAATCAAGTGTATGGGGAAAATAAGCAATTTGACATGAACTCCAACACTTATCATTCGGGAATGAGAAATCATCCCAATCTTAGATATGGAATTCATCAAACCAACTTAACCCGAACTTTCAAGGAAACAATCAAAACAGTGGAGCACCATCTCAACCATTCCAAGGCCGAAATTACAACCAAGGGAATTACCAAGGTGGTCAAAATCAAGGAGGATTCAATAGAGGCTACCCAAGGAATTATCAACAAGGTAATGATCAAGGAGGACCTTCGGGAGGCAATGATGTGTCAACTCGGGAAATCATGGAGTACTTAAAAGAAATGGATCGAAAGAATGAGATTCGGAAGAAGACGGTTGATGCTTTGCGAAAGCAAGTAGGGCAATTAACAGAGGATGTAGCGGCTATTAGGAAGGATCCAGGAAAGCTACCAAGTGATATAACAATCAACCCTCAACATCAAAGTAGCGGTTCAAAGAACATCAAGAATGTTCAAATCAACAATGTAAGTACTCTCCGTAGTGGTAAAGTTTATGATAATAAAGTTGTCCCTCCATCACCATTTGTTGATGGTGTGGTGGAGGATGTTCATGAGAGTCAAGATAGTGAGCATGAACCGGAATTTGTTCTACCTAAAACACCTAAAAAATTGACTTTTAAAGAGGTAGAAAACAGTAGGTCAAATGGAAAATTTTCTGAAAAACAAGGAAAGGATATGGAGGGTAATACCATTCCTTTTCCTTTGGCTTTAATTGATCCAAAAATCAGGCCTACACTCAACAAAAGAGGTCCCCATGAGGAAGAAATGTGGGAAATTTTTAAACAAGTCAAAATCAACATTCCTCTTATTGACATAATCAAGCAAGTTCCGGCTTATGCTAAATATCTTAAGGAGTTGTGCACCCAAAAACGGCACCATAAACTTTCAAAGAAAATTGTTTTAACCGAAGAAGTTAGTGTCGTTGTGATGGGTATACTCCCACCTAAACTCCAAGATCTGGGAGCGCCTTTGATTACTATTCAAGTTGGTGATTTTAAAATGAACAAGGCACTTTTGGATATGGGAGCGGGTGTGAGTATTCTTCCGGGAAGTTTGTATGACCAATATGATTTTGGACCCTTGGAAAAAGTCGACACCACCTTGGTTATGGCTGATTTGTCCCTAAAACTTCCTAGAGGAATTGTCCAAGATGTGATTGTTAAGGTTGAGGACTTCTACTACCCCGTTGACTTCTTGGTGTTTGATTTTGGATCAATTGATAACATTAGGCAACCCAATGTCATCATGGGTAGACCCTTTTTGGCAACCGCTAATGCCTTGATTGATTGTAGGAGGGGTACGGTTGAATTAACTTTTGGCAACTGTAAGTTGAGGTTAAATGTGTTTTCTAGTGTACCTAACCCCATAGTTAGTGATGAATGCTTTATGGCGGACATCATTGATGAGTGTATACCTCATGAAAATAAGGAAGACACACGGGAGACTTGTGCTTTGGTTGACAGGTTAGTCTTGGAGCATATTGAGGAATTAAAGGCTGAAGTGAAAGAATGGGAAATCATGGCCATTCAAGAGGGAGAACCACCATGGACTATTCAAGTGGAAAGTTTACCGAATCACACTGATACTCATCTCAAACCATCCATTGAGAGTCCACCACAAGTTAAGTTGAAAGGGCTCCCATCACATTTGAAGTATGCATTTTTGGGAGAAGAAAGAACTTTACCGGTGATCATTGCATCCAATTTGGAAGAAGTTCAAGAAAGGGCATTACTAAAGGTGCTCAAGGAATACAAGGAGGCTATGGACAATTTCCGATTTGAAAGGAATTAGTCCATCAATTGTGATGCACAAGATAATCACCGATGCTGAAGCAAAACCATCACGTGATGCTCAAAGGAGATTGAATACACATATGCGTGAAGTTGTGAAGAAAGAGGTGCTAAAATGGTTGGATGCCAGAATTATTTACCCAATTTCGGATAACACATGGGTAAGTCCAACACAAACAGTGCCAAAAAAAGCTGGAATCCAAGTAGTAAAAGGAGAAAGTGGTGAGCAAATAGCTACGACCTATTACCGGGTGGCGGGTATGCATTGACTATCGAAAGTTAAACACCGCTACTTCAAAGGATCATTTTCCGCTTCCATTCATTGACCAAATCATTGAAAAGCTTGCAGGTCAGAAATTCTATTGCTTTTTAGATGGTTATTCAGGTTATAACCAAATTGCTATTCATCCCGATGACCAACACAAGACCACATTTACATGTCCCAATGGAACTTTTGCCTTTAGGGGAATGCCATTCGGGTTATGTAATGCTCCAGCCACCTTCCAAAGGTGCATGATGAGTATCTTTTCAGATATGGTCGGTGATTCTTTAGAGATATTTATGGATGACTTTTCAATTTTTGGCCAAACCTTTGAAAATTGTCTTAAAGAGTTAACTAGAGTTTTGAAAAGATGTGTTGAAACTAATTTGGTCTTAAGTTAGGCAAAGAGCCACTTCATGGTTCAAGAGGGGACGGTTTTGGGTCATGTGATTTCAAGTAAAGGTATGGAAGTCGACCGGGCCAAAATCAAAGTCATTTATACTTTACCTCCACCGACAAATGTTAAGGGTGTCCGGTCTTTTCTTAGACATGTTGGGTTTTATAGAAGGTTTATCAAAGGATTTAGTGTCATTACCAAACCATTGTGCAATTTGTTGTTGAAAGATGTACCTTTTGTGTTTGATAATGAATGTTTGAAAGCTTTAGAAACCTTGAAAGAAAAGTTGGTTGAAGCCCCCATATTGCAATCACCTAATTGGTCTATGCCTTTTGAAATCATGTGTGATGCAAGTGACTTTGCCATTGGGGCGATTTTGGGGCAACGGGTGGATAAGAAACCTGTTGTGATTTAGTATGCAAGCAAAACCTTATCGGATGCCCAACTGAATTATACCACAACCGAAAAAGAATTGCTTGTTATTGTTGATGCTCTTGATAAGTTTCGTTCTTATATTTGTGGGCGCAAAGTGATTGTGTATACAGATCATAGCGCGGTTAAGCATTTAATGGAGAAAAAGGATGCAAAACCGAGGCTAATTAGATGGGTCTTGTTGCTACAAGAATTTGATTTGGAGATTCGAGACAAGAAAGGAAGTGAGAATGTGGTGGCTGACCATTTGTCAAGAATTCAAGCCACGAAGAATGATTCAACCAAGAAGATCAATGAGAATTTCCCGGATGAGCATTTACTAACGGCTTCTGTTGTTCCTTGGTATGCAAATATTGTGAATTTTCTGTCCGCAGGTAAGCTACCGGAGCATTGGGCCAAAAGGAAGAAGCAACAATTCTTTTCACAAGCAAAGCAATACATTTGGGATGAGCCAGATTTGTTCAAAGTTGGCCTGGATCAATTGGTGAGAAGATGTGTTCCGGATGAGGAGATTCAAGAGGTGTTGACTCATGCACACTCATTTGCATGTGGAGGTCATTTCAGCGGCCAAAAGACAGGTTATAAGGTTTTAATGTGTGGTTTGTTTTGGCCTAGTATTTTTAAGGACGCCGCTGAATTTGTTAAAAAGTGTGTTAGATGTCAACAATTAGGTAGTATCACCAAGAGAAATGAGATGCCCATGCAATCCATTTTAGTTGTTAACATTTTTGATGTTTGGGGCATTGACTTTTTGGGTCCTTTTCCAAATTCTTTTGGTAATTACTACATTTTGGTGGCCGTTGACTATGTTTCCAAATAGGTAGAGGCCATTGCCACCAGGACCAATGACCATACCGTTGTGTGTAAGTTAGTTCATAGCAACATTTTCTCAAGATTTGGAATCCCTCGTGTGATCATAAGCGATGGGGGATCTCATTTCAAAAAATTTCAGTTTGGAAAACTTCTCAAACGGTATGGAATAAACCACCGGATTGCCACCCCATATCACCCACAAATAAGTGGGCAAGTAGAAGTGTCTAATAGGCAAATTAAAGAAATTTTGCAAAAGACGGTAAGACCCGATAGAAAAGATTGGTCAACAAAACTAACTGATGCTTTATGGGCTTACCGTAGCGCTTTTAAGACACCTATTGGCACTACTCCTTACCGGTTGGTTTATGGAAAGGGGTGTCACCTTCCAATTGAGTTAGCACATAGGGCATTGTGGGCCGTTAAGGCCGTTAACATGGATTTTGAGAATGCAGGCAAGGAAAGAAAATTGCACCTATGTGAATTGGAAGAATTGAGGAATGAGGCTTATGAATGCGTATCTACTTACAAGGACAAGATGAAAGCGGTTCCCGATGCCAAGTTGAAGAAGAAGGTGTTTGAAGTTGGTCAAAAAGTTTGGCTTTACAATTCAAGACTTAAGTTCCTTCCCGGGAAGCTCAAAAGTAAATGGATAGGTCCATACATCATTACTCGGGTTGGGAACTTTGGTGGGATTGAAATTGAAGACCCGAAGGATGGGGTAAAGCAAATGGTCAACGAGCACCGCTTGAAGCCATATTTGGATGCAACCGAAGTAAGCATCCCGAAGGATGGGGTAAAGCTGTGGCTTCTTGATCTTCAGGCTCCATCTGAATTTGCTAAAATCCGGAAGAAGCATCCATGAATGTAAGCATCTTGTGGCCAAAAGTTACATCTACCATATCATTGATGTGTGGCAGTGGAAAACGATCTTTTGGGCAGGCTTTGTTAAGATCTGTGAAGTCCACACATACTCTCCATTTTCTATTCTTCTTTTGGACCACTACCACATTTGCAAGCTATTCAGGAAATTTGACTTGCCTTATCATCTTTGCTTTTAATAATCGCTCCATATCTTCTTGAATAATTGCATTTCTTTCAGGAGCGAATTTCCTTCTCTTTTGTTGGATTGGCTTGAAATCTTATCTATTCCAAGCTTGTGGGTGATAACATCTTTAGAAATTCTTGTCATATCTTCCTGTTTCCAAGCGAAAGTGTTCATCCTGTCTTTTAGGAATTTAGCAAGTTCAACCTCCAATTCCTCATAGATATTTTTTTCCCACCAGTAATTTGATGTTAGGATCTTCAGGAACCAGACAAACTTCTTTAACATCTTGCTCTTCTGGTTCGATTACATCAAAGACTTTTTTTTGTAATTGCTATTGTGAAGTTGGCTTAGCAGCCGTGTAAGTCCCAACTCGTTAGATGGTACTACTGAAGACACCTCTATGTCGATGGTGGAGTTACTTTGCAATATATGCACTGAACTGGAGATGACCAGTTGCAGTGTGTATATACCAAGTTCTAGATAGATTACTTATATAAAAGACAATAAGTAAAGAATAATGCAATAATACAAATAACTTGTAAGATAACTTGATGAGACAATATGTATTTTTCAATGTGTAATTTATTTATTGATATTAAACAAATTACAAGGTTGATGCGAACCAAGATAATACACGAATGTAAATATCCTAACAACCTATGAAATACAATTGATCTATACTCGGAATTTCTCAAGACAATCGAAACACTTAAAGTTGTGAAATGTTCCTTTTAGCGATTGAGAGAAGATTGCACAAGTTCACCAAGAATATTGCAGGTTTGCAAAGTGTGAATTCTATCGAAGTTTATTCGAAGAAGTAGTATTCTTGGTTGTGCAATGACTTGTATTTATAGGCAAAGTTAACATTGGAATGTTAACTTTTAGCCGTACAAATGTGGTTGGGAGCATTTAAGGAATAGCATTTAATTCCTTAAAAAGCAGTGTAAAGTCGCATGTTAAAGTGACTTTACATAACCACCTTTATGTACCTTTTAATACTTAAATAATAAGATAAGGCTTATTATCCGAGTAAAGGTACATAAAGCATCAAGTCAATTCCTCGTAATCAGTGTAAAGCTTTGTAAGGGCTTTCCACTGATGGTCTCCAGTTTGTAACTGACTAGAATGTCCACTGGGCTTCGCTGCCATTGCCATTCTCTATCTTCCATTTGTTGTCTTCGACTTCAACTGGAATGCTTCTTCAACTGGTCAGTTCTCAACTGGAGGAGGTCTTCAGTTGCGTTAACTGTACGGTGCAACTGGACTTCAATATATTTCTCGACAAATCATCTTGGTCACCAGTTTCACTAGTCTCCAGATGCAACTGGTGACTGGCAGTGTGAACTGGTGACTGGCCAGTTCCAGGTGAACTGGTCCTAACAAATTCCCCCTATTTGTCTAGAAATATAGTCTAAGTCTTTTCTAGTTCTTGTATCTGTACAAGTGTGAACTGGAAGGACTTGTTCGATTTTAAATCTATTTAAGTTATCTAAGGCATTTTTATAGATCAGTAAATGCCTTAGGTTTTTCTTTTAGGTTTGTTAGATTTTAATCTATTATCTACCTTGTGGTTACAAACTGGTAACTTCATTTATACAAGGGAATGAAATTTATACAAGTTACAGAATGTAAATACAAATTACAAGTAGATAACTGAAGAAAGAACTTAATGAGATGGCCTTTCGCCAGTTCTTCTTCTTTTGGCAACTGAAGAGATAGGCTGAGTATCTTCAGGGTCAATATTCAACTTTTGCTCAAGATTTTCTTTATGTTGAATTTCCCCCTTAGAAAGTTTACCCATGCTTTCTCAAACCTATTCTTTTGTGCCTTAGCATCCAAAACTTTCACCATCTCCACCCATTCGCTGAACCCATATTGCATGGCACCAGGATCATCAGTTCTAACCAGTGGCCCACCAGTATACTTAACTTCGATTTGAAAAACCTTGGTGCCTGGCTTGATTGTAACATTGACACTACTAATAGTACCACCATGTCTTCTGGTTGACATGATCTGGGAGTAGCAAAAGTCACCTCAAACATGCACTTCAACCTCAAACATGCACTTCAACCTATCTAATTACCAGTGAGAGGGACACATTTACAAGGAGACAAAAGTCACCTCAAACATGCACTTCAACCTATCTAATTACCAGTGAGAGGGACACATTTACAAGGCACCAGTAATATTTTCTGGAAAATTTTGTCCAGTGAGAAAATAAATTAATAAATTCCCCCTGAACTTAAAACATTTTTAAGAACAAAAATATATCTTTCAGTCTTCCCCCTGGAATGTTGATCCATAAATCTATTAATGCAGAGATAGTACACAACGGCGTTCAATATCTAAGCAGTCATAAATTTATAAATCTTTAAATCAAAGATCCCTGATAGTACACTTAGGCGTTCAATACCAAGGTTCCAGATTTAAGGGTTTAACATTCCCAACTCACCAACAAGATATTCAAAAGTTTTGACATCTAGTGGTTTCGTAAAAATGTCAGCGAGTTGTTTGTCAGTGGGGATAAAATGGAGTTCAATGTTTCCTTTCACAATATTATCACGAATGAAGTGATACCTGAGATCAATGTGCTTCGTCTTAGAGTGCATGACTGGATTGTTCGAGATAGCAATGGCACTAGTATTATCACAAAAGATTGGAGTCTTTGAATACTTAATACCATAATCAAGCAACTGGTTCTTCATCCAGAGTATCTAGCACAACAACTGGCTGCAGACACGTATTCAGCTTCAGCAGTGGACAATGAAACTGAAGTTTGCTTTTTACTGGTCCAGCTGACCAGTTTGCCACCAAGGAAATGAAATCCACCAGTAGTGGATTTCCTGTCTATCTTACAACCTGCATGATCTGAATCTGAATAACCCATTAGATCCATGCCTGAGCCTTTGGATACCAAAGACCTAGACTGGGGACACCTTTAAGGTACTTCAGTATGCGCTTTACAGCAAGCATATGAGAGTCTTTTGGATTAGACTGATATTTGGCACATAAACATGTTGAAAACATAATATCTGGTCTACTGGCAGTTAAATACATCAGTGAACCAACCATGCCTCTGTAGACAGTGGTGTTCACTGGTTTACCATCTGGATCTGAGTCCAGTGTTAATGGTGCAGAAATTGGAGTGGATTTAGATGGTGAAGAGTTCATATCATATTTCTTTAAAAGATCTCTAACATATTTTTCTGATTAATAAAAATACCATCTCTGGTCTGTTTAATCTGGAGTCCAAGAAAATATGTTAATTCACCCATTAAACTCATTTCATATTCAGTTGACATTATTTTCGAAAATTTCTTGCACATTTTATCATCAGTAGACCCAAAAATAATATCATCAACATAAATTTGTACCATCAACAGATTACCTTTTTCATGAAGAATAAATAAGGTATTGTCAATTGCACCTCTTTTGAAACCATTTTTCAATAAATGTTTAGTCAGAGTATCATACTAGGCACGTGGGGCTTGTCTGAGGCCATAAAGCGCTTTGTCCAGACGATATACCCAATGTGGATGCTTTTCATCAACGAAACCTGGTGGTTGTCTGACATAAACTTCTTCTTCAAGTTTTCATTCAAAAATGCACTTTTCACGTCCATCTGGTAGACCTTGAATTGATGATGAGCAGCGAATGCTAAGAAAATTCTGATCGCTTCAAGTCTAGCCACTAAAGCAAAAGATTCATCAAAATCGACATCTGACTGACAGTAGCCTTGTGCTACCAGTCTGGCCTTGTTTCTGATTACGTGGCCATCTTCATCTACCTTGTTCCTGAAGACCCATCTGGTTCTAATTGGTTCTTTCTTTCCAATTGGGAAAGGAACCAGGTACCAAACCTTGTTCCTTTCAAACTGGTGAAGCTCTTCTTGCATAGCAGTCACCCAGCTTGGATCTTCCATAGCCTCGTCAATCTTCTTTGGTTCTATCAGTGATAAGAAACTGACATATAAGCATTGATCACAGGAGGCTCTTCTGGTCTAAACTCCTCTACTGGAGTCACCTATGATCTGATCGATAGGATGAGCATTTGTCCATCTAGAGTACTGACCAGGATTGTTACTGACAACAATATCAGTGCAAGAATTCAGTTGAGTCTCCTCTGGTGTTGCTTCAGGAGGAGGATCTTCCCAGACTACTTCAGCATCTTCATCTGAGTCATTTAAATCACGATTTGCATCATGAAATTCTTCCATTGAAGGCATTTCTTGAAGTACTGGTTCAGTCTCAACTGGGACTAATACTGGGGAGTAGTACGAACATCTGATCCAATATTAATTTCAGAGGGTAGCTTGAAAATAATAGAAGGATAGAATGGAGTACCACTGGAGGGTTTCTTATTCTGAACAGGTTCCAGATCAGGATGACTGGAAACTTCTTCTGGAGAATCTTCTTTATTGTAGTTGATAGGATCAGATTCACAGAAGACAATTGGAGTTACTGGGGGAGTATCAAGGGTTGGTTTTTTATTGATTGCAGCATTTGATTCATCAAATGTGACATGAATTGACTCATGGACCTTCTCCAGTCTCTTGTTGTAGACTCTGAAGGCCTTACGAATGGCTGAATATCCTAAGAAATACCCTTCATCAGCTTTGGCATCAAATATGCCTAACTGACTGGAGTCGTTCAGGATGTAAACTGGACATCCAAAAACGTGAAAATAACCAATATTTGGTTTTCTATTTCTTAAGACTTCATAGGCTGTCTTTTTGTGTCTTTTGATGTACACTGATCGATTCTGGGTGTGGCAAGCAGTTGCAATTGCTTCCGCCCAGAAACTGGTAGACAGACCAGATTCAGCAAGCATACTCTTGGCAGCTTTCTATCAGCGTTCGATTCTTCCTTTCCACCACTTCATTCTGTTCTGGAGAGCGGGCTGATGAGAAATTCTGGGAGATGCCAGTGTCAGTACAGAATGACTCCAGAGTTGCATTCTGGAATTCTGTTTCATTGTCACTTCTTAACTGACACACCTTTCGACTGTACTTGAGCTCAATTTGCTTGATAAGACTGATGATTTCAGCAGCAGCTTCACTTTTAGACCTGAGAAAGATCACCCAACAATATCTAGAGAATTCATCTACGATCACCTGGGTGTATCTTTTACCAGCACGAGTCTAAACATTCACTGGACCAAAGAGGTCCATATGAAGCATATGAAGAGGTTCAGATGTGCTGAAATTCTATCTGGTCTTGAAACTGGTACGTTTCTGCTTACCCATCTCACATCCTGGACAAGGCCTTTCCTTTTTGAAGGAAACTGAAGGTATCCCATCTGCTAGTTGTTTTCTAGACAACTTATTAATATTTTTGAAATTTAAATGGGATAACCTTTTGTGCCAAAACCAGTTTGTGTCTTCATCAGCTTGAGTATAGAAACACTGCTCTGAAGGAGAGCTTTCCATATCCATCACGTACATATTTCCTCTTCTGGGAACAATCAATACTACCTTCCAATCCTTGTTGAATACGATATCCTGAGCAATATTGAATAGAACTTGATAGCCATCATCACACAGTTGGCTTACACTGATCAGTTATATTTCAAACCATTCACAAATGCAACTCGTCTGAACTTGACTTGTCCATTGTTCAGAACACCATATCCCTTAGTCTTCCACAACCATCATTTCCAAAAGTAATGGAGGGTCCATCAGAAATGGTGAACTCCTCCAGCAGGGTCAAACATCCGGTCATCGTCCTGCCAGCTGCAGTGTCAAGATACCAGATATATTTCTTTCGATCGCCCTGCACATCCACCAGATATATCAATTAGATTTTGGAACCCATCGACTGATGGGTTCACTGGACCCTCCCTTAGCAATCTGGTTGAGTTCACTTTCTTCAACAGTGGTCTTAGTTGAAAAGACCACTGGGGTTAATAGTTTTGAAACCTTTTTCTTTTTCTCAACTGGAGAAATATATTTATCTTTCTTGGAAAAAGGTTTGGTATTTTGTCTAGGGCCAGATGAAGTACCCTCAATAAAGTTTAATCTTGCATTAAAACTTTGAAATTGACGAGTCAGTAATTGAAACTGGCTCTCTAACCTTGACAAAATATTTTCATCAGATGACACCTGAGCCTTTCCAGTTGTCTGGACTCTCAAGGCTTAGATAGGAGATTGGTCTGAGGCAAAGGTTTATTCCGATTAACCTTTTTAACTTGAGCAGTCATCTGAAATGCTCCAGTCTTAACCTCTGGGGATTGAACTGGGAAAATATTGGCCTTGGGAGTTACAGGCTCATCATAAACAGTACGGGCCTGAATCCCTCTGGTAAACGGTCAATTACTGGGATTAATGATGCAACATGAGTATTTCCATCTAAATAAGCACATTTTTGTGTGGGAAATTGATTTAATCCTGCATCATATGGCTTTCTGGTTTCAAGCCATGATTTAACCACCAGTTTTTCTTTCTCTAAAATGATCTCAAGATCTTGTTTTTCTTGAATCAATTGTTCAGTTACTAGAACCTGGGCTTGAAATGCCAGTTCAATGTCTTGAAGTTCTTTTAATTTTGATTTTAAAACAGTTATTTCAGAAAAATCTGTTTCTAGATCATTTACACAGTCAGATCTAACAGTTTCAACAAATATTAAATCAGAATTAAGAGCTTCAGCAATGTCCAGTTTTAATTCTTGGTCAGTTGCAGTATCATAATCACTAACCTTTTTAATAACAATGTCCACCCATCGTCCATATGTGACATCCTCCTTCACCAGGTGCTCTTCGTCTGCCAGAGCCATGTAACAGCAATCTCTTTCTTCTTCTTCATCAGCAGATGAGTCATCAGAAGGAACCCATTTTTCTTCAGTTGTTGCAATCATGCACTTATTATTATTTTCTATTTGTTGTGCCATGAGAGCAATTTGAGCCTTAAGCTTTTTGTATTTAGATTTATAGCTATCATCAGGCTTATTATTTGAAGTAAATGGACCAGGCTTAGATGAAAACTGACTGGACTTGCAATCTTTCATGAAATGACCTTTTCTGCCACACTTAAAGCATGTCAGATTGGTCTTATCAGTTGAAGAACTGGATGCAAATTGTCCAGATGGTCGATTTGCTCTTGCTTTGAAACGGTTAAACGTTTTAGCAATCCTAGCAACCAGGACATCATTTTCAGATTCATCACAATCTGGAGAGATTTGACTAGCTTCTCCAGAATCCATGAGTTCAGACACCATCTTCTTCATAGAAAATACATTCTCAGAAGATATCAGTTGCTGTACTTTGTGGTTCAGTATGACTAACCACAATTAGGACTACTGGAGGCATGGTTATAAGCATCTTGTTCTGCCACAACTCTCTGAGCTTGATTTTCCTCAGTGTATCTGAAAGCTCCATACAGAGTTGACAGAGTATGAGTGTGCAGAGTTTTACCTTGTCGTAAGACCAGGATCATGTGAGACCATTTGGTGGGTAAAATATCACAAAATTTCTCCAGAAGTATATCCTTGTCTTTTTCAACCCCAAGACCTCTCAACTGGTTTATGATACTCATAAATCTGGTGTAAGTACCAGTGAGAGACTCATTGGGCTGAGCAAAAAATGACTCATACCTCTTGTTTAAAGAGACTTTTCTGGTGACAATGGTGTCATCTCCTCCTTCATGCTGGTTCAATAGTTCATCCCACATGGTTTTAGCACTGGGAAAAAGAACTAGTGTGGGAATTAGGGTTTCAGGAACAGCCCCGAGGATCATGTTTTTGAGAAGGGTATCTAGATTTACCAATCTCCTCTCCTCTTCCGACCAATGTTCCTCCCTCTTTTCCCGACCTCTTCTTGAACCAGTTGGATCAAGAAGAGCATTGAGAGGTGATGTGGGGACATAAGGTCCTTCATTTAAATTTTCATCATATTTCTCTCAAGTGATATGCAATATCATCCTAGCCTTCACACGTACCAAATTCATCACTATTCCCACTGAATTTAGGAACAGGATTTGAGAATAGTGCACATGCACATGTGGAGAAGCAGGAGTAGGAGGAGGAGGTGGTGGTTTAGTGTTAACAGGTGGTTCATTATTTTGATCATTAACATTAACATTAGGATCAGGACCAAAATTAAAACTTCCTTGTGTATTTTCAGGGGTGGCCATCAAAGAAGCAGATCTAGGCAATGTTTAGCCTTCCGCTCTGATACCAATTGTGAGTCCCAAACTCTCTTGATGGTTAACCCAGAATGTTAAATACAAGTCTAATAAGCACTAGATTGGACTAGTATTACTTGAATATAAATGCAAGTATATAAAAAAGTAATACAAGACTAAAAGCAATAAAATAAAGGTGGAACACAATGTAATATTTTCAAGTGTATTTTATTTATGATGTTAAATAAAATACAAGGTTGTGCGGAATCAAGATAATACAAGTATGTAAGTATCCTAACAACCTATGAATTACAAATGATCTATATTTGACAAATAACTCTTTTAGATCGAGATACTTAAAGTTGTGAAGTATCCCTGTTTAAGATCGAGAGTATTTAGACAAATTCAACTTTAATGCTAAAAGTAATTTTAACGAAGAAATGACTTTGTATTTATAGGCAAAAAATTCACCAGTGAATTTGTGCCGTACAAATATGGTTGCATGCATTTAATGAACCGACAAGAACATTAAATGCATTGGTTAAGGTACAAGGATAAAGTCACATCAATATGACTTTACTCTTTTAACCAACCACCTTTACACACGTAAGATACTTTAGTAAAGAACAAATGGAATGTTCTTTGGAAAGTGTGTAAAGGCAAAAGTCAATTCCTCGATATCAGTGTTTAGACTTGTAAGGTCTAGAACACTGACAATCCTCCAGTCGTAGATCTGGTAAGACTTCCAGTGGACTCCGCCATTTGTCAGTCTTATTTATTCTGACTTCAGTCTTTGACTTCAGTGAGAATGTCTTCAGTAGAATAGATCTGGACTGGGGTGAAGTCCAGTGAGCTAATCTGGAATACTCCAGATTTCTATACAAGTATTTGCTCACTGGTCTTCCATTATTTCTGAACAAATCTTCAGAGGGACTCCAGTTTCCAAGTCTGGAGTAGGTCCAGTAAATATCATTTCTGGACAGAACTACAGTAAGGCTCCAGTAGTCGAGTCTGGCGCGAGTCCAGTAAATCTGGACCTAACAGTTTCTCCTGCTGTCAGTACGCAGAAACAACATTAACTCAGCTAATGTTTCTACTGCTGTAAATACGCAGAAACAACATTAGCTACGACAATGTTTCTACTGCTGTGAATATGCAGAAACAACATCGTCTATATTACCTATTGGAAGTATTAATTAAGTTAATGTTGCTCCTGCTGTTAATACGCAAAAACACATTAACTTAACTTCCCTTTGGAAGTACATTAAGTTAGTATTTCAACTGTTGTTAAACGCAGAAACAATATTAACTTAATGACTCTTTACATGTAATGTCTACATTCATGTTAAGTACCTGCAAAACATAAATAATAAACAAACATATAAACATAAATGGATCCCAATATGATCAACAATATATGCCAAGGTAATATTATTGACAAACGGTAATTACAAGATAAATTACAAGACTTGAATATATGTAAATATACATCACACATCTAGAATGCTCTTGTCACCGAGAAACATGCACCAACAAAACCCTAAAAAAGAGCAGATTTTCAGCCACCAGACGCCATCTTCAACCCTAGGTCGAATTTTGCAGCCATCTAAGAGGATTTGGAGCTACAAACATCTCTTGATCTTTATCTTCAAGCTAGATCCTCATCTTTCTTTAATATTATTATTGGTAAACAATGTCTTTTATCTTTTCAGACTTTGTGATTCCTTTAATAATGTCTGGCTAGTAGGCTGAATACTTGTTTGGATTGATGTGATCATGTAGACTTTTATTTATCTTGTTTATTTGTTAGATCTGTTGGATTCGGATTACTGTTTATTGTAGATCCATGGTAATGAGTTCTTCATATTGTTCTTGGTTCTATATCTTGATATATTAGTTTATTTTTGATGATCGGTCTATAATCATTCACTAGAACTAATATACTTAGGATGGAAAACATTAATCGGTCTATAATTAGTTGTAAAAGGTGATTCAGTTCTAGGGGACGGATCCAGAACTATAACAATTAGAATAAGTTGAACATGAAGCTTAACAATGTCAGACGCGATCTAGTGACATGGAAACGTGCACTATGACCACCGAAGAGAATTAATACACAGTTATGGCTTAAGAGGTTTGAGTATAGTTAAAAATGAATCAATAACACAAACTTAGATAATAATGCTTAAACAGTGAATCTAGCGAGAATCTGTTTAAAGGGTAGTGTGAGTCTAGCGACAACACTATTAAATAGGAAAAGTGAATCTATGGAGAATCTGAACCGTGAATAAGTTTTCCAACAGACTAGCAATATATAGGATAATAATTGTCATATTACATGTGATCGGAGATGCCAAACAAGTATTTGTATTAAATTAACTGTTTCTGCTTTCAATTCTTATTTGCTAGACTAAAAGAGGCTTCTCGCTAGACCAAGCGGTTGCGTCCTTCTATTTACTTTTATCGCTTTTAGTAGTTTGTAGAGTCCCTAGCTTGATGGTTTAACCCAAAGTGTAAAATACAACAAGTCTAATAAGCACTAGATTGGACTAGTATTACTTGAATATAAATGCAAGTATATAAACAAAGTAATACACGACTTAAAGTAAAGGTGGAACACAATGTAATTTTTCAGGTGTATTTTATTTATGATGTTAAATAAAATACAAGGTTGTGCGGAATCAAGATAATACAAATATGTAAGTATCCAAACAACCTATGAATTACAAATGATCTATATTTGCCAAATAAACTCTTTAGATCGAGATACTTAAAGGTGTGAAGTATCCCTGTTATATCGAGAGTATTTAGACAAATTCACCTTTAATTGCTAAAAGTAATTTTAATAAGGAAATGACTTTGTATTTATAGGCAAACAAATTCACCAGTGAATTTGTGCCGTACAAATATGGTTGCATTCATTTAATGAACCGACAAGGTCATTAAATGCATTGGTTAAAGTACAAGGATAAAGTAACATCAATATGACTTTATTCTTTTAACCAACCACCTTTACACACGTAAGTACTTTTAGTAAAGAACAAGTGGAATGTTCTTTGAAAAGTGTGTAAAGGCAAAAAGTCAATTCCTCGTAATTAGTGTTCAGACTTGTAAGGTCTAGAACACTGACAAACCTCCAGTCGTAGATCTGGTAAGACTTCCAGTGTACTCCGCCATTTGTCAGTCTTCTTTATTCTAACTTCAGTCTTTGACTTCAGTGAGAATGTCTTCAGTAGAATAGATCTGGACTAGGGTGAAGTCCAGTGCGCTAATCTGGAGGATTCCAGATTTCCTATACAAGTATTTTGCTCACTAGTCTTCCATTATTTCTGGACAAATCTTCAGGTCCAGTCGTTAAGTCTGGAGTAGGTCCAGTAAATATTATTTCTGGACAAGTCTTCAGAGACTTTCCAGTCTTCAAGTCTGGAGCGAGTCCAGTAAATCTGGACCTAACAAATTCCCCCTATTTGTTCAGAAATAATGCATGGTTTTTCAAGCTTCTATCTATACAACTTTGTATGCTTGAAAAACACTTGTTTTGACTTAGTCTAAAATATTTTAGGTTACTGGAGAACACTTTATAGATCATCAATGTTTCAGTTTCATCTTTTAATTCTTACTTAGACTAAATCTGATCACTTACTTGTGAATCAAAATATGTAACTATATTTATGCCATCAACAGAAAATAAGTTACAGTTTTGGGAAATAAATACAAGTACAAGTAAAATGATACAAGAGTCAGGCCCTTCTCTTCGACGTCTGTCCTGGAGCATCTTCAGAAGCCTTTCTCTTTGGAGATGGAAAGGATGGTACAGACTCTGGTGGTTTCATACCTATTGCAACTTCCATCTGTTGCTTTCTCTTCCATACCTTCTCAATCTTCTTCAAATATGCTTTAACATCAGTAGACAAATCAGACTTCCCCCTGAACGTTAAGGCTATCTCCTTCAGTTCAGTCCATCCAAAAGCTTGGACTGAAGCACTCTTCCTTTCATCAGTAAAGTTACCTTCCCTGGTTAACTTTACTTCAAACCTGCTCATGCCTTCATGATTTTCAGCTAATTTAATCTCTGCACCTATGATCCTTCTGGCATCAGCCCTGAATTTCAACATATCTTCATACTTGGCTTTTTGCTTTGCCATCTGGATCATGTATTCAGTTTCCCTGGATACCTTCTGCTGTTCAATGGCAGACTAGAGTTCTTCACGATTGATTCTTTGTGAAGTATCCAAGGGAATGATGGTGCTCAGATCAGCATCTCTGATTTCTTTGATCTGTTTGGCAGTGAGTTTGGGTAAGCCCTTTATCTTATATCTGTACTCTATCTCCAGAGCACCAGCATTCTTTCTGATCTTTTTCTGGAGGTTCACCAGTTCCTCCGTCCTTTGTCTGATCAGTTCGACTACACTGACACCATAAGTTACAGCATCATAAGTCTGTTCTTCTTCAGAGTACCTGGAGCGAACGTACACATCATCCAATGCATCCACACATTGATGAACTCTGGGTCTTCCTTCATTCTTTTATAAACATCAATATGTATGCCCAACCTGCCAGCATTGTAAGAATCAAGAGTCCCCATGTTTGCCATCTCCCTTTTGTGGGCCAGCAGTTCATCCTTTTGATTTTTCTTAAAAATTTCTATCATAATGCATTCTTGTTCCAGTCTCTTCGAAGTGTCTTCATCAGTAGTAGGAATTTCTGATGACTTCCCAACAGTTTCACTTTCTTCTCCAGATACCATGTGTTGCTTTCCTTTTACAGACTTCAGAGTTGTTGTGATATCTGGGAAAGATTCAAACTGGGGCTCACTGGCATCAGTACCAGTAGCCTCTTCAACATGCACAATGGCTTCAGTGCCAAGTGCCTTATGTGCTTCTTGTGCACTGGCATCAGTACCAGTCACTTCCTCTTGTTGCACGATGGCTTCAGTGCCAAAGGCCTTTTCAATTGTACTAACAACTACTTCTTTCTTTTTCTTCACCAATCCTTCTGGAACAGATTCAGTGGCAACAGACTTTTCCCCCTTGGAATGTCCACCAGTTTGAGACTTGTGGGCACTCCATAGTTGTTCAAGCATGTATCTGTCTGTAGCACCAAATGTCCTTCCTGCCACTGGAGTTGTGATATTCACAGTCTTCCTTAGCTCAGTCACTTCCTTCTTGATTATTTGAATTTCTGAAGACAAGTGCTTTGGCATTTCATTTTCAATCATCTTTACCACTTGTGGCAACAACCCATCTTGAATGGTTCTAAGAACAGACCCAGAAATTTCTTCAGTAATTTCTTTTAACATGCCATGTCTGAACTTCTTAGCACACTCATCACTGATGGTGCTAACAACAGCGCTGATCAAGAGTTGGCCTACTCTACAAATTACTTATCCTGGTGATTAACTTCTGATCATCTGTCACACCTGCTAGTGGTTGAACAACTTCAGCTTTCACCGCCGTCTGAACAGAATTTACCTCTAATCCCTGGACTACCACTTTGATATTTTAATTGTTTTGATTTGTGGCCAGTACCAGTTCATTCAGTTTCTCAAACACCAGCTTCTCATTCCCAGCAAAAATATTCATTTCAGATGCAAGATTGTTTGATAATAAAGACTTAAAATCAGAAACAACCTGGGATGAAGACTGGAGTGATCTCTCCAGTCCGCCACCTTACTTAAAAGGCCTTGGACCTCGGCTGAAGAAGATGTAGAGAGACCACTGGGAGGTGCCAGTTCAGAAGCCAACCTGGTCACCAAAGGTACTTGTTCCTGGACCCCTTCAGTGGAAGTTTCAGATGTTACAATAGTGGAGTCCAGCACACGGTGTTCAGGAAAATTAATTGGAGTTTCAAGTGGTGGTGGTTGATTTTGTGAAATTTGAATTGAGGGTGGATTGAAATATGGAGTGTTTTGTGGAATTGAAAGTGGTGGTGGTGGTGGCATTTCAGTAGAGATAAGTGGTTGGGTGACTGAAGCAATAACAGAAGAAACCACATTTTCTACTTCTTCACCCAGAAAGTTCATGTTAACATCAAACATGTTACCTTCAGACATTGGGGAATCTACCTCATCCCAATCTGGAGCCGTCCCAACTGCCTGATCAACCACTTCTCTATTTAAGTTTATCTGAGCATCTTGCTCACCAGTCATCTGCTCATCAATCTGTACAATATTTACTTCCTGCTCAAAAATAGAGACCCATCTATATTCATGACATCACCTGGATGGCTCGATTCGGCTCTATATGGATTGACCTGAACTCCAGCCTTCCTAAGACGTCTGGAAGTTCTTGGTCGAGTAACATTTGCAGTCTGTTGAACCTCAGGAGCCACCTGGGTCACTGGTTGTACAATTTCAGCACTGAGGACTCCAGAGGGTCCTTCACCAATCTGGTTCCCTCCTGGAGCCTCTTCCTGCTCATCTGATGATGATGCATCAAGTGCATCATTTCTAAAGTGGTTGCATATTTATAGGAATTTCAACCTCACCAGCTCTTGATTTCAGTGAACTTAACTCCCTCAGATATTCACACACAGAAAAATGATTTGTGTCGAAATCATACTCAACACCTAGAGCTCTTAAAAATACAAGTGACAGAAAACGAATATAAGGAATATGCGGTTTTCTACCTTTCACCTTTAAACGCTCTACCAGATCATCAAAGAAGATCTGAGCAAAATCTACTCTATATCCAAACCATAGACAGTAGGCAATCTGGAGTTGCATTTGATTTATCTGGTCCAACCCTCCAGAACTGCCACCCAAACACTCAACAAGATGAGTGAAGAAGTATCTCCATGAGTCTGATAACTTGCTCATGTAGATGGTGCCTTTCCTTGATAACTGGCCATGCTCATCCAGTATATCAGTGTGTCCCATCAGTCTACACACATCCCTATAATTAAGACAAGTAGGGAGAGTAATTGCCATCTCATTTCCAGGCAGATAATTCAAGTGAAGAATATCTCTAAGAGAGTGGCAGTGAGAGTAAAGGCCCTGGTGCCTTGTTGCAATGTGTAGTTGATGGATTGAGTATTTTCAACATACACAGCAGTATACCAAAACTCACATAGGTAATCGTGATACATTTTTCCTGGATTGAGAGTAAGTGCACCATAGAGTGGACAACTGAGGAAAAAGGCATTTAGTCGTCCAATGAGAGAAGTTGGAGCATGAGTGGTGCTAGTGAGTCTAGCCATCCAATTTTTCATGTTTATTCTGATCGCTTTTGCCTCCAAAGTAATATGAGGTGCCTTACAACATTGGAATGGGAGCATATTCAGCAGCGAGCAGATTTTTCGGTGAATTAGATTGTCTTGGTGCCATTGAATATGATAGATAGATGAAAAAGAAACTGAATTTAGGGTTTATGAAGATTTGATGAATTGAATATGAGAGAGATTTATGATTGGAAATTGAATGAAAAAGAAATAAATGAAGGAATTTGAAGAAATTTGGGAGTAAATATGTTCGAAGTAAATGCTAATGAAAGTGAAAGTGGGTATTTATATAGGAGAGAGAATGTGGAACTCAAACGGTTAAATTTGAATTATCAAATATAATTTTGATCGGGTTTTGAGATCCGCATTAAATACATCACATCACACATAAATGTGTGACGGTTTATAGCCCACAAACATTACCAACTTTCACTTTTTGTCTTCCCAAGGTAAAAATACCATCATTAGGTTTAAAAAATGACATGTCACGTAGGATAATAAGATAAATATCTATTCAAAAAGTTTGCATACGTGGCACGCACAATGACCAAGTATTAAAGTATTATGACTGACATACCAGTGCATCTGGAGGTTGACTGGACACTCCAGTATCACTGGTGGATTAGGCCAGTGAAGCATGCACTGATGGTACACTGGAGGGACACTCCAGTAAAGTACAACTGATAACCATTTTGAAAGAGACTGGTGACCTCAAACATGCACGTCAACTAATACAGACAAATGAGAGGGACACATTTACAAGGAGACAATAGTCACCTCAAACATGCACTTCAACCTATCTAATTACCAGTGAGAGGGACACTTTTACACGGTACCAGTAATATTTTCCAGAAAATTTTGTCTAGTGAGAAAATAAATTAATAAATTCCCCTTGAAAATAAAACATTTTGAAGGACAAGAATATATCTTTCAGTCTTTCCCCTGGAATGTTGATCCAGAAATCTATTAATGCAAAGATAGTACACAAAGGCGTTCAATATCTAAGCAGTTATAGATTTATAAATCTTTAAATCAAGGATCCCAGTAGTACACAAAGGCGTTCAATTCCAAGGTTCCAGATTTAAGGGTTTAACATTCCCAACTCACCAACAAGATATTCAAAAGTTTTGACATCCAGAGGTTTGGTAAAAATGTCAGCGAGTTGTTTGTCAGTGGGAATAAAATGGAGCTCAATGTTGCCTTTCACAATATTATCACGAATGAAATAATACCTGAGATCAATGTGCTTCGTCTTTGAGTGCATGACTGGATTGTTTGAGATAGCAATGGCACTGGTATTATCACAAAAGATTGGGCTCTTTGAATACTTAATACCATAATCAAGCAACTGGTTCTTCATCCAGAGTATCTGCCAACAACTGGCTGCAGACAAGTATTCAGCTTCAGCAGTGGAAATGAAACTGAAGTTTGCTTCTTACTGGTCCAGCTGACCAGTTTGCCACCAAGGAATTGACATCCACCAGTAGTGGATTTCCTGTCTATCTTACAACCTGCATGATCTGAATCTGAATAACCCATTAGATCCATGCCTGAGCCTTTGGAATACCAAAGACCCAAACTGGGGACACCCTTAAGGTATTTCAGTATGCGCTTTACAGCAAGCATATGAGATTCTTTTGGATTAGACTGATATCTGGCACATAAACATGTTGAAAACATAATATCTGGTCTACTGGCAGTTAAATACATCAGTGAACCAACCATGCCTCTATAGACAATGGTGTTCACTGGTTTACCATCTGAATCTGAGTCCAGTGTTAATGGTGCAGAAATTGGAGTGGGTTTAGATGGTGAAGAGTTCATATCATATTTCTTTAAAAGATCTCTAACATATTTTTCCTGATTAATAAAAATACCATCTCTGGTCTGTTTAATCTGGAGTCCAAGAAATATGTTAATTCACCCATTAAACTCATTTCATATTCAGTCGACATTATTTTCGAAAATTTCTTGCACATTTTATCATCAGTAGACCCAAAAATAATATCATCAACATAAATTTGTACCATCAGAAGATTACCTTTTTCATGAAGAATAAATAATGTATTGTCAATTGCACCTCTTTTGAAACCATTTTTCAATAAATGTTTAGTCAGAGTATCATACCAGGCACGTGGGGCTTGTCTGAGGCCATAAAGCGCTTTGTCCAGACGATATACCCAGTGTGGATGCTTTTCATCAACGAAACCTGGTGGTTGTCTGACATAAACTTCTTCTTCAAGTTTTCCATTCAAAAATGCACTTTTACGTCCATCTGGTAGACCTTGAACTGATGATGAGCAGCGAATGCTAAAAAATTCTGATCGCTTCAAGTCTAGCCACTGGAGCAAATGATTCATCAAAGTCGACATCTGACTGGCAGTAGCCTTGTGCTACCAGTCTGGCCTTGTTTCTGATTACGTGGCCATCTTCATCTACCTTGTTCCTGAAGACCCATCTGGTTCCAATTGGTTCTTTCTTTCCAACTGGGAAAGGAACCAGGTACCAAACCTTGTTCCTTTCAAACTGGTGAAGCTCTTCTTGCATAGCTATCACCCAGCTTGGATCTTCCATAGCCTCGTCAATCTTCTTTGGTTCTTTCAGTGATAAGAAACTGACATATAAGCATTGATCACTGGAGGCTCTTCTGGTCTGAACTCCTCTACTGGAGTCACCTATGATCTGATCGATAGGATGAGCTTTTGTCCATCTGGAGTACTGACCAGGATTGTTACTGACAACAATATCAGTGCAAGAGTTCAGTTGAGTCTCCTCTGGTGTTGCTTCAGGAGGAGGATCTTGCCAGACTACTTCAACATCTTCATCTGAGTCATTTAAATCACGATTTGCATCATGAAATTCTTCATTTGAAGGCATTTCTTGAAGTACTGGTTCAGTTTGGAATTCTTCATTTGAAGACATTTCTGGTATATTTTCAACTGATACTGATACTGGGGGAGTAGTACGAACATCTGATCCAATAATAATTTCAGAGGGTAGCTTGAAAATAATTGAAGGATAGAATGGAGTACTACTGGAGGTTTCTTAGTCTGAACAGGTTCCAGATCAGGATGACTGGAAACTGTGTCTTCTGAATCTTTATTGTAGTTGATAGGATCAGATTCACAGAAGACAATTGGAGTTACTGGGGGAGTATCAAGGATTGGCTTTTTATTGATTGCGGCATTTGATTCATCAAATGTGACATGAATTGACTCATGGACCTTCTCCAGTCTCTTGTTATAGACTCTGAAGGCCTTGCGAATGGCTGAATAACCTAAGAAATACCCTTCATCAGCTTTGGCATCAAATTTGCCTAACTGACTGGAGTCGTTCAGGATGTAAACTGGACATCCAAAAACGTGAAAATAACCAATATTTGGTTTTCTATTTCGTAGGACTTCATAGGCTATCTTTTTGTGTCTTTTGATGTACACAGACCGGTTCTGGGTGTGACAAGCAGTAGCAATTGCTTCAGCCCAGAAACTGGTAAAAAGACCAGATTCAGCAAGCATACTCCTGGCAGCTTCTATCAGCGTTCGATTCTTCCTTTCCACCACTCCATTCTGTTCTGGAGAGCGGGCTAATGAGAAATTCTGGGAGATGCCAGTGTCAGTACAGAATGACTCCAGCGTTGCATTCTGGAATTCTGTTCCATTGTCACTTCTTAACTGACACACCTTTCGACTGTATTTGAGCTCAATTTGCTTGATAAGACTGATGATTTCAGCAGCAGCTTCATTTTTAGATCTGAGAAAGATCACCCAACAATATCTGGAGAATTCATCTACGATCACCAGGGTGTATCTTTTACCAGCACGAGTCTGAACATTCACTGGACCAAGAGGTCCATATGAAGCATATGAAGAGGTTCAGATATGCTGAAATTCTGCTTGGTCTTGAAACTGGTACGTTTCTGCTTACCCATCTCACATCCTGGACATGGCCTTTCCTTTTTGAGGGAAACTGAAGGTATCCCATCTGCAGTTGTTTTCTAGACAACTTATTAATATTTTTGAAATTTAAATGGGATAACCTTTTGTGCCATAACCAGTTTGTGTCTTCATCAGCTTGAGTATAGAAACACTGCTCTGAAGGAGAGCTTTCCATATCCATCACGTGATTCCTCACGCGCAAAGCGACTTAACTTGACTCACGTACGGAAATATACTCAACATTGCATAATGCCAAGTACTTTCATATTTGTGACATTATTTTTAAGCACTTATGAAAACCCGTGACTTTCGATGAGACCCGTGTAGCGAACTTTCTGACAACCTATCCCAAGTTGGAAGCTTTAGGTAGGCTAGGTATACAAGGACACCCCAAGGACTTACTTGTTCGAATCTCAAAGGCCACATTAGCTTCATATTTTCAACCGATTTATTAGATATTTGCATATCTTGTCACAAATATACATCCGAAAAAGCAATACATACACATATATGTACCCAAGACCTTCTATATAAAGACCAAATATACATAATTACAATGCAAGATCTTTCAAAAGATTTAAAGGACTTGTCTATTTTAAGAACAAGCATTCTCAGCCATATATCTGAATACGTTTCCCATAAGAACATTGTATACATTTAAGTTCAGATTAAAGGAAACCTTGGTACTTTGTGCCTATCGATACATCATATAATGGTATCACTGAACTGAGCATTTTAAAGTACAATTAAGTAGGCTTAAAAGCTAAAGTATCGTCACGTCTAATCGTCTTGATGCAGTGACCTTA
>CM067174.1:65564750-65616964 GCA_034093135.1 Erigeron breviscapus | reverse complement strand
TTTGAGAACTCTTGCAAGTTGTGCGAGATCTTGTGACTAATAGAAATTCTTAAATAGATTTAAGAATTAATATGCTCATAAGTAAAGAAAGGGTAGTTTCTTGAAATTTAATTATTGTTTTCTAGATAATCAACCTTGAAGACTTAAATCAATAATGTAACCAAACTTTCGTTCCTGAGGTTAAGTGCTTGTAAAATAATGAGTTTCAAAGATGCGTTAAAAATAAAAGACTTGTAAAAGATTTGTGTCGTCTAAACAAGGGTTTAATGAGCAACGATAATCGTGAATATAAGATCTAAATACGGTAAGATTATGTAAGGAAAAAAAAGAATAATGGGGGGAACCCTAGCCCCGGTACCACAATTGGATACCCATCGACCGGTAAGATTATGTAAAGAACAAGAGATAATGCAAATTAAGACAGAAAGTAAATAAAAGTAAAGAATAAGGAACAAGAACACCGAGATTTGTTATCGAGGAAAAGCCCTTAATCCTTTAAGGATTGCCGGCATAAAAACCCAGGGAGGAAGCAATCGTCCCTGCCTTTGTTCTCTTATTAATGATTGTTAAATGATTACAATGATGGAACTTAGTTGATCGATTTATGCTAAGTGTATGAGAAAAAGATGAGAGAGTAGAGAATTGAGTGAATGTGGATGTGAGTAAGCTGGTGAAATAGCGTATTGCAATGTGTCCTATATCGATCAACCTTGTTCATTTATATAGATTAAGTGACTAACTAACTATGCGAGATATCCGGTGTTATGGGTGAAATTTCAAGTACCAATATCCTGAAGGTCCAAGATATTGACATTCCAGGATCTTGACATAGTTGAATATTCTGATTACTTATTAATATTTTGCTAACGTTATGTTTCAAATATTATTATTGTTTCCACATGAGATAAGTGTGCAGATTCCAGAATATTCGATATAAAGCATTGAAGGATATCTCTAACGGTGCAAAAAGGAATGTCGCACATGATTAAACTCATCAACACGCAAAGAAGACTTAGTCTGCCAAAATAATCGGACTTCAAGTTGATTTCAACATGAGGAGAAAGCTTCAACGGTCACTTGACTGGGCAAGATCTTCCACAACGTTCACTGACTGAAGACCTGGAAGATCCCTACAAACTCGCATAGTTAGTTAGATCTTAGGTCTATATAAAGAATGAGGCTGATCGATCATAGGCATCCTATCTATCACTTACATACTGCTCATTACACACTTGTATTCACGCACACTGCTCTCATTTACTTTACACTTAGATACATCGATCAACCGAATTCCATCATTTGTAAACATTTAACAATCATTAATAAGAGAACAAATGCAGGGACGATTGCTTCCTCCCGGGGTTTTTATGCCGGCAATCCTTAAGGATTAAGGGCTTTTCCTCGATAACAAATCTCGGTGTTCTTGCTCTTTACTCTTTACTTTTAACGCATTATTTACTTTGATTAGCATTATTTATCGTAATTTCATTAGTTTTACACCTTTATTTCTTGTTTAGTCGACATAATCGTTCTTCAAACCCTTTTATTAAACGCATCTTTGAATCTTAAACATAATTTACAAGCCCTTAACCTCACGAACGAAAGTTTGGTTACATTATTGATCTAAGTCTTCAACGTAGATTATCTTAGGTAATTTTTGACCAAAACAATTTGGCGCCCACCGTGGGGCAAAAGGTGCTTTCAATTGATTAAAAATTCTTTTGATTTTTTATCAAAACCAATTTTCCGAAATTAATTCCGATAATGTCGACTCAACCAGCTAACTTTTCACAAAACACTCCTGCTGTTTCTTCTTCTATGATGCCTCCTCCTATAGGAAATAATTCGTATCGAAGGAATAAGAATAATGCTGCTCGAATTCCGAATCAAAGCAAAGACAAAGGACAAGCTGATCAAAGTAACGAATTCAGCATCATTGGCGACACACCAGCAGGAAATTTACCTCAAATAAATGCTGGACAACCGGGACGATCAAGCTTTTACAATGATAAAGGCTACCCAGACCCATTTAATATTGGATCTGAAGAGGCTGCTCGAAATCTTGATCATGAAGAAGTTCCTAATTTGTTTGCTATTTTGCAGAAACTTACCGATACTGTTGCAGCCAATCAAGAATTAATCAGACTCAATTTAGGATTTTGGAGTCCAGGATTACAGAAAATGGACCTCCAATAACCCCAAGGAATTTATTTTCAACTCCAGGAGCATCTGCAGCACCTGGATCTGCGCCGTTTAATACGTCATTCCCAAAATACTCATGCTGCTGGGACATCTGCCACTATGGGCGCAGGTTTACACAATTCCAATAATTATAATGGATCATTTGCTTTTACTAACTCGTCGCAGGGACAAGGACCAAACGAATATATCGCAAGAGAGTTTCAGAGGATTAAAGATATGATCTCTAGTGTTCCTGGATTCTGAAATCCAATTCCAGAGGTCAACCCTACATCCTATCTTATTAATAGATATGGTGACAGGATCGCGAATGTAGAGATCCCAAAGAAGTTCCAGGTTCCAAATATGAAGCCATATGATGGAACTACTGATCCTCAAGAGCATATTGCATTATATTTGGAAAAGATGGAAACTGTGCCTGTTCCATCCAATCTGAAGGAAGCCTGCTTATGTAGGAGCTTTGGATCTACACTTTCAGGATCCAAAGCCTGAAATGGCTGCAGAGTTTGCCTCCTCTATCTATCAATTCTTTTGCTGATTTAACTAATTTATTTTATAGTCAGTTTTCATGCAGTAGAACCTTTGAAAAATTGACTGATGATCTTTATAAAATTACTCAAAAACCACACGAATCACTTAGGGATTTTATGACTAGATTTACAAAAGAATCTCTTAATATTCCTAAATTAGATATGTTAACTGCTATACAAGCTTTGCAGAGGGGTCTCCATAAAGGATCTAAATTTCAAGAGGATCTTATAATGACACCATGTAGAAATCTCGATGAAGCCAAAGCAAGGGCTGCAAGATTTATAAGGCTTGAAGAAAATGAGCTGATCTTCAAAACTGGAAGCTTTATCATATGATCGCCCAAATAGGAAAGCAGAAACTCCATTATATAAGCTTTATCATTGATCGGATCGAAGAAGATGATGGGGTCGAATATCCTGCCCTTTCAACATACTGCTTCTCAGTATCAACACCTGGCATTATAATGGCACTTAGAGATCTTGGAGACAAAGTGAGATGGCCACAAAAGAAGAATGATTCTTATTACAAAAAGAAGGATCCCAGTCAATGGTGTGCATATCATGAAGACTTTGGCCATCTTACTGAAGATTGCAAAATGTTAAGAAGGGAGATTTCCATTCTTCTGGCCAAAGGATATCTTAAAGAGCTCCTCGGAAGGAAGAAGGCTAAGGATGTTGAAGGCATAGAATTTGCAAGGCCTAATTCGACTCAAAAAGCAGATTCTCCACCTCTAGATGCAAGAGTAATTAACACTATTTCTGGCGGATCAGAAGTATGTGGGACAACATGCTCAGCAGCCAAAAGATTTGCAAAACAAAGTAAGGCAGAAAAAGGAGAAAAAGGCGCGAGGAAAGCTTCAATTTCAGATTCAGATATTGTCTCTTTTGAAGACGATGACTTTGATGACATAATGGAGCCTCATCATGACGGTTTAGTTGTCACTCTATTTATTGCTAACCATTATGTTCGCAGGATCGTGATAGATAATGGAAGTTCAGTGAATATAATCAAGCTGGAGACCCTGAGAAGAATGGACATTTCTGAAGATAATATTATTGGCAAGGCGTCACCACTAATCGGATTCAGTGGCGAGACCAAATATACTGTGGGTGAAATTAAGCTACCAGTATATGTTGGAGGTTCCATACAAAAATTTTGTGTGGTCGACACTCTTCTAGGCTGCAACATAATTTTGGGAAGGCCTTGGATTCATGAAATGAAGGCAGTACCATCAACATATCACCAATGTGTTAAAATGCCAACACCTTGGGGAGTGATCACTGTTAAAGGAGATCAACAAGAAGCTAAGGAATGCTATACATCCACCATGAAGTCGGCAGCAAGGTCAACTTCACCATAGCAATTACAGAAGAGGATCTTCGATGTCAATGAGCCAGAGGAGCAAGATGTTAAAGAAATTATTCTGGACCCTGAAGATCCTAACATCAAAGTTTTATTAGGTGCAAAGATCTCAAAAGATTTAGAGGTCAAACTTACTGATTTTTTGAAGACTAGAATTAAGACTTTTGCTTGGAAGCAACAGGATATGACTGGAATATCTAAAGATGTTATTACACACAAGCTTGGAATTGATAAAAGTTTCAAGCCGATTCAGCAAAAAAGAAGAAAATTTGCTCCAGAAAGGAACGCAATTATCCAAGAAGATGTGGAGAGATTATTAAAAGCAAAAATGATTAGGGAAGTAAAATTTCCTGAATGGCTAGCAAATGTGGTGGTAGTACAAAAGAAAATGGAAAATGGAGGGTTTGTGTAGACTTCACTGATCTTAACAAGGCCTGCCCGAAGGATCCATTTCCACTACCACATATCGATGCAATGGTAGATGCAACTTCTGGACATGAGATGCTCACGTTTATGGACGCTTCTTCTGGATTTCAGCAAATTCAGATGGAACCTGAAGATCAAAAAGCCACTGCTTTCATGACCCCGACAGGTATTTATTGTTATATTTCTATGCCTTGAGGTCTTAAAAATACAGGTGCGGCATATCAAAGGCTAGTCAACATGATGTTCAAAGATCAACTGGGGATACAATGGAAGTCTATATAGATGACATGGTGGTAAAATCAAAGAGGGCTGAAGATCACTTGAAAGATCTTGAAGTAGCCTTCAATATCCTGGACAAGTACAACATGAAGCTGAACCCTGCAAATGTAATTTTGGAGTAGAGCTGGAAAATTTCTAGGATATATGGTCACTAAAAGAGGGATAGAAGCAAGCCCAGAACAGATCAAGGTTATCTTGAACTTGAAGTCTCCATCGAATGCTAAAGATGTTCAAAGATTAACTGGGAGATTGGCAGCTTTGAACAGATTCATATCAAGATCTTCTGATAGATGCAAAGAATTTTATGACATCTTGAAGAAGAATAAAAGATTCAAATGGGGAGAAAAACAAGAAGAAGCTTTCCAAGAATTAAAGAAATATCTATCTACTCCACCACTGTTGGTAAAACCTGAAGATGGTGAGCCTCTATATCTTTACATGGCGGTATCTTCAAACGCAGTCAGTGCTGTATTGGTGAAAGAAGAAGAAGGTCAACAACATCCTGTATACTATGTAAGTAAAAGTTTAATTGATGCTGAAACCAGGTACTCTCATCTTGAAAAACTTATACTTGCATTAGTTATGACATCTACTAAGCTTAGACATTATTTCGAAACGCATGCTATACATGTTAAAACTAATTATCCTATTAAATGTGTGCTTAGAAAACCTGAAGTATCTGGTAGAATGGCTAAGTGGTCTGTAAAACTAAGTGCTTTTAACTTAATTTATGAACCTAGGACTGCTATAAAATCTCAAGCTTTAGCCGACTTTGTGGCTGATTTTAGTACTGACTTGCAACCAGAAGTAGACTTAGAAGTAAAAATGTTAGAAGAAGCTACTGAAAAATGGATTTTATACACGGATGGTGCAGCTAATGTTAAAGGAATAGGACTAGGTATCGTACTAAAATCGCCACAGGGGGATATTATACCCCAAGCAGTGAATTGTCATTTCATAGCCACTAATAATGAAGTAGAGTATGAAACTTTAATTTCTGGTATGCAATTAGCTAGGGGGGGGGCCGGGGGGGGGGGGCTGTTGGGGGGGGGGTTTGGCGGGGAACTAGGGATATGAATATTAGAAATCTTAAGGTATATGTAGATTCATTACTTTTAGCTAATCATTTAATGGAACATATGCTGCAAAAAGTGAAAAATTGATGCAATATTTGGAAATAGTGAAAAATTAGCTGAGAACTTTGATTTATTTGATATAGAACAAGTGCCTAGAGAAGAAAACACCGAGGCTGATGCTTTAGCAAATCTAGGGTCAACACTTAAGATGTCACCAGAAACTAGGATTCCTATAATCATGTGTTACATCCTGCTATAGAAAAAGAATCAACTAATATATTGGAAATCACACAGCTGGAAGATCTTTATATTCAAAGATCTTAAGAACAGGTTATTATTGGCCAACTATGAAACAAGATGCTGAAGAATATGCGAAGAAATGTGATGCTTGTCAGCGACATAGCAACATTTATCATCAACCAGCAGAACCATGTATCCAGTTCTGTCTCCATGGCCATTTATGAAATGGGGAATGGATATTGTTGGACCAATGACAGAATCTTCAGCTGAGAAGAAATATTTTTTGGCCATGAGAAATTATTTCTCAAAATGGATTGAAGCTGAAGCATACGCCAAGATCCATGAATCACATGTCATATCCTTCATTAAAAGAAATATATTGACAAGATTTGGAGTTCCAGCAGAGATAATTTGTGATAATGGATCACAATTCATAGGGAAGAAAACTACAAATTTTTTGAAAGATGGGGTATCAAGATGATTACCTCTACTCCTGTCCATCCACAAGCTAATGGTCAAGCAGAATCAGTAACAAAATCATAATGAATAATTTGAAGAAAAGACTGGGACAAGCCAAAGGAAAATGGGCTGAAGAATTGCCATTTGTCTTTATGGGCTGATCGAACAACTTCAAAGAGTGCTACTGGACAAACTCCATTCTCACTTGTCTTTGGAGCTGAGGCAGTTCTACCTACTGAAATGGATTTACCTACTGCTAGAATTAGTTTGTTAACTTATGAGAAAAATTAAGAGTTGTTACCTGAAGATTTGGAAGCTGTAACTGAGTTACGAGAAAGGACCAAGATAAGAATAGCAGCTTATCAACAACGAATTGCCAAGTCTTATAATAAGAATTTAAGATTAAGACGATTTCAAGTTGGTGATTTGGTTCTCAATAAGGCTTTAACCAAGCCAGATGGCAAATTGAATCCAAAATGGGAAGGTCCTTATTTGATTGAGGCAGAAGCTGGAAAAGGATCTTATTGGCTTCAAGATTTACAAGGTAATCTAGTTCCAAGAGCTTGGAATGCTATTCATCTCAAAACCTACCATGTATGATTAATTTTGTCTTTTGACAAAATCAGGTATGATTTCTTACTCTTGAATTTTACTTTTATCTTGTTTACCTTTTATTTTATTTCCAAAATGATGATACTGACTTGAGCGTCGGAGTGGCGTTAGCCAAATGGCTAACGTCAGTTTCTAAGATTTGTGCTTTGTAGATCTCAAAGGATAATCAATATCATCAAACACATGCATTACAACGTGGAACAAGGTCTTCACCTTTTGGTTTCACGCCAACTTTTGGTTGAAGGTTTTCACCTTCTCTTAAATTCGCCCGTGTCGCACGTTAATTAATTTCACGGTTGAAGGGTTAAATTCCAAGGTCATCGAAATTAATTCTGTTGGTTGTCGATGTTACCATCGATCTCCCGAATTGGCTAACCACGCCACTCATTATACAAACACATGAAAATGGCTAACCACGCCTCCCAAGCAAGTTCAAGATATTGAGACCCCCTCTATATCTTGAACGCCAATGTCCCTACGAGAATCTTAAAATTAAGAATTCCCCTTCTTAATTTTAATCCCCTCCAAAAATTCAATTCAGTACCACACAGCTTATTTTATTACAAGAATAAATGTTGGAGACTGCCAACACTTAAAGATGCTGCTTACAAGTGGATCTTAATTGCATAAACAAGGTGCATGTATCTTACTCCTTAATTACTACGTTGATTTGATTACTTACTGTTGATGTAGTCGAGTAAGTCAAGAATAATTATTCACTGACATGTGACGTCACATAATTGATTAATTATTTTCCGTTTTTACCCTTAAAAACACTTTTGGTTTTCGAGTTCAAAAGTAAAATGGATCAAAAGACAGTTTTCATTCAAAAGATATTTACAAAAAACTACTCAGAAGCAGTTTTACAACCATGATTGATCATTCCAGATCAATCTCGCCCCTCCTAAATATATTATTCTACAAAACACTTCCCCTACCGATTCAAGTTTCTACTAACAAAAGAGTCTAAAAATGTGGGCTCTGGCCTTTGCATTATATCCTTCATCGCCCACATTATCTAAGATCATCTACAGAAGAACATCCCAGTAAAGTGAAGGATTTATTTCCCTCAATTTACTTAAGTCGGACTTCACTCTTTCCAACTCCTCCCTAGCATCCCTGAGTTCTTCCTGCGTTGCACCTAGCTCACAGCAGATTTCCTTCAAGGCATTGTTCAAAATCTTATTTTTGGCTTCTAAACTGGTTTTTATCTCCAAACCTATTTCTTTTTCTGTCTCGATAGATTCTTTATAAGACTTGACCAGGCCTTGTAATGTCTCTATGATTTCATCGTTCAGTTTGTCTTTAGCGATTTGTTGCTTTTCCAGTTCGGTAAGGGACTGAAATAAGATATAAAGAAAAGTTAGAAATAACAAGGAATTAATCTTGACAAATATATATATATATATACCTCTTGAAGGAACTCTCCTAAAGATTTCAGAGACATGGCGTAAATGAATATTTTTTAAGAATTAAAAGTATTTGTGATTTTCAAAGAGAGAAACTGTGGCCTTATATAGAGGGGTGAAAAGATGAGAAGTAGTTACCTATCAAATCAAGACTCTTGGTTATCTTACTTACACACGTCTTATCTTTAAGATGGTTTCAAAATTTACTAATTGACTCCGGTCAAAGCTTTCTCTAGAAGATTCAAAGTTATTTCAACAAAATAGATTTTATTAAAATAACTTTGGGGACAATTGTTATGGGTGAAATTTCAAGTACCAATATCCTGAAGATCCAAGATATTGACATTCCAGGATCTTGACATAGTTGAATATTCTGATTACTTATTAATATTTTGCTAACGTTATGTTTCAAATATTATTATTGTTTCCACATGAGATAAGTGTGCAGATTCCAGAATATTCGATATAAAGCATTGAAGGATATCTCTAACGGTGCAAAAAGGAATGTCGCACATGGTTAAACTCATCAACACGCAAAGAAGAATTAGTCTGCCAAGATAATCGGACTTCAAGTTGATTTCAACATGAGGAGAAAGCTTCAACGGCCACTTGACTGGGCAAGATCTTCCACAACGTTCACTGACTGAAGACCTGGAAGATCCCTACAAACTCGCATAGTTAGTTAGATCTTAGGTCTATATAAAGAATGAGGCTGATCGATCATAGGCATCCTATCTATCACTTACATACTGCTCACTATAACACTTGTATTCACACACACTGCTCTCATTACTTTACACTTAGATACATCGATCAACCGAATTCCACCATTTGTAAACATTTAACAATCATTAATAAGAGAACAAAGCAGGGACGATTGCTTCCTCCCGGGGTTTTTATGCCGGCAATCCTTAAAGGATTAAGGGCTTTTCCTCGATAACAAATCTCGGTGTTCTTGCTCTTTACTCTTTACTTTTAACGCATTATTTACTTTGATTAGCATTATTTATTGTAATTTCATTTATTGCTTTACACCTTTGTTTTTTGTTTAGTCGACATAATCGTTCTTTAAATCCTTTTACTAAACGCATCTTTGAATCTCAAACATATTTTACAAGCCCTTATCCTCACGAATGAAAGTTAGGTTACATTATTGATCTAAGTCTTCAACGTAGATTATCTTAGGTAATTTTTGACCAAAAAATCCGGGATCTTCCAGGTCTTCATATTGAAACGTTGGAGAGTATCTTGACTGGCCAAGTGAACTTCGGAGTCTTTTCTCCTGATGTTGAAATCAACTAGAAGTCCGATTATGTTGCAAGACCAAGTCTTCTTTAGTTGTTGATGAATAAACTCATGTGTTATATCTCAATTTGCACTGTTAGAGATATTCTTCATAGCTAAATATCCAAATAATAGCGAATATTCTAGAATCTGCACAAGTAACTCATGTGGAAATAATAATAACAAGTATTTATAACGTTAGTAACATATTCAGTAAGTTACAAGAATATTATTGATGTCAAGATCTTAACACGTAAAGATCTGGTACTTCAGGATATTGGTGCTCGGAATTTCACCCATAACAATTGTCCCAAAAGTTATTTTAATATAAACATTTATGTGAAAATAACTTTGAATCTTCTAGAGAAAGCTTTGACTCAAGTCAAACAAAGAGATAAAACTAACTAATGGATAAAACGCTAATAAACGCCAATTTTGCATGATCTTAATGGGTAAAAAATGACATGTTTTGTGCTTATTAATAGAAGAATAGGGGGCGTTTATGTTTGTTAGTGTTTCAGGTCACAGGTTACGAGTTGGAAAACTTGATTTCTGGACTGGCGTAAGCTATGCCAGCCTCTGCCGTAATGGACGCTGGTTCAAACAATGGGGAGTAAGGAGTTCTAGCAAGGCGTAAAGTAAAAGCAGCATTTCTGAAGGGGCGTAAGTTACGCCAAATGCCACCGTATCTTACGGTGGCCTGGATCTTGTGATTTCAGCGTCTGGATTACTTCAGCAATATAAGCAAATCTAGAGTAGCGTCTCTTACGCCAGTGTTACCGTACCAGACGCCACCTTCTGAACATGTGTGCGAATTTTATGGTTTTAACTCAATTTTCAGTTTATATCAAAACCATTCACGACTTGGGGAAGTTACCTGACATATTTTTCACATACCAAGAGCAGTTCCTAACCTTCCTAACACCCCAATTTCATCATCAAATCATAATTCCATGGAGATGACAATCCGAATTGAAGATTCAATGATGAAAACAATAGGCTAATTCTCTTTTGATCATTCTCATGTGAACAATTATGTAAGACAATTGTGTTCAATTTTTCTTATATTCAAGTTGGATTAGATGTTTAATTCTTAATTAGTATTTTTTTTTTCCGGTAAAGGCCGTCACCCCTGGTTATTATATAAATAAATGGAAAATAGGCAACATAGCTGAGCGCTAGTTGACTTTACAAAACGTCCATGCACAAATGTGCAAAACAGAACCAAATGACCATAATAGCAATGCTAGCCAAACAAGGCCTTACAACAGACTCATCACAGAAAAGAAGGAATCAAGAAAATATGAGTAAAGAGATCGGGAGATCCCAAGCTGCAATAAGCCTTTCCAAATGCGCCTTCCTTTTGTACTTGAATGTAAGCATCTTCATTCGCACAGTAGAGAATATAATCTCAGCAAGAACATCAGGGGGGCGAGCAGTTTTCATAAATAATCTAGTATTCCTCTCCTGCCATATAAAGTAGACGCTTGCTGCAAGTATAAGCTTATCAATGACATTTTCCATGGTCTTCTTTTTCGCCACAGGTAGCAATCGATCAATAATTTGGTCCCAATTTCTTGCCCGAAAACACAAAACACCCTTCATATTAAGTTTATTCCAAACCTGCATAGAATAACTACATTCAAAGAAAAGATGATTATGAGAATCCGGTTCAGTCCTGCAGAAAGTACACTTCAAATCCATGTTTTGAGCTAGATCCCACTGCATTAGTTGATCTTGAGTTCTCAATCGTCTTCTGAAAGCCAGCCAAAGAATAAACGCATGCCTAGGGATACAATAGTTAAACCAAGCCAAATCACTCCAGTTAGCACTAGCTTGTCTTGGTCGAAGATCTTCCCAAACTATATTAACCAAAAAAGGTCTTGCAGCACCATCTCTATCTTTCTAATACATCTGAAACATTAGACAAAATGGGGGCAGATGTAAAGAAATCAACTCGTTGCAACCATCTTAATTAGTATTTTTCATCTAATGTTGTTTGGTTTGAATGAATGATTACTTGTTTATGACTTTGAATGAATTCCATCTATCTTTTGATTTCAAATTCTTGTTAATCAATGATTATTGGAAGAATCTCTTATGAACTTGTAATCTAGTTAATGAATAGATAATTTAGTTGTGTCAATTCCCCGGTTTTCATTATCGTGAATCATCACAACCTAATCAATTAATTCTTAACATTCATTCAATCCAAACTTTATAACGAGTCATGTCTATGTGATTTCCAACGAATATAGGTTAGATTATACAATTGAAAGCATAATTGGGAGCATGAGAATGGTCTACCTTTTTATTATTGTTTTATATTGTTAATCAAATCATCAATTTTAGTTTTAATCAAATCAATCAATCAATCGAGTTTACGTTTATGTCTAGTTTAATTAACTTTTCAATTAGGTTAACACTTTCACATGATTCCCTGTGGAAACGATACTCGACTAACCCGTACTAGTTATAGGTAATTAGTTTATTTATTTTGATCGGTCCAACGACATCGATCAAATTTTGGCGCCGCTGCCGGGGAAACAGTGTGCAAAGTGTTAAAAATTTTCAAAAAAATAAAATAATTAGTTTAGCTTTAGTTAGTAGTTCTTTTTATTCCTTTTCAATTCTTGTAGTTCAGTATTACACTAGGTGTGTTGTTTGTGCAGATTTACAGGTAGTGTATGCATATGAGGTATTCAAAGAAGAAGTCACCTTTGTTGTTTGATCCGGAAATTAAGAAAATAGCTAGAAGGAATAAGGTACTTCATCGTGCAAACATGAGTGATCCCGGTAGTCCACAAAGAACCATCCAACCCACCGTAACTCAACAAAAACCAACCCTGAACCGAATGCCCAACGTCAACCACAACATCAACCCCGATCAGTGAGGAGTGGTTTCACAACTCCTAACCGACCAAGAACACCAACTTATATCGGGGATGCATCACGGTATGCGGAGGAGTCGGTGTATGATAGGATCAACAATTGGGATGATGGGAGATTTGATGATCATTCGGATGGGTATGATTGGAACGATGGGGAAGACTATGTGCAACCACAAAATTTTCAATATCCCCAATATAACCAACCTCAATATGTCAACCAAGGACCAAGAATTCATCATGGTCCACCACCACGCCACAACCGTCGTGGAAATCACTCCAATTACCAACCATATAACCATGTCATTCCAAACATGAACTATCAAGCTCCCCCACAAGGAGTTGATAGTCATTTCTGACCTGCCATAGCCATTAATGTTTCACCTATAGTACCACCGGTGTTGAGGGGTAGAGCATTTGAGGTTAGACCTCAATGTTTGAGCATTTTACCGAGTTTTTATGGGAAGGCGGTGGAAGAGCCTTATTTGCACTTGTCGGAGTTTGAGGCAATTTGTGGCACTATTGGAGGCCAAGGTTTTTCACCGGAAGAAGTCAAGCTAGTCTTATTTCAGTTCACTTTGAAGGATAAAGCAAAACAATGGTTTTTGGCATTACCATCGGGTGGCATCTTTACATGGGCTGAAATGCAACAACAATTCTTGGATGAGTATTATACCATGCAAAAGACTAGTGATGCAAGGAATTCGATAAGAACTTTTCAGCAATAATCGGGTGAGACATTCCATGAAGCTTTCAAGAGATTTAATGAGTTGTTGAGAACATGTCCTCATCATGGGATTGCTAAATGGGAGTTGATCACGACCTTTTATGATGGTTTGTTACCGGAAGAGAAACGGGATGTGAATTCTATTAGCAATGGAACCTTTTTGACAAATCCCGAAGATGTTGATTGGGAATTCTTGGAGAAAATGAGTGTGAACTCCAAAAGGCAAGCACAATCAAATAGGAGGGCAAGACATCCAATAGCTTCTTCATCAACAAGTGATCAAGCCACCAAAGATAGACTTGAGGCATTGGAGCGAAAGTTTGCTAAGTTGGTGAAAGCTGAAAGTCGGAGTGTTTCTCAAGTATCTCAAGAATATCCGGTTTGTGAAAGTTGTGATGAACTTGGGCACTCGGCCTTGCAACGTTCATTAATCCCGGAACATGTTGAAGAAGTGAATCAAGTGTATGGGGAAAATAAGCAATTTGACATGAACTCCAACACTTATCATTCGGGAATGAGAAATCATCCCAATCTTAGATATGGAATTCATCAAACCAACTTAACCCGAACTTTCAAGGAAACAATCAAAACAGTGGAGCACCATCTCAACCATTCCAAGGCCGAAATTACAACCAAGGGAATTACCAAGGTGGTCAAAATCAAGGAGGATTCAATAGAGGCTACCCAAGGAATTATCAACAAGGTAATGATCAAGGAGGACCTTCGGGAGGCAATGATGTGTCAACTCGGGAAATCATGGAGTACTTAAAAGAAATGGATCGAAAGAATGAGATTCGGAAGAAGACGGTTGATGCTTTGCGAAAGCAAGTAGGGCAATTAACAGAGGATGTAGCGGCTATTAGGAAGGATCCAGGAAAGCTACCAAGTGATATAACAATCAACCCTCAACATCAAAGTAGCGGTTCAAAGAACATCAAGAATGTTCAAATCAACAATGTAAGTACTCTCCGTAGTGGTAAAGTTTATGATAATAAAGTTGTCCCTCCATCACCATTTGTTGATGGTGTGGTGGAGGATGTTCATGAGAGTCAAGATAGTGAGCATGAACCGGAATTTGTTCTACCTAAAACACCTAAAAAATTGACTTTTAAAGAGGTAGAAAACAGTAGGTCAAATGGAAAATTTTCTGAAAAACAAGGAAAGGATATGGAGGGTAATACCATTCCTTTTCCTTTGGCTTTAATTGATCCAAAAATCAGGCCTACACTCAAGAAAAGAGGTCCCCATGAGGAAGAAATGTGGGAAATTTTTAAACAAGTCAAAATCAACATTCCTCTTATTGACATAATCAAGCAAGTTCCGGCTTATGCTAAATATCTTAAGGAGTTGTGCACCCAAAAACGGCACCATAAACTTTCAAAGAAAATTGTTTTAACCGAAGAAGTTAGTGTCGTTGTGATGGGTATACTCCCACCTAAACTCCAAGATCTGGGAGCGCCTTTGATTACTATTCAAGTTGGTGATTTTAAAATGAACAAGGCACTTTTGGATATGGGAGCGGGTGTGAGTATTCTTCCGGGAAGTTTGTATGACCAATATGATTTTGGACCCTTGGAAAAAGTCGACACCACCTTGGTTATGGCTGATTTGTCCCTAAAACTTCCTAGAGGAATTGTCCAAGATGTGATTGTTAAGGTTGAGGACTTCTACTACCCCGTTGACTTCTTGGTGTTTGATTTTGGATCAATTGATAACATTAGGCAACCCAATGTCATCATGGGTAGACCCTTTTTGGCAACCGCTAATGCCTTGATTGATTGTAGGAGGGGTACGGTTGAATTAACTTTTGGCAACTGTAAGTTGAGGTTAAATGTGTTTTCTAGTGTACCTAACCCCATAGTTAGTGATGAATGCTTTATGGCGGACATCATTGATGAGTGTATACCTCATGAAAATAAGGAAGACACACGGGAGACTTGTGCTTTGGTTGACAGGTTAGTCTTGGAGCATATTGAGGAATTAAAGGCTGAAGTGAAAGAATGGGAAATCATGGCCATTCAAGAGGGAGAACCACCATGGACTATTCAAGTGGAAAGTTTACCGAATCACACTGATACTCATCTCAAACCATCCATTGAGAGTCCACCACAAGTTAAGTTGAAAGGGCTCCCATCACATTTGAAGTATGCATTTTTGGGAGAAGAAAGAACTTTACCGGTGATCATTGCATCCAATTTGGAAGAAGTTCAAGAAAGGGCATTACTAAAGGTGCTCAAGGAATACAAGGAGGCTATGGACAATTTCCGATTTGAAAGGAATTAGTCCATCAATTGTGATGCACAAGATAATCACCGATGCTGAAGCAAAACCATCACGTGATGCTCAAAGGAGATTGAATACACATATGCGTGAAGTTGTGAAGAAAGAGGTGCTAAAATGGTTGGATGCCAGAATTATTTACCCAATTTCGGATAACACATGGGTAAGTCCAACACAAACAGTGCCAAAAAAAGCTGGAATCCAAGTAGTAAAAGGAGAAAGTGGTGAGCAAATAGCTACGACCTATTACCGGGTGGCGGGTATGCATTGACTATCGAAAGTTAAACACCGCTACTTCAAAGGATCATTTTCCGCTTCCATTCATTGACCAAATCATTGAAAAGCTTGCAGGTCAGAAATTCTATTGCTTTTTAGATGGTTATTCAGGTTATAACCAAATTGCTATTCATCCCGATGACCAACACAAGACCACATTTACATGTCCCAATGGAACTTTTGCCTTTAGGGGAATGCCATTCGGGTTATGTAATGCTCCAGCCACCTTCCAAAGGTGCATGATGAGTATCTTTTCAGATATGGTCGGTGATTCTTTAGAGATATTTATGGATGACTTTTCAATTTTTGGCCAAACCTTTGAAAATTGTCTTAAAGAGTTAACTAGAGTTTTGAAAAGATGTGTTGAAACTAATTTGGTCTTAAGTTAGGCAAAGAGCCACTTCATGGTTCAAGAGGGGACGGTTTTGGGTCATGTGATTTCAAGTAAAGGTATGGAAGTCGACCGGGCCAAAATCAAAGTCATTTATACTTTACCTCCACCGACAAATGTTAAGGGTGTCCGGTCTTTTCTTAGACATGTTGGGTTTTATAGAAGGTTTATCAAAGGATTTAGTGTCATTACCAAACCATTGTGCAATTTGTTGTTGAAAGATGTACCTTTTGTGTTTGATAATGAATGTTTGAAAGCTTTAGAAACCTTGAAAGAAAAGTTGGTTGAAGCCCCCATATTGCAATCACCTAATTGGTCTATGCCTTTTGAAATCATGTGTGATGCAAGTGACTTTGCCATTGGGGCGATTTTGGGGCAACGGGTGGATAAGAAACCTGTTGTGATTTAGTATGCAAGCAAAACCTTATCGGATGCCCAACTGAATTATACCACAACCGAAAAAGAATTGCTTGTTATTGTTGATGCTCTTGATAAGTTTCGTTCTTATATTTGTGGGCGCAAAGTGATTGTGTATACAGATCATAGCGCGGTTAAGCATTTAATGGAGAAAAAGGATGCAAAACCGAGGCTAATTAGATGGGTCTTGTTGCTACAAGAATTTGATTTGGAGATTCGAGACAAGAAAGGAAGTGAGAATGTGGTGGCTGACCATTTGTCAAGAATTCAAGCCACGAAGAATGATTCAACCAAGAAGATCAATGAGAATTTCCCGGATGAGCATTTACTAACGGCTTCTGTTGTTCCTTGGTATGCAAATATTGTGAATTTTCTGTCCGCAGGTAAGCTACCGGAGCATTGGGCCAAAAGGAAGAAGCAACAATTCTTTTCACAAGCAAAGCAATACATTTGGGATGAGCCAGATTTGTTCAAAGTTGGCCTGGATCAATAGGTGAGAAGATGTGTTCCGGAGGAGGAGATTCAAGAGGTGTTGACTCATGCACACTCATTTGCATGTGGAGGTCATTTCAGCGGCCAAAAGACAGGTTATAAGGTTTTAATGTGTGGTTTGTTTTGGCCTAGTATTTTTAAGGACGCCGCTGAATTTGTTAAAAAGTGTGTTAGATGTCAACAATTAGGTAGTATCACCAAGAGAAATGAGATGCCCATGCAATCCATTTTAGTTGTTAACATTTTTGATGTTTGGGGCATTGACTTTTTGGGTCCTTTTCCAAATTCTTTTGGTAATTACTACATTTTGGTGGCCGTTGACTATGTTTCCAAATAGGTAGAGGCCATTGCCACCAGGACCAATGACCATACCGTTGTGTGTAAGTTAGTTCATAGCAACATTTTCTCAAGATTTGGAATCCCTCGTGTGATCATAAGCGATGGGGGATCTCATTTCAAAAAATTTCAGTTTGGAAAACTTCTCAAATGGTATGGCATAAACCACCGGATTGCCACCCCATATCACCCACAAATAAGTGGGCAAGTAGAAGTGTCTAATAGGCAAATTAAAGAAATTTTGCAAAAGACGGTAAGACCCGATAGAAAAGATTGGTCAACAAAACTAACTGATGCTTTATGGGCTTACCGTAGCGCTTTTAAGACACCTATTGGCACTACTCCTTACCGGTTGGTTTATGGAAAGGGGTGTCACCTTCCAATTGAGTTAGCACATAGGGCATTGTGGGCCGTTAAGGCCGTTAACATGGATTTTGAGAATGCAGGCAAGGAAAGAAAATTGCACCTATGTGAATTGGAAGAATTGAGGAATGAGGCTTATGAATGCGTATCTACTTACAAGGACAAGATGAAAGCGGTTCCCGATGCCAAGTTGAAGAAGAAGGTGTTTGAAGTTGGTCAAAAAGTTTGGCTTTACAATTCAAGACTTAAGTTCCTTCCCGGGAAGCTCAAAAGTAAATGGATAGGTCCATACATCATTACTCGGGTTGGGAACTTTGGTGGGATTGAAATTGAAGACCCGAAGGATGGGGTAAAGCAAATGGTCAACGAGCACCGCTTGAAGCCATATTTGGATGCAACCGAAGTAAGCATCCCGAAGGATGGGGTAAAGCTGTGGCTTCTTGATCTTCAGGCTCCATCTGAATTTGCTAAAATCCGGAAGAAGCATCCATGAATGTAAGCATCTTGTGGCCAAAAGTTACATCTACCATATCATTGATGTGTGGCAGTGGAAAACGATCTTTTGGGCAGGCTTTGTTAAGATCTGTGAAGTCCACACATACTCTCCATTTTCTATTCTTCTTTTGGACCACTACCACATTTGCAAGCTATTCAGGAAATTTGACTTGCCTTATCATCTTTGCTTTTAATAATCGCTCCATATCTTCTTGAATAATTGCATTTCTTTCAGGAGCGAATTTCCTTCTCTTTTGTTGGATTGGCTTGAAATCTTATCTATTCCAAGCTTGTGGGTGATAACATCTTTAGAAATTCTTGTCATATCTTCCTGTTTCCAAGCGAAAGTGTTCATCCTGTCTTTTAGGAATTTAGCAAGTTCAACCTCCAATTCCTCATAGATATTTTTTTCCCACCAGTAATTTGATGTTAGGATCTTCAGGAACCAGACAAACTTCTTTAACATCTTGCTCTTCTGGTTCGATTACATCAAAGACTTTTTTTTGTAATTGCTATTGTGAAGTTGGCTTAGCAGCCGTGTAAGTCCCAACTCGTTAGATGGTACTACTGAAGACACCTCTATGTCGATGGTGGAGTTACTTTGCAATATATGCACTGAACTGGAGATGACCAGTTGCAGTATGTATATACCAAGTTCTAGATAGATTACTTATATAAAAGACAATAAGTAAAGAATAATGCAATAATACAAATAACTTGTAAGATAACTTGATGAGACAATATGTATTTTTCAATGTGTAATTTATTTATTGATATTAAACAAATTACAAGGTTGATGCGGAACCAAGATAATACACGAATGTAAATATCCTAACAACCTATGAAATACAATTGATCTATACTCGGAATTTCTCAAGACAATCGAAACACTTAAAGTTGTGAAATGTTCCTTTTAGCGATTGAGAGAAGATTGCACAAGTTCACCAAGAATATTGCAGGTTTGCAAAGTGTGAATTCTATCGAAGTTTATTCGAAGAAGTGATATTCTTGGTTGTGCAATGACTTGTATTTATAGGCAAAGTTAACATTGGAATGTTAACTTTTAGCCGTACAAATGTGGTTGGGAGCATTTAAGGAATAGCATTTAATTCCTTAAAAAGCAGTGTAAAGTCGCATGTTAAAGTGACTTTACATAACCACCTTTATGTACCTTTTAATACTTAAATAATAAGATAAGGCTTATTATCCGAGTAAAGGTACATAAAGCATTCAAGTCAATTCCTCGTAATCAGTGTAAAGCTTTGTAAGGGCTTTCCACTGATGGTCTCCAGTTTGTAACTGACTAGAATGTCAACTGGGCTTCGCTGCCATTGCCATTCTCTATCTTCCATTTGTTGTCTTCGACTTTAACTGGAATGCTTCTTCAACTTGGTCAGTTCTCAACTGGAGGAGGTCTTCAGTTGCGTTAACTGTACGGTGCAACTGGACTTCAATATATTTCTCGACAAATCATCTTGGTCACCAGTTCACTAGTCTCCAGATGCAACTGGTGACTGGCAAAGTGTGAACTGGTGACTGGCCAGTTCCAGGTGAACTGGTCCTAACAAATTCCCCCTATTTGTCTAGAAATATAGTCTAAGTCTTTTCTAGTTCTTGTATCTGTACAAGTGTGAACTGGAAGGACTTGTTCGATTTTAAATCTATTTAAGTTATCTAAGGCATTTTTATAGATCAGTAAATGCCTTAGGTTTTTCTTTTAGGTTTGTTAGATTTTAATCTATTATCTACCTTGTGGTTACAAACTGGTAACTTCATTTATACAAGGGAATGAAATTTATACAAGTTACAGAATGTAAATACAAATTACAAGTAGATAACTGAAGAAAGAACTTAATGAGATGGCCTTTCGCCAGTTCTTCTTCTTTTGGCAACTGAAGAGATAGGCTGAGTATCTTTAGGGTCAATATTCAACTTTTGCTCAAGATTTTCTTTATGTTGAATCTTCCCCCTTAGAAAGTTTACCCATGCTTTCTCAAACCTATTCTTTTGTGCCTTAGCATCCAAAACTTTCACCATCTCCACCCATTCGCTGAACCCATATTGCATGGCACCAGGATCATCAGTTCTAACCAGTGGCCCACCAGTATACTTAACTTCGATTTGAAAAACCTTGGTGCCTGGCTTGATTGTAACATTGACACTACTAATAGTACCACCATGTCTTCTGGTTGACATGATCTGGGAGTAGCAAAAGTCACCTCAAACATGCACTTCAACCTCAAACATGCACTTCAACCTATCTAATTACCAGTGAGAGGGACACATTTACAAGGAGACAAAAGTCACCTCAAACATGCACTTCAACCTATCTAATTACCAGTGAGAGGGACACATTTACAAGGCACCAGTAATATTTTCTGGAAAATTTTGTCCAGTGAGAAAATAAATTAATAAATTCCCCCTGAACTTAAAACATTTTAAGAACAAAAATATATCTTTCAGTCTTCCCCCTGGAATGTTGATCCAGAAATCTATTAATGCAGAGATAGTACACAACGACGTTCAATATCTAAGCAGTCATAAATTTATAAATCTTAAAATCAAAGATCCCTGATAGTACACTTAGGCGTTCAATACCAAGGTTCCAGATTTAAGGGTTTAACATTCCCAACTCACCAACAAGATATTCAAAAGTTTTGACATCTAGAGGTTTGGTAAAAATGTCATCGAGTTGTTTGTCAGTCGGAATAAAATGGAGTTCAATGTTTCCTTTCACAATATTATCACGAATGAAGTGATACCTGAGATCAATGTGCTTCGTCTTAGAGTGCATGACTGGATTGTTCGAGATAGCAATGGCACTAGTATTATCACAAAAGATTGGAGTCTTTGAATACTTAATACCATAATCAAGCAACTGGTTCTTCATCCAGAGTATCTGAGCACAACAACTGGCTGCAGACATGTATTCAGCTTCAGCAGTGGACAATGAAACTGAAGTTTGCTTTTTACTGGTCCAGCTAACCAGTTTGCCACCAAGGAAATGAAATCCACCAGTAGTGGATTTCCTGTCTATCTTACAACCTGCATGATCTGAATCTGAATAACCCATTAGATCCATGCCTGAGCCTTTGGGATACCAAAGACCCAAACTGGGGACACCCTTAAGGTACTTCAGTATGCGCTTTACAGCAACCATATGAGAGTCTTTTGGATTAGACTGATATTTGGCACATAAACATGATGAAAACATAATATCTGGTCTACTGGCAGTTAAATACATCAGTGAACCAACCATGCCTCTGTAGACAGTGGTGTTCACTGGTTTACCATCTGAATCAGAGTCCAGTGTTAATGGTGCAGAAATTGGAGTGGATTTAGATGGTGAAGAGTTCATATCATATTTCTTTAAAAGATCTCTAACATATTTTTCCTGATTAATAAAAATACCATCTCTGGTCTGTTTAATCTGGAGTCCACGAAAATATGTTAATTCACCCATTAAACTCATTTCATATTCAGTTGACATTATTTTCGAAAATTTCTTGCACATTTTATCATCAGTAGACCCAAAAATAATATCATCAACATAAATTTGTACCATCAACAGATTACCTTTTTCATAAAGAATAAATAAGGTATTGTCAATTGCACCTCTTTTGAAACCATTTTTCAATAAATGTTTAGTCAGAGTATCATACTAGGCACGTGGGGCTTGTCTGAGGCCATAAAGCGCTTTGTCCAGACGATATACCCAATGTGGATGCTTTTCATCAACGAAACCTGGTGGTTGTTTGACATAAACTTCTTCTTCAAGTTTTCCATTCAAAAATGCACTTTTCACGTCCATCTGGTAGACCTTGAATTGATGATGAGCAGCGAATGCTAAGAAAATTCTGATCGCTTCAAGTCTAGCCACTAAAGCAAAAGATTCATCAAAATCGACATCTGACTGACAGTAGCCTTGTGCTACCAGTCTGGCCTTGTTTCTGATTACGTGGCCATCTTCATCTACCTTGTTCCTGAAGACCCATCTGGTTCTAATTGGTTCTTTCTTTCCAATTGGGAAAGGAACCAGGTACCAAACCTTGTTCCTTTCAAACTGGTGAAGCTATTCTTGCATAGCAATCACCCAGCTTGGATCTTCCATAGCCTCGTCAATCTTCTTTGGTTCTGTCAGTGATAAGAAACTGACATATAAGTATTGATCACAGGAGGCTCTTTTGGTCTAAACTCCTCTACTGGAGTCACCTATGATCTGATCGATAGGATGAGCATTTGTCCATCTAGAGTACTGACCAGGATTGTTACTGACAACAATATCAGTGCAAGAATTCAGTTGAGTCTCCTCTGGTGTTGCTTCAGGAGGAGGATCTTCCCAGACTACTTCAGCATCTTCATCTGAGTCATTTAAATCACGATTTGCATCATGAAATTCTTCCATTGAAGGCATTTCTTGAAGTACTGGTTCAGTCTCAACTGGGACTAATACTGGGGAGTAGTACGAACATCTGATCCAATATTAATTTCAGAGGGTAGCTTGAAAATAATAGAAGGATAGAATGGAGTACCACTGGAGGGTTTCTTATTCTGAACAGGTTCCAGATCAGGATGACTGGAAACTTCTTCTGGAGAATCTTCTTTATTGTAGTTGATAGGATCAGATTCACAGAAGACAATTGGAGTTACTGGGGGAGTATCAAGGGTTGGTTTTTTATTGATTGCAGCATTTGATTCATCAAATGTGACATGAATTGACTCATGGACCTTCTCCAGTCTCTTGTTGTAGACTCTGAAGGCCTTACGAATGGCTGAATATCCTAAGAAATACCCTTCATCAGCTTTGGCATCAAATTTGCCTAACTGACTGGAGTCGTTCAGGATGTAAACTGGACATCCAAAAACGTGAAAATAACCAATATTTGGTTTTCTATTTCATAAGACTTCATAGGCTGTCTTTTTGTGTCTTTTGATGTACATAGATCGGTTCTGGGTGTGGCAAGCAGTAGCAATTGCTTCCGCCCAGAAACTGGTAGACTGACCAGATTCAGCAAGCATACTCCTTGCAGCTTCTATCAGCGTTCGATTCTTCCTTTCCAGCACTCCATTCTGTTCTGGAGAGCGGGCTGATGAGAAATTCTGGGAGATGCCAGTGTCAGTACAGAATGACTCCAGAGTTGCATTCTGGAATTCTGTTTCATTGTCACTTCTTAACTGACACACCTTTCGACTGTACTTGAGCTCAATTTGCTTGATAAGACTGATGATTTCAGCAGCAGCTTCACTTTTAGACCTGAGAAAGATCACCCAACAGTATTTAGAGAATTCATCTACGATCACCTGGGTGTATCTTTTACCAGCACGAGTCTAAACATTCACTGGACCAAAGAGGTCCATATGAAGCATATGAAGAGGTTCAGATGTGCTGAAATTCTATCTGGTCTTGAAACTGGTACGTTTCTGCTTACCCATCTCACATCCTGGACAAGGCCTTTCCTTTTTGAAGGAAACTGAAGGTATCCCATCTGCTAGTTGTTTTCTAGACAACTTATTAATATTTTTGAAATTTAAATGGGATAACCTTTTGTGCCAAAACCAGTTTGTGTCTTCATCAGCTTGAGTATAGAAACACTGCTCTGAAGGAGAGCTTTCCATATCCATCACGTACATATTTCCTCTTCTGGGAACAATCAATACTACCTTCCAATCCTTGTTGAATACGATATCCTGAGCAATATTGAATAGAACTTGATAGCCATCATCACACAGTTGGGTTACACTGATCAGATTATATTTCAAACCATTCACAAATGCAACTCGTCTGAATTTGACTTGTCCATTGTTCAGAACACCATATCCCTTAGTCTTTCCACAACCATCATTTCCAAAAGTAATGGAGGGTCCATCAGAAATGGTGAACTCCTCCAGCAGGGTCAAACATCCGGTCATCGTCCTGCCAGCTGCAGTGTCAAGATACCAGATTATATTTCAAACCATTCACAAATGCAACTCGTCTGAATTTGACTTGTCCATTGTTCAGAACACCATATCCCTTAGTCTTTCCACAACCATCATTTCCAAAAGTAATGGAGGGTCCATCAGAAATGGTGAACTCCTCCAGCAGGGTCAAACATCCGGTCATCGTCCTGCCAGCTGCAGTGTCAAGATACCAGATATATTTCTTTCGATCGCCCTGCACATCCACCAGATATATCAATTAGATTTTGGAACCCATCGACTGATGGGTTCACTGGACCCTCCCTTATAGGTCCCTAGAGCAATCTGGTTGAGTTCACTTTCTTCAACAGTGGTCTTAGTTGAAAAGACCACTGGGGTTAATAGTTTTGAAACCTTTTTCTTTTTCTCAACTGGAGAAATAAATTTATCTTTCTTGGAAAAAGGTTTGGTATTTTGTCTAGGGCCAGATGAAGTACCCTCAATAAAGTTTAATCTTGCATTAAAACTTTGAAATTGAGGAGTCAGTAATTGAAACTGGCTCTCTAACCTTGACAAAATATTTTCATCAGATGACACCTGAGCCTTTCCAGTTGTCTGGACTCTCAAGGCTTAGATAGGAGATTGGTCTGAGGCAAAGGTTTATTCCGATTAACCTTTTTAACTTGAGCAGTCATCTGAAATGCTCCAGTCTTAACCTCTGGGGATTGAACTGGGAAAATATTGGCCTTGGGAGTTACAGGCTCATCATAAACAGTAACGGGCCTGAATCCCCCTGGTAATCGATCAATTACTGGGATTAATGATGCAACATGAGTATTTCCATCTAAATAAGCACATTTTTGTGTGGGAAATTGATTTAATCCTGCATCATATGGCTTTCTGGTTTCAAGCCATGATTTAACCACCAGTTTTTCTTTCTCTAAAATGATCTCAAGATCTTGTTTTTCTTGAATCAATTGTTCAGTTACTAGAACCTGGGCTTGAAATGCCAGTTCAATGTCTTGAAGTTCTTTTAATTTTGATTTTAAAACAGTTATTTCAGAAAAATCTGTTTCTAGATCATTTACACAGTCAGATCTAACAGTTTCAACAAATATTAAATCAGAATTAAGAGCTTCAGCAATGTCCAGTTTTAATTCTTGGTCAGTTGCAGTATCATAATCACTAACTTTCTTGATAACAATGTCCACCCATCGTCCATATGTGACATCTTCCTTCACCAGGTGCTCTTCGTCTGCCAAAGCCATGTAATAGCAATCTCTTTCTTCTTCTTCATCAGCAGATGAGTCATCAGAAGGAACCCATTTTTCTTCAGTTATTGCAATCATGCACTTATTATTATTTTCTATTTGTTGTGCCATGAGAGCAATTTGAGCCTTAAGCTTTTTGTATTTAGATTTATAGCTATCATCAGGCTTATTATTTGAAGTAAATGGACCAGGCTTAGATGAAAACTGACTGGACTTGCAATTTTTCATGAAATGACCTTTTCTGCCACACTTAAAGCATGTCAGATTGGTCTTATCAGTTGAAGAACTGGATGCAAATTGTCCAGATGGTCGATTTGCTCTTGCTTTGAAACGGTTAAACGTTTTAGCAATCCTAGCAACCAGGACATCATTTTCAGATTCATCACAATCTGGAGAGATTTGACTAGCTTCTCCAGAATCCATGAGTTCAGACACCATCTTCTTCATAGAAAATACATTCTCAGAAGATATCAGTGCTGTACTTTGTGGTTCAGTATGACTAACCACAATAGGACTACTGGAGGCATGGTTATAAGCATCTTGTTCTGCCACAACTCTCTGAGCTTGATTTTCCTCAGTGTATCTGAAAGCTCCATACAGAGTTGACAGAGTATGAGTGTGCAGAGTTTTACCTTGTCGTAAGACCAGGATCATGTGAGACCATTTGGTGGGTAAAATATCACAAAATTTCTCCAGAAGTATATCCTTGTCTTTTTCAACCCCAAGACCTCTCAACTGGTTTATGATACTCATAAATCTGGTGTAAGTACCAGTGAGAGACTCATTGGGCTGAGCAAAAAATGACTCATACCTCTTGTTTAAAGAGACTTTTCTGGTGACAATGGTGTCATCTCCTCCTTCATGCTGGTTCAATAGTTCATCCCACATGGTTTTAGCATTGGGAAAAAGAACTAGTGTGGGAATTAGGGTTTCAGGAACAGCCCCGAGGATCATGTTTTTGAGAAGGGTATCTAGATTTACCAATCTCCTCTCCTCTTCCGACCAATGTTCCTCCCTCTTTTCCCGACCTCTTCTTGAACCAGTTGGATCAAGAAGAGCATTGAGAGGTGATGTGGGGACATAAGTTCCTTCATTTAAGATTTTCATCATATTTCTCTCAATACCAGTGATATGCAATATCATCCTAGCCTTCCACGTACCAAATTCATCACTATTCCCACTGAATTTTGGAACAGGATTATTTGAATAGTGCACATGCACATGTGGAGAAGCAGGAGTAGGAGGAGGAGGTGGTGGATTAGTGTTAACAGGTGGTTCATTATTTTGATCATTAACATTAACATTAGGATCAGGACCAAAATTAAAATTTCCTTGTGTATTTTCAGGGGTGGCCATCAAAGAAGCAGATCTAGGCAATGTTTAGCCTTCCGCTCTGATACCAATTGTGAGTCCCAAACTCTCTTGATGGTTAACCCAGAATGTTAAATACAAGTCTAATAAGCACTAGATTGGACTAGTATTAATTGAATATAAATGCAAGTATATAAACAAAGTAATACAAGACTAAAAGCAATAAAATAAAGGTGGAACACAATGTAATATTTTCAAGTGTATTTTATTTATGATGTTAAATAAAATACAAGGTTGTGCGGAATCAAGATAATACAAGTATGTAAGTATCCTAACGACCTATGAATTACAAATGATCTATATTTGCCAAATAACTCTTTTAGATCGAGATACTTAAAGTTGTGAAATATCCCTGTTTAAGATCGAGAGTATTTAGACAAATTCACCTTTAATGCTAAAAGTAATTTTAACGAAGAAATGACTTTGTATTTATAGGCAAACAAATTCACCAGTGAATTTGTGCCGTACAAATATGGTTGCATGCATTTAATGAACCGACAAGAGCATTAAATGCATTGGTTAAGGTACAAGGATAAAGTCACATGAATATGACTTTAATCTTTTAACCAACCACCTTTACACACGTAAGCACTATTTAGTAAAGAACAAGTGGAATGTTCTTTGGAAAGTGTGTAAAGGCAAAAAGTCAATTCCTCGATATCAGTGTTTAGACTTGTAAGGTCTAGAACACTGACAATCCTCCAGTCGTAGATCTGGTATGACTTCCAGTGGACTCCGCCATTTGTCAGTCTTCTTTATTCTGACTTCAGTCTTTGACTTCAGTAAGAATGTCTTCAGTAGAATAGATCTGGACTGAGGTGAAGTCCAGTGAGCTAATCTGGAATACTCCAGATTTCCTATACAAGTATTTGCTCACTGGTCTTCCATTACTTATGAACAAATCTTCAGAGGGACTCCAGTTTCCAAGTCTGGAGTAGGTCCAGTAAATATCATTTCTGGACAGAACTACAGTAAGGCTCCAGTAGTCGAGTCTGGCGCGAGTCCAGTAAATCTGGACCTAACAGTTTCTCCTGCTGTCAGTACGCAGAAACAACATTAACTCAGCTAATGTTTCTACTGCTGTAAATACGCAGAAACAACATTAGCTACGACAATGTTTCTACTGCTGTGAATATGCAGAAACAACATCGTCTATATTACCTATTGGAAGTATTAATTAAGTTAATGTTTCTCCTGCTGTTAATACGCAGAAACACATTAACTTAACTTCCCTTTGGAAGTACATTAAGTTAGTATTTCAACTGTTGTTAAACGCAGAAACAATATTAACTTAATGACTCTTTACATGTAATGTCTACATTCATGTTAAGTACCTGCAAAACATAAATAATAAACAAACATATAAACATAAATGGATCCCAATATGATCAACAATATATGCCAAGGTAATATTATTGACAAACGGTAATTACAAGATAAATTACAAGACTTGAATATATGTAAATATACATCACACATCTAGAATGCTCTTGTCACCGAGAAACATGCACCAACAAAACCCTAAAAAAGAGCAGATTTTCAGCCACCAGACGCCATCTTCAACCCTAGGTCGAATTTTGCAGCCATCTAAGAGGATTTGGAGCTACAAACATCTCTTGATCTTTATCTTCAAGCTAGATCCTCATCTTTCTTTAATATTATTATTGGTAAACAATGTCTTTTATCTTTTCAGACTTTGTGATTCCTTTAATAATGTCTGGCTAGTAGGCTGAATACTTGTTTGGATTGATGTGATCATGTAGACTTTTATTTATCTTGTTTATTTGTTAGATCTGTTGGATTCGGATTACTGTTTATTGTAGATCCATGGTAATGAGTTCTTCATATTGTTCTTGGTTCTATATCTTGATATATTAGTTTATTTTTGATGATCGGTCTATAATCATTCACTAGAACTAATATACTTAGGATGGAAAACATTAATCGGTCTATAATTAGTTGTAAAAGGTGATTCAGTTCTAGGGGACGGATCCAGAACTATAACAATTAGAATAAGTTGAACATGAAGCTTAACAATGTCAGACGCGATCTAGTGACATGGAAACGTGCACTATGACCACCGAAGAGAATTAATACACAGTTATGGCTTAAGAGGTTTGAGTATAGTTAAAAATGAATCAATAACACAAACTTAGATAATAATGCTTAAACAGTGAATCTAGCGAGAATCTGTTTAAAGGGTAGTGTGAGTCTAGCGACAACACTATTAAATAGGAAAAGTGAATCTATGGAGAATCTGAACCGTGAATAAGTTTTCCAACAGACTAGCAATATATAGGATAATAATTGTCATATTACATGTGATCGGAGATGCCAAACAAGTATTTGTATTAAATTAACTGTTTCTGCTTTCAATTCTTATTTGCTAGACTAAAAGAGGCTTCTCGCTAGACCAAGCGGTTGCGTCCTTCTATTTACTTTTATCGCTTTTAGTAGTTTGTAGAGTCCCTAGCTTGATGGTTTAACCCAAAGTGTAAAATACAACAAGTCTAATAAGCACTAGATTGGACTAGTATTACTTGAATATAAATGCAAGTATATAAACAAAGTAATACACGACTTAAAGTAAAGGTGGAACACAATGTAATTTTTCAGGTGTATTTTATTTATGATGTTAAATAAAATACAAGGTTGTGCGGAATCAAGATAATACAAATATGTAAGTATCCAAACAACCTATGAATTACAAATGATCTATATTTGCCAAATAAACTCTTTAGATCGAGATACTTAAAGGTGTGAAGTGTCCCTGTTATTATCGAGAGTATTTAGACAAATTCACCTTTAATTGCTAAAAGTAATTTTAATAAGGAAATGACTTTGTATTTATAGGCAAACAAATTCACCAGTGAATTTGTGCCGTACAAATATGGTTGCATTCATTTAATGAACCGACAAGGTCATTAAATGCATTGGTTAAAGTACAAGGATAAAGTAACATCAATATGACTTTATTCTTTTAACCAACCACCTTTACACACGTAAGTACTTAAGTAAAGAATAAGTGGAATGTTCTTTGAAAAGTGTGTAAAGGCAAAAAGTCAATTCCTCGTAATTAGTGTTCAGACTTGTAAGGTCTAGAATACTGACAAACCTCCAGTCGTAGATCTGGTAAGACTTCCAGTGTACTCCGCCATTTGTCAGTCTTCTTTATTCTAACTTCAGTCTTTGACTTCAGTGAGAATGTCTTCAGTAGAATAGATCTGGACTGGGGTGAAGTCCAGTGAGCTAATCTGGAGGATTCCAGATTTTCCTATACAAGTATTTTGCTCACTAGTCTTCCATTATTTCTGGACAAATCTTCAGTGTCGCTCCAGTATTCAAGTCTGGAGTAGGTCCAGTAAATATTATTTCTGGACAAGTCTTCAGAGACTTTCCAGTCTTCAAGTCTGGAGCGAGTCCAGTAAATCTGGACCTAACAAATTCCCCCTATTTGTTCAGAAATAATGCATGGTTTTTCAAGCTTCTATCTATACAACTTTGTATGCTTGAAAAACACTTGTTTTGACTTAGTCTAAAATATTTTAGGTTACTGGAGAACACTTTATAGATCATCAATGTTTCAGTTTCATCTTTTAATTCTTACTTAGACTAAATCTGATCACTTACTTGTGAATCAAAATATGTAACTATATTTATGCCATCAACAGAAAATAAGTTACAGTTTTGGGAAATAAATACAAGTGCAAGTAAAATGATACAAGAGTCAGGCCCTTCTCTTCGACGTCTGTCTTGGAGCATCTTCAGAAGCCTTTCTCTTTGGAGATGGAAAGGATGGTACAGACTCTGGTGGTTTCATACCTATTGCAACTTCCATCTGTTGCTTTCTCTTCCATACCTTCTCAATCTTCTTCAAATATGCTTTAACATCAGTAGACAAATCAGACTTCCCCCTGAACGTTAAGGCTATCTCCTTCAGTTCAGTCCATCCAAAAGCTTGGACTGAAGCACTCTTCCTTTCATCAGTAAAGTTACCTTCCCTGGTTAACTTTACTTCAAACCTGCTCATGCCTTCATGATTTTCAGCTAATTTAATCTCTGCACCTATGATCCTTCTGGCATCAGCCCTGAATTTCAACATATCTTCATACTTGGCTTTTTGCTTTGCCATCTGGATCATGTATTCAGTTTCCCTGGATACCTTCTGCTGTTCAATGGCAGACTAGAGTTCTTCACGATTGATTCTTTGTGAAGTATCCAAGGGAATGATGGTGCTCAGATCAGCATCTCTGATTTCTTTGATCTGTTTGGCAGTGAGTTTGGGTAAGCCCTTTATCTTATATCTGTACTCTATCTCCAGAGCACCAGCATTCTTTCTGATCTTTTTCTGGAGGTTCACCAGTTCCTCCGTCCTTTGTCTGATCAGTTCGACTACACTGACACCATAAGTTACAGCATCATAAGTCTGTTCTTCTTCAGAGTACCTGGAGCGAACGTACACATCATCCAATGCATCCAGACATTGATGAACTCTGGGGTCTTCCTTCTTTCTTTTATAAACATCAATATGTATGCCCAACCTGCCAGCATTGTAAGAATCAAGAGTCCCCATGTTTGCCATCTCCCTTTTGTGGGCCAGCAGTTCATCCTTTTGATTTTTCTTAAAAATTTCTATCATAATGCATTCTTGTTCCAGTCTCTTCGAAGTGTCTTCATCAGTAGTAGGAATTTCTGATGACTTCCCAACAGTTTCACTTTCTTCTCCAGATACCATGTGTTGCTTTCCTTTTACAGACTTCAGAGTTGTTGTGATATCTGGGAAAGATTCAAACTGGGGCTCACTGGCATCAGTACCAGTAGCCTCTTCAACATGCACAATGGCTTCAGTGCCAAGTGCCTTATGTGCTTCTTGTGCACTGGCATCAGTACCAGTCACTTCCTCTTGTTGCACGATGGCTTCAGTGCCAAAGGCCTTTTCAATTGTACTAACAACTACTTCTTTCTTTTTCTTCACCAATCCTTCTGGAACAGACTCAGTGGCAACAGACTTTTCCCCCTTGGAATGTCCACCAGTTTGAGACTTGTGGGCACTCCATAATTGTTCAAGCATGTATCTGTCTGTAGCACCAAATGTCCTTCCTGCCACTGGAGTTGTGATATTCACAGTCTTCCTTAGCTCAGTCACTTCCTTCTTGATAATTTGAATTTCTGAAGACAAGTGCTTTGGCATTTCATTTTCAATCATCTTCACCACTTGTGGCAACAACCCATCTTGAATGGTTCTAAGAACAGACCCATAAATTTCTTCAGTAATTTCTTTTAACATGCCATGTCTGAACTTCTTAGCACACTCATCACTGATGGTGCTAACAACAGCAGCCTGATCAAGAGTTGGCCTACTCTACAAATTACTTATCCTGGTGATTAACTTCTGATCATCTGTCACACCTGCTAGTGGTTGAACAACTTCAGCTTTCACCGCCGTCTGAACAGAATTTACCTCTAATCCCTGGACTACCACTTTGATATTTTAATTGTTTTGATTTGTGGCCAGTACCAGTTCATTCAGTTTCTCAAACACCAGCTTCTCATTCCCAGCAAAAATATTCATTTCAGATGCAAGATTGTTTGATAATAAAGACTTAAAATCAGAAACAACCTGGGATGAAGACTGGAGTGATCTCTCCAGGTCCGCCACCTTACTTAAAAGGCCTTGGACCTCGGCTGAAGAAGATGTAGAGAGACCACTGGGAGGTGCCAGTTCAGAAGCCAACCTGGTCACCAAAGGTACTTGTGCCTGGACCCCTTCAGTGGAAGTTCCAGATGTTACAATAGTTGAGTCCAGCACACGATGTTCAGATAAATCAATTGGAGTTTCAAGTGGTGGTGGTTGATTTTGTGAAATTTGAATTGAGGGTGGATCGAAATATGGAGTATTTTGTGGAATTGAAAGTGGTGGTGGTGGTGTTGGCATTTCAGTGTAGATAAGTGGTTGGGTGACTGAAGCAATAACAGATGTGACAACATTTTCTACTTCTTCACCCAGAAAGTTCATGTTAACATCAAACATGTTACCTTCAGACATTGGGGAATCTAACTCATCCCAATCTGGAGCCGTCCCAACTGCCCGATCAACCACTTCTCTATTTAAGTTTATCTGAGCATCTTGCTCACCAGTCATCTGCTCATCAATCTGTACAATATTTACTTCCTGCTCAAAAATAGGAGACCCATCTATATTCATGACATCACCTGGATGGCTCGATTCGGCTCTATCTGGATTGACCTGAACTCCAGCTTCCTAAGACGTCTGGAAGTTCTTGGTCGAGTAACATTTGCAGTCTGTTGAACCTCAGGAGCCACCTGGGTCACTGGTTGTACAATTTCAGCACTGAGGACTCCAGAGGGTCCTTCACCAATCTGGTTCCCTCCTGGAGCCTCTTCCTGTTCATCTGATGATGATGCATCAAGTGCATCATTTCTGAAGTGATTCAGCATATTTACAGGAATTTCAACCTCACCAGCTCTTGATTTCAGTGAACTTAACTCCCTCAGATATTCACACATAGAAAAATGATTTGTGTCGAAATCATACTCAACACCTAGAGCTCTTAAAAATACAAGTGACAGAAAACGAATATAAGGAATATGCGGTTTTCTACCTTTCACCTTTAGACGCTCTACCAGATCATCAAAGAAGATCTGAGCAAAATCTACTCTATATCCAAACCAAAGACAGTAGGAAATCTGGAGTTGAATTTGATTAATCTGGTCTAACCCTCCAGAACTGCCACCTAAACACACAACCAGATGAGTGAAGAAGTATCTCCATGAGTCTGATAACTTGCTCATGTAGATGGTGCCTTTCCTTGATAACTGGCCATGCTCATCCAGTATATCTGTGTGTCCCATCAGTCTACACACATCCCTATAATTAAGACCAGTAGGGAGAGTAATTGCCATCTCATTTTCAGGCAGATAATTCAAGTGAAGAATATCTCTAAGAGAGTCGGCAGTGAGAGTAAAGGCCCTGGTGCCTTGTTGCAATGTGTAGTTGATGGATTGAGTATTTTCAACATACACTGCAGTATACCAAAACTCACATAGGTAATCGTGATACATTTTTCCTGGATTGAGAGTAAGTGCACCATAGAGTGGACAACTGAGGAAAAAGGCATTCAGTCGTCCAATGAGAGAAGTTGGAGCATGAGAGGTGCTAGAGAGTCTAGTCATCCAATTATTCATGTTTATTCTGATTGCTTTTGCCTCCAAAGAAATATGAGGTGCTCTTACAACATTGGCAATGGGAGCATATTCAGCAGCGAGCAGATTTTTCGGTGAATTAGATTGTCTTGGTGCCATTGAATATGATAGATAGATGAAAAAGAAACTGAATTTAGGGTTTATGAAGATTTGATGAATTGAATATGAGAGAGATTTATGATTGGAAATTGAATGAAAAAGAAATAAATGAAGGAATTTGAAGAATTTGGGAGTAAATATGTTCGAAGTAAATGCTAATGAAAGTGAAAGTGGGTATTTATATAGGAGAGAGAATGTGGAACTCAAACGGTTAAATTTGAAATTATCAAATATAATTTTGATCGGGTTTTGAGATCCGCATTAAATATATCACATCACACATAAATGTGTGACGGTTTATAGCCCACAAACATTACCAACTTTCACTTTTTGTCTTCCCAAGGTAAAAATACCATCATTAGGTTTAAAAAATGACATGTCACGTAGGATAATAAGATAAATATCTATTCAAAAAGTTTGCATACGTGGCACGCACAATGACCAAGTATTAAAGTATTATGACTGACATACCAGTGCATCTGGAGGTTGACTGGACACTCCAGTATCACTGGTGGATTAGGCCAGTGAAGCATGCACTGATGGTACACTGGAGGGACACTCTAGTAAAGTACGAATGATAACCATTTGAAAGAGACTGGTAACCTCAAACATGCACATCAACTACTAATACAATGAGAGGGACACATTTACAAGGAGACAATAGTCACCTCAAACATGCACTTCAACCTATCTAATTACCAGTGAGAGGGACACATTTACAAGGAGACAATAGTCACCTCAAACATGCACTTCAACCTATCTAATTACCAGTGAGAGGGACACATTTACAAGGAGACAATAGTCACCTCAAACATGCACTTCAACCTATCTAATTACCAGTGAGAGGGACACATTTACAAGGAGACAATAGTCACCTCAAACATGCACTTCAACCTATCTAATTACCAGTGAGAGGGACACATTTACAAGGAGACAATAGTCACCTCAAACATGCACTTCAACCTATCTAATTACCAGTGAGAGGGACACATTTACAAGGAGACAATAGTCACCTCAAACATGCACTTCAACCTATCTAATTACCAGTGAGAGGGACACATTTACAAGGAGACAATAGTCACCTCAAACATGCACTTCAACCTATCTAATTACCAGTGAGAGGGACACATTTACAAGGAGACAATAGTCACCTCAAACATGCACTTCAACCTATCTAATTACCAGTGAGAGGGACACATTTACAAGGAGACAATAGTCACCTCAAACATGCACTTCAACCTATCTAATTACCAGTGAGAGGGACACATTTACAAGGAGACAATAGTCACCTCAAACATGCACTTCAACCTATCTAATTACCAGTGAGAGGGACACATTTACAAGGAGACAATAGTCACCTCAAACATGCACTTCAACCTATCTAATTACCAGTGAGAGGGACACATTTACAAGGAGACAAAAGTCACCTCAAACATGCACTTCAACCTATCTAATTACCAGTGAGAGGGACACATTTACAAGGTACCAGTGATATTTTCCAGAAAATTTTGTCTAGTGAGAAAATAAATTAATAAATTCCCCTTGAAAATAAAACATTTTGAAGGACAAGAATATATCTTTCAGTCTTTCCCCTGGAATGTTGATCCAGAAATCTATTAATGCAAAGATAGTACACAAAGGCATTCAATATCTAAGCAGTTATAGATTTATAAATCTGTTAAATCAAGGATCCCCAGTAGTACACAAAGGCGTTCAATACCAAGGTTCCAGATTTAAGGGTTTAACATTCCCAACTCACCAACAAGATATTCAAAAGTTTTAACATCCAGAGGTTTGGTAAAAATGTCAGCGAGTTGTTTATTAGTGGGAATAAAATGGAGCTCAATGTTGCCTTTCACAATATTATCACGAATGAAATAATACCTGAGATCAATGTGCTTCGTCTTTGAGTGCATGACTGGATTATTCGAGATAGCAATGGCACTGGTATTATCACAAAAGATTGGGCTCTTTGAATACTTAATACCATAATCAAGCAACTGGTTCTTCATCCAGAGTATCTGCCAACAACTGGCTGCAGACAAGTATTCAGCTTCAGCAGTGGAAAATGAAACTGAAGTTTGCTTCTTACTGGTCCAGCTGACCAGTTTGCCACCAAGGAAATGACATCCACCAGTAGTGGATTTCCTGTCTATCTTACAACCTGCATGATCTGAATCTGAATAACCCATTAGATCCATGCCTGAGCCTTTGGAATACCAAAGACCCAAACTGGGGACACCCTTAAGGTATTTCAGTATGCGCTTTACAGCAAGCATATGAGATTCTTTTGGATTAGACTGATATCTGGCACATAAACATGTTGAAAACATAATATCTGGTCTACTGGCAGTTAAATACATCAGTGAACCAACCATGCCTCTATAGACAATGGTGTTCACTGGTTTACCATCTGAATCTGAGTCCAGTGTTAATGGTGCAGAAATTGGAGTGGGTTTAGATGGTGAAGAGTTCATATCATATTTCTTTAAAAGATCTCTAACATATTTTTCCTGATTAATAAAAATACCATCTCTGGTCTGTTTAATCTGGAGTCCAAGAAAATATGTTAATTCACCCATTAAACTCATCTCATATTCAGTCGACATTATTTTCGAAAATTTCTTGCACATTTTATCATCAGTAGACCCAAAAATAATATCATCAACATAAATTTGTACCATCAGAAGATTACCTTTTTCATGAAGAATAAATAAGGTATTGTCAATTGCACCTCTTTTGAAACCATTTTTCAATAAGTGTTTAGTCAGAGTATCATACCAGGCACGTGGGGCTTGTCTGAGGCCATAAAGCGCTTTGTCCAGACGATATACCCAGTGTGGATGCTTTTCGTCAACGAAACCTGGTGGTTGTCTGACATAAACTTCTTCTTCAAGTTTTCCATTCAAAAATGCACTTTTAACGTCCATCTGGTAGACCTTGAATTGATGATGAGCAATGAATGCTAAGAATATTCTGATCGCTTCAAGTCTAGCCACTGGAGCAAATGATTCATCAAAATCGACGTCTGACTGGCAGTAGCCTTGTGCTACCAGTCTGGCCTTGTTTCTGATTACGTAGCCATCTTCATCTACCTTGTTCCTGAAGACCCATCTGGTTCCAATTGGTTCTTTCTTTCCAACTGGTAAAGGAACCAGGTACCAAACCTTGTTCCTTTCAAACTGGTGAAGCTCTTCTTACATAGCTATCACCCAGCTTGGATCTTCCATAGCCTCGTCAATCTTCTTTGGTTCTATCAGTGATAAGAAACTGACATATAAGCATTGATCACTGGAGGCTCTTCTGGTTTGAACTCCTCTACTGGAGTCACCTATGATCTGATCGATAGGATGAGCTTTTGTCCATCTGGAGTACTGACCAGGATTGTTACTGACAACAATATCAGTGCAAGAGTTCAGTTGAGTCTCCTCAGGTGTTGCTTCAGGAGGAGGATCTTGCCAGACTACTTCAACATCTTCATCTGAGTCATTTAAATCACGATTTGCATCATGAAATTCTTCATTTGAAGGCATTTCTTGAAGTACTGGTTCAGTTTGGAATTCTTCATTTGAAGACATTTCTGGTAGTACGATTTCATCATGAAATTCTTCATTTGAAGGCATTTCTTGAAGTACGATTTGCATCATGAAATTCTACATTTGAAGACATTTCTTGAAGTACTGGTTCAGTTTGGAATTCTTCATTTGAAGACATTTCTTGAAGTACTGGTTCAGTTTGGAATTCTTCATTTGAAGGTATTTCTTGAAGTACTGGTTCAGTTTGGAATTCTTCATTTGAAGGCATTTCTTGAAGTACGATTTGCATCATGAAATTCTACATTTGAAGACATTTCTTGAAGTACTGGTTCAGTTTGAAATTCTTCATTTGAAGGCATTTCTTGAAGTACTGGTTCAGTTTGGAATTCTTCATTTGAAGACATTTCTGGTATATTTTCAACTGAAACTGATACTGGGGGAGTAGTACGTACATCTGATCCAATAATAATTTCAGAGGGTAGCTTGAAAATAATTGAAGGATAGAATGGAGTACCACTGGAGGGTTTCTTTGTCTGAACAGGTTCCAGATCAGAATGACTGGAAACTTCTTCTGGAGAATCTTTATTGTAGTTGATAGGATCAGATTCACAGAAGACAATTGGAGTTACTGGGGGAGTATCAAGGATTGGCTTTTTATTAATTGCGGCATTTGATTCATCAAATGTGACATGAATTGACTCATGGACCTTCTCCAGTCTCTTGTTATAGACTCTGAAGGCCTTGCGAATGGCTGAATAACCTAAGAAATATTCTTCATCAGCTTTGGCATCAAATTTGTCTAACTGACTGGAGTCGTTCAGGATGTAAACTGGACATCCAAAAACGTGAAAATAACCAATATTTGGTTTTCTATTTCGTAGGACTTCATAGGCTGTCTTTTTGTGTCTTTTGATGTACACAGACCGGTTCTGGGTGTGACAAGCAGTAGCAATTGCTTCAGCCCAGAAACTGGTAGAAAGACCAGATTCAGCAAGCATACTCCTGGCAGCTTCTATCAGCGTTCGATTCTTCCTTTACACCACTCCATTCTGTTCTGGAGAGCGGGCTAATGAGAAATTCTGGGAGATGCCAGTGTCAGTACAGAATGACTCCAGAGTTGCATTCTGGAATTCTGTTCCATTGTCACTTCTTAACTGACACACCTTTCGACTGTACTTGAGCTCAATTTGCTTGATAAGACTGATGATTTCAGCAGCAGCTTCATTTTTAGATCTGAGAAAGATCACCCAACAATATCTGGAGAATTCATCTACGATCACCAGGGTGTATCTTTTACCAGCACGAGTCTGAACATTCACTGGACTGAAGAGGTCCATATGAAGCATATGAAGTAGTTCAGATATGCTGAAATTCTGCTTGGTCTTGAAACTGGTACTTTTCTACTTACCCATCTCACATCATGGACATGGCCATTCCTTTTGAAGGAAACTGAAGGTATCCCATCTGCCAGTTGTTTTCTAGACAACTTATTAATATTTTTGAAATTTAAATGGGATAACCTTTTGTGCCAAAACCAGTTTGTGTCTTCATCAGCTTGAGTATAGAAACACTGCTCTGAAGGAGAGCTTTCCACATCCATCACGTACACATTCCCTCTTCTGGGAGCAATCAATCCTACCTTCCAGTCCTTGTTGAATACGATACCCTGAGCAATATTGAATAGAACTTGATAGCCATCATCACACAGTTGACTTACACTGATCAGGTTATATTTCAAACCATTCACAAATGAAACTCGTCTGAATTTGACTTGTCCATTGTTCAGAACACCATACCCCTCAGTTTTTCCACAACCATCATTTCCAAAAGTAATGGAGGGTCCATCAGAAATTATGAACTCCTCCAGCAGGGTCTTACATCCGATCATCGTCCTACCAGCTGCACTGTCAAGATACCAGATATATTTCTTTCGATCACCCTGCACATCAACCAGATATATCAATTAGATTTCGGAACCCATCGACTGATGGGTTCACTAGACCCTCCCTTATAGGTCCCTGGAGGTATCTGGTTGAGTTCACTTTCTTCAACAGTAGTCTTAGTTGAAAAGACCACTGGGGTTGATAGTTTTGAAACCTTTTTCTTTTTCTCAACTAGAGAAATATATTTATCTTTCTTTGAAAAAGATTTGGTATTTTGTCTAGGGCCAGATGAAGTACCCTCAATAAAGTTTAATCTTGCATTAAAACTTTGAAATTGACGAGTCAGTAATTAAAACTGGCTCTCTAACCTTAACAAAATACATTCATCAGATGATACCTGAGCCTTTCCAGTTGACTGGACTCGAGGCTTAGGTAGGGAATTGGTCATCTTCTTTTGAACCTGGGGTTCTTTAGAAGCAGACTGAGGCAAAGGTTTATTCTGATAGACCTTTTTAACTGGAGCAGTCATCTGGAATGCTCCAGTCTTAACCTCTGGGGATTGAACTTGTAAAATATTGGCCTTGGGAGTTATAGGCTCATCATAAATGGTGATGGGCCTGAATCCCTCTGGTAACCGATCAATTACTGGTATTAATGATGCAACATGAGTATTTCCATCTAAATAAGCACATTTTTGAGCGGGAAATTGATTTACTCCAGCATCATATGGGTTTTTGGTTTCAAGCCATGATTTAATAACCAGTTTTTCTTTTTCTAAAATGACTTCAAGATCCTGTTTTTCTTGAATCAGTTGTTCAGTTACCAGAACTTGGGCTTGAAATACCAGTTCAATGTCTTGAAGTTCCTTTAATTTTGATTTTAAAACTGTAATTTCAGAAAAATCTGTTTCTAGACCATTTACACAGTCAGATCTAACAGTTTCAACAAATATTAAATCAGAATTAAGAGCTTCAGCAATGTCCAGTTTTATATCATGGTCAGTTTCAGTATCATAATCACTAACCTTTTTGATAACAATGTCCACCCATCTTCCAGATGTGACATCTTCCTTCACCAGGTGCTCTTCGTCTGCCAGAGCCATGTAACAGCAATCTCTTTCTTCTTCTTCATCAGCAGATGAATCATCAGAAGGAACCCATTTTTCTTCAGTTGTTGCAATCATGCACTTATTATTTTCCATTTGTTGTGCCATGAGAGCAATTTGAGCCTTAAGCTTTATGTATTTAGATTTATAGCTATCATCAGGCTTTTTATTAGAAGTAAATGGACCAGGCTGGGATACAAACTGACTGGACTTGCAATCTTTCATGAAATGACCTTTTCTGCCACACTTAAAGCATGTCAGATTGGTCTTATCAGTAGAAGAACTGGATGCAAATTGTCCAGATGGCCTATTTGCTCTTGCTTTGAAACGGCTAAACGTTTTAGCAATTATTGCAACCAGGTCATCATTTTTAGATTCATCACAGTCTGGAGAGATAAGACTGGATTCTCCAGATTCCATAAATTCAGACACCATATTCTTCATAAAAAATACATTCTCAGAAGATATTAGTGCTGTACCTTGTGGTTCAGTATGACTATCCACACTGGAACTACTGGAGGCATGGTTATAGGCATCTTGTTCTGCCACAACTCTCTGAGCTTGATTTTCTTCAGTGTATCTGAAAGCTTCATATAAAGTTGAAAGAGTGTGAGTGTGCAGAGTTTTACCTTGTCTTAAGACCAGGATCATGTGAGACCATTTGGTGGGTAAAATATCACAAAATTTCTCCAGAAGTATATCCTTGTCTTTCTCAACCCCCAGTCCTCTCAACTGGTTAATGATGCTCATAAATCTGGTGTAAGTACCAGTGAGAGACTCATTGGGCTGAGCAAAAAATGACTCATACCTCTTGTTTAAGAAGACCTTTTAGGTGACAATGGTGTCATCTCCTCCTTCATACTGGTTCACTAGTTCATCCCACATGGTTTTAGCACTGGGAAAAAGAACTAGTGTAGGAATTAGGGTTTCTGGAACAGCCCTGAGGATCATGTTTTTGAGAAGGGTATCTAGATTTACCAATCTCCTCTCCTCTTCAGACCAATGTTCCTCCCTCTTTTCCCTGCCTCTTCTAGATCCAGTTGGATCAAGAAGAGCATTGAGAGGTGATGTGGGTACATAAGGTCCTTCATTTAAGATTTTCATCATGTTTCTCTCAATTCCAGTGATATGCAATATCATCCTAGCCTTCCACAAACCAAATTCATTACTATTCCCACTGAATTTAGGAACAGGATTGTTTGAGTAGTGCACATGCACATGTGGAGAAGCAGGAGTAGGAGGAGGAGGTGGTGGATTAGTGTTATTAACAGGTGGTGGTTCATTATTTTGATCATTAATATTAGGATCAGGACCATGATTAAAACCTCCTTGTGTATTTTCTGGGGTGGCCATCAAAGAAGCAGATCTAGGTAAGTTTGTTTAGCCTTCTGCTCTGATACCAATTGTAGAGTCCCTAGCTTGATGATTTAACCCAAAGTGTAAAATACAACAAGTCTAATAAGCACTAGATTGGACTAGTATTACTTGAATATAAATGCAAGTATATAAACAAAGTAATACACGACTTAAAGTAAAGGTGGAACACAATGTAATTTTTCAGGTGTATTTTATTTATGATGTTAAATAAAATACAAGGTTGTGCGGAATCAAGATAATACAAATATGTTAGTATCCAAACAACCTATGAATTACAAATGATCTTTATTTTCCAAATAAACTCTTTAGATCGAGATACTTAAAGGTGTGAAGTATCCCTGTTACGATCGAGAGCATTTAGACAAATTCACCTTTAATTGCTAAAAGTAATTTTAACAAGGAAATGACTTTGTATTTATAGGCAAACAAATTCACCAGTGAATTTGTGTCGTACAAATATGGTTGCATGCATTTAATGAACCGACAAGGTCATTAAATGCATTGGTTAAAGTACAAGGATAAAGTCACATCAATATGACTTTATTCTTTTAACCAACCACCTTTACACACGTAGTACTTTAGTAAAGAACAAGTGGAATGTTCTTTGAAAAGTGTGTAAAGGCAAAAAGTCAATTCCTCGTAATCAGTGTTCAGACTTGTAAGGTCTAGAACACTGACAAACATCCAGTCGTAGATCTGGTAAGACTTCCAATGGACTCCGCCATTTCTCAGTCTTCTTTATTCTAACTTCAGTCTTTGACTTCAGTGAGAATGTCTTCAGTAGAATAGATCTGGACTAGGGTGAAGTCCAGTGAGCTAATCTGGAGGATTCCAGATTTTCCTATACAAGTATTTTGCTCACCGGTCTTCCATTATTTCTGGACAAATCTTCAGTGTCGCTCCAGTATTCAAGTATGGAGTAGGTCCAGTAAATATTATTTCTGGACAAGTCTTTAGAGACTTTCCAGTCTTCAAGTCTGGAGCGAGTCAAGTAAATCTGGACCTAACATAGTTTGAATAGGAAATCGTGACAACCCACAACCGCTAGAATTACACACATTATTAGACTAGGTAGTGCAAGAGTCCCTGCGAACGATCCTGTACTTATCACTTACTATACTGCACCTAACCGGGTCCACTGCCCGTAAGTGTGTTGTTAGTTTGAGATAATTACTTGTACAACTCTTTTTTATGAATTTAAAACTAGTGTTTTATTTCATTTTAAAAATCATTTTTGTTTTTCGTAAACTGGAACAACAACCAACATCAACCATCATATTGAAACATACAAGATATGGTTCAAGATGATCCAAGGTAACTTCATCCCTTTATGGATAAACCTTAATTTAAGTGGTAGAAGGTTATATGTTATCGCTCAAACGAGAGTTAGCCTTAATTGAAAACATCTTCATGGTTTCCACAATTAGTGAATACTTATCAAAATCAAGGGTTTCTAGAATTCTTAGATTCAGTAGGAGCGATGTTGATCTTGAAAGGTTTCAAGAGACACGAATCACAACCTTCTTGAGGTGTTAGCCATTACGCGTGGTGAGCCTTTGAGTGTAAGCTCAGAGGCGCAAATTAATGAGGTTGGTCAACCAAATATCTACATGTTAGATTAGTAGGTGATAATCGAAAGATCCATATGAATGTTGATTAAAAGCTTGAAAAGTTGCAATGCATTCGAAGACTATAAGATTGATTTCAGAATCCAGCTTGAGGCTAGTCTTGAAGTAACAAGATACTTATTGCCACAAGCTCATACATTATCTATGAGTTTTCGACAATGAAGGTCACCTTAGCGAGGACGATACATGGTACAACCTAAAGGTTATTTCAAAACCTTTACATAGTATCTTGAGATGTGATGAAAACTTTTGGACATCAACATTCCAGTTATGTTCTTTAATAGCATAATGGTATGACGTATTTATGTTGGTTAATACAAACACAATTAAGCTTACATAGTTCTATATTTGCATGTTTAAACCAATCCATGGGTCATACGGATGATTCTAAAACATTGCCCATTATCGCTCATTGATTACGGATGTAATAATGAATAAAGGTAATTGTGAGAGATGATAATTATTTGCATTATGTAAATAATGTGTATTGAGGTACAATCATTTCACAAGTATTCAAGCGAGAGAGTTGCATATTGGTATAAGATCCATTCCTCAAGTTATCATGTGAATCATGTTGACATGCATGAGTCTTGGGTAGTGGTAGTGTCTAGTTGTCCTTCGACTTGAGACACATAGGCGTGTCCCGGAATACGTAGTCTCATGCTTTAATTTAGTGTCGAACCTGGAACTTAACCGCCAGTAGTATGGGCTGTTTTGGGTGTGAGGTGAAATATGGAAGGGACGTATGTAGTCAATAAAGGATTTTTTTGTCAAAGTGTTGGGAAGATATCACGCGTCCACTCGATGAAAAGAAATTACCCCGAGTACATTACTAGAATGTGTTTCCAAGTAATGGTATTTTGGATTGTATCACTTCATTTCAAGAAGATCGAGCAACATGTCGAGTTTATATGAGCGACACTTGATCCGTGTCTCATGGCTCGATGTGATATCTGAAACATATAGGGATGATTAGATATTGTACCAAAACATTAAAAGAGTTTAATGTACAACATCCAGAAGCTGATGTTGGTTCCCGTCACGGAAACTAAATTCATACATATTTGGGGGCATCGTAGTGTTGCTAGATGAACGTTCGGTGTCAGTATACTTTGAAGTATATTGGAAATATCCTCAAGTAGGAGTGCTGAAAACATGAGAATATTTCAATATATTTATACGATCATTTATCTATGAACATTTAGGGTCGCACACGAAGAAAGGGGAGGGCTTAGTTGAACTTCATATAAATAACAATAGATGCATTAGAATTGAGAATGATTAAAAGTTTCCAAAAATAGATTTGGAAAAGAAGAGCAGGTCAAACCGGGTCGGGCACCATCACACCACGGACCGATCCATTCAACGATGGGGGCCGAAAGGTCGACCCATGGGGACTTAGTGAGGTCAACGGTCAAGGAGAAAAAGGGAGGAAGGAAAAAACTATTTTTGGAATGTTTTTTCCATCCCACAATGAAACTTTTAGGGAATTTTGTGCCATCCTATTCCTTATAAATATAGGCTAAAATCCCCTGTTTCAAGAACAATTATCTTCTCTCTTTTTGAGGCTAGGGTCGAATTTGACCCCCATTAGTGGAGGAATTCGACTAAGCCTTTCTAGTTATTTTTATATATGGTGGGTATTTTCTTATAACATGAAGTTATAGCAAGCACTTAGCTAAGTGTCGAAGAACGGTTCGTGTGTACGAGACTAGAGAGGAGTTCTACTTTAGGCTCTAGTACGTGACGGAGTTTTCTTCTCCGGGTTTCTACAAAGAGGTTAGGTCTTCTTTCTTTGTTTATTTATTTATTTATTAGTTGATCGTTATATTGCATGCATGATAAATCGTTTTAGGGAATTAATTATTCGATACTAATTATTCAATCCATGAAAGTTGTTGATGCATGTTGATGTGACAATAGCAACTTAGATTTAATTAGACTTTTAGGTTAAGACATTATGTTACTTTATGTCTTATTTATATATGTGTAATTGATAGATTATGGACTTCATGTTTTGGTAATGATCGATTACATGTTTTGGTGTTATATATATGTTGTTTATATATGATGTTTGTTATGTGTGTTATACAAGTACAAACATAATATATGTTAGGTTCCTTGTACATGAAATACTAGGAAAATAACTAGGCATAGATGCTGATGGAAGTAAGTACTAACGAAGATAATCTTCGTTAGGAACAAACGAAGATAATCTTCGTTATATGGGCTGGGCTGCTAAGTTCGTAAGAACAAAGCCCAGCAGGCCCAATATCGATCAGAAACATATATATATGAATGGAAACCCTAAATTGAAAAAAATTGGTTCAACTCACACACATCTCTAGCGACTAAGTTCGTTTCTAACATTTAGAAAACGAAGATAGGTTACATACGGCTGATTATATACTTATAATTAGCAATATATTCGATAACTAATCAAACTAGTTATCTCGTGAGGATTCCGCACTCACGACATAACAATAGACGATCTCGAGAGCGATCTATAGCTATCGAGGGACTCACAAGTGATATCAGAGCCATTCGATATCTTATCGAAGGTTCGAGATCGTTTGTTTGATTGTTTTCCTCCCAAAAAGCTCCCGAAAACCCTAACAGTCGCTAAGTTCGTTTTCCTTACAAACTTAGCAAAACGAAGATAGAAAACGAATTTATCTAATTTTCGTTTTGAATCTTCATCAAACGAATATAGCTTACGAACTTAAGCTATCTTCGTTTCAACCCTCATTTTCGTTTAAACATTAACCTTCCAATATCTTTGTTCACTTATGGCTTCCTCATCTTCAACCAACAATGTTGTTGCCCAATACCTCAATTCTCTCGTTTATCATGATCATCTTGTATGACGTACTAACTCTCCACCAAAGTTAGTTTCATTGGCTGACTTCTGGGCGTGGAGAGGTCGATTTGAAGATTTTATTCAACGAGAAGACTTAAACATGTGGCTCATGATCACTGAAGGTTATGAGTGGCCCACTCTTACTGTGAATGGAGTTACTTCTACATACAAGGTGGGAGAATTAACAGGTGAAGAAAAGGCTAACTATGCTATTGAATTAAAGACTCTTTCCACTCTTCGTATGTGCATTCCTCAAGAGTTGGTGCACCTGTTTCCTAAACAGGAATACAAGACTTCAAAGCAACTGTTCGATGCTATTGAAGCTCACTGTGAAGGTGATCCACTATTGAAGCAAAATAGAATTAAAATGATCAAGAAACAATTTGACTGCTTCAATGCTACAAAGAATGAACAAGTTGAGGATCTTATACTGAGATATCAACATCTTCTTGCTGAATTAGCTTACTTTGACCTTAAATACACTCCTACTGAGATAGTGGATAAATTCCTGGATGGTTTGCCGAAAGCTTACAAAGAGTTTCGTCATGGATTGCAAGAAAGAGCTGCTTATGCATCTCTTCGTATAGATGGAGTAATATCCACTCTAAGAAACAGAGAAATGAAGGATAAGGCAAAGGATCTTCAAGACAACTTCACACAAGATCCATCTCTCTATCATGCCACTATGAAAAATCCAACAGCTGATGTTAATGCCTTCTTTTCTGGAGTTGGTAATACTGGTGAGACAGACAATCGTGGTCCACTGATGGATGGAGATGATTCTTCCGGATTCATGGCTACTGATGCTGGTAACAAGGGAAAAGGCTAATGAAGGTGCAAAGACTGGAAATATGAAGTTCGGTAACATTACATCCTCTTCTGCTGGTTACAAGTCCATGCCAATGAATATGAAATCAGCTGAGGGTAGGATGAATGTATTTACTGCCATGTGTGCTGCACATGAAGCTTTTGTTGCGGGTAGAATCACAGATCCAGCACTCATTGATGAAGATTACGACCAGATAGATCCAGATGATGTTGAAGAAATGGATCTGAAATGGCAACTGGCCATGATCACCAGGAGAGTGCAAAAGTTTATGCAAAGAACAGGCAGACAGCTTACTGGAGGTACTCAGGGCTTTGACAAGTCAAAGGTGAAGTGCTATAACTGCGAAGGTTTTGGACATTTTGCCAGAGAGTGTCAACGGCCTAAGAGAGAGGCCAATGTTACCTCTACACGTCAAGATAGAGGTGGTAATCGTCCGTTCAATCAAAATTCAACTAGAGCTCTTTTGTTGACTGATGATCCTACTGCAAATGTCAATGGCAATGACAAGGCTATAGTAGCTGTTCAACCCGATTGTTCTTATGTTTGGAATCTTCCACATGATGAGACCAATAACGCTTATTTGGCTGAAATCCTTGATGATATGGCTCAAATAGTTGATTCTCCTGATGACTTCTTGGACACCACAGTTTACCACAGTGAAGAGCAATTGTATGAAAATACTAAAAGTTCGAAATTGGAATCTGTTGCTACTGGTGTACATGATTCTGATTCCGAATCTGACGTTGAGTTAGAAAATGTCAAGAACCTTGAAGAAGTGAAAGCTGCTGAGGTTAAAGAAGATTCTGCTACAGAAAATGGTAAAAAGACAATTGAAGAGCAGATGCAAGAGTTTGAGATTCCGGCTGGCATTGCTGTGGATGATTTTGTTGCTTACATGGCAGATTGCAATGAGGCAGACCAACAGGTATCTTATTCTCTACATACTATTGTTCATGTTTGCAAAATTGTTAATCGAATGTTTGATGAAATTGAACAAAAGAATGAACAAATTAAGAAATTAGAATCTGCTGTCAATGCTGCTCATGATGAAAGAGATAAGTTAATTAAAAAAGGTCTAACTGCAAATGATAAAGAAAAATTCTTCAAGGAAAAGATTAGATCTTTAGAGTCTGACATTAGAGCTATGAAAGATAAAGTCAATCAGTCTGTGGCCGTAGAAAGAGTAGGTAGTGAAGCTTACTCCTTGTTAGCTATAAAGTGTGCTACCATTGAAAAGGAACTTGCTGATGCTAGGATAGAAATCTTGGAATTAAATGCTAAATCTGATTCTGCTAGACATACTGAGCTTTTAATGCATATGACAAAGTTTGAGGATTCTTCCTCTAAGAGTCTTGACACTGCTAAGATCTCTTATAAAGACGTGCCTCCTCCTTTCAATAATAACTATACTTCTGTTGAACCTAATATTCCTGAAATCCTACTTCAACCTAGTGTTGTAGATGGTAATCCAAAAGACTCAATTCCTGAGGCAAAGATGCCTGAGGGATCAAAAGAGTCTAAAGACGTTTCTTCTCAACCTAACAAGGAAGAGAAATTGAAAGATGTTGTCCTAAACCAGTGTACTCCTAATGGTCAGAAAGACAGTATTGTACACTTTACACTTCATAAGAGTAATAGGGTCTATACTGAGTTAATTCCCATTAGAATCTATTGAGGATATGAAGAAATTAAGTCAGCTGCGTCTCACTCCGTTACCTAAGCAGTCTAGGATTAGAAAATCTGAAGACGAATTAGCCATTAATGAAGAAGCAACTAAGGCTTTAAAGCACATCTTAATGCCTGCACTTAAGAAATCTCCAAGTAAAGGTAAACATGAGAAAGATGGTCCTAGAAAGTCTAAAATATCACCAACTAAACGAGACCCTGAAAAAGAAGATCAAAGAAAAACAAGTAAGTCAGTGGACACTAGTGCTAACAATGAATCTGTAGGTACCGATAAAAAGGTAGATACAAACAAAAAGTTCAAGGTCCTCTCCTGCTTTGCTTGTCATGAAAAGGGTCATGTTTATAGTGTATGTCCAAATAGACCTCGAAGATCAGGTTCTCCTTCAAAGGTTTCTACCTCGGAAGGAAAAAGGGGGTTGGGTAATGATAAACAGGTTGATGAGGCTAAAGTTCAATCTTCTCCAAAACCGTTTACTATACCTCAACGACGTGAATCTCTACTGAAAGGTTCATCAGGAAATGTTCATGAGAATTCAAATCGTTTTCAAACACCTCCACGACCTGCTCGTTCTGCTCCTAGAAATCAAAATTCATATTATGACCAAATTCATTCAAGTGTTCGACCTTCTTATGGCCCTCATTCTCCTAGACCTTCTCCGACGAGAGGTCAGAAGTCTCCTCCAGTGAGAAGACGAGACGAGAATCATGTCCTACCCATGGCTTTGAGCAATGGATATTGGACTGAACTGATTCTCAGGGATGAGAAGGGTCGACCCAAACCTAAGAAGGTTTGGGTCCCCAATGAAAACTAATTTTTCTCATTTTATGTGCAGGGAGTTCCTAGGAAACCAATTCATTTATGGTACCTTGACAGTGGATGCCCCAGGCACATGACAGGGGACAGGAAGCTCTTGTCCAATTATACTGGTATAAATGGGTCGTACGTTAGTTTTGCTGGATCCAAGGGCGGCAACATCACCGGTCAAGGAGATGTCGTTAATGGACAACTTACTCTAGAAAGAGTAAACTATGTGGAACAACTTACTCATAATCTAATGAGTGTCTCCTAGATCTGTGACAAGCGCAACAATGTTCATTTCACAGAAAAGGAGGCATTCATCTGGAAGCCGGGTTTCGTTATTCCAGCGGAATGGATAATGCTCAGAGCTCCTAGGAAGAGAGACATCTATGGCTTAGTTTTAGGTGTTGATAATCCAACGGAGCCCCTCTATTTGTTGAGCAAAGCAAATGAGTCTGAATCTCTCCTCTGGCATCGTAGAATGGGACATATCAGCTTTCGGAAGATGAATGAAGTTGTTAGTCTTGGATTAGTTGAAGGTGTTCCAGTTAAGAAGTTTGGGATGGAAGATAAATGTGCACCATGTTTGAAAGGAAAGCAACATAAGAATCCTCATAAACCAAAGGTGCACAACACTATATTCAAACCATTCGAATTACTTCATATGGATCTCTTTGGTCCTGTAAACGTAAGAAGTATTGGGGGATGTCCTACTGTTTGGTGATCACTGATGATTACTCAAGGTACTCATGGGTATTTTTCTTGAAGACAAAGGACGAGACCGCAAACCGGTTATGGATTTTGTTAGACAAGTTGAGAATGTCCATAAAGTTAAAGTTAAGAGAATCAGGAGTGACAATGGCACTGAGTTCAAGAATAATACTATTACTGTTTTCTGCTTGACCAAGGGTATTCAACATCAATTCAGTGAACCGCATGAGCCACAGCAGAATGGAGTAGCTGAAAGGAAAAACAGGACATTGATAGAAACAGCTAGGACGATGCTTGCTGATTCAGGGCTTCCTGTTACTTTCTGGGGGGAGGCAGTGAATACAGCTTGTCACATTTTAAATCGGGTTTTAACAGTTAAAAGGTTTAAGAAAACTTGTTATGAACTTTGCACAACACAAAGCCCAATTTGCAAAATGTTGAGCCGTTTGGTGTTCCTTGTACTTTTCTTAAAGTTCTTCCTCAGGGAAATTTGATCCTAAATCTGAGGAGGGTTTCTTTTTAGGTTATATACCTAGTACACCAATTCGGCGTGTGTACAATCAGAAAACTGGCAAAGTTAATTTTGGTACAAATGTGGTAATTGTCAGTCATAAACCTGCTGTACACATTGGTCTTGATAATGACTTCGATTATGATGGTGTCTTCACCTCTTTTCGTGGTCCTGTTTCTTTTACAGGTGTTCCGACTGTGGAGGATGTAGTTACTCTTCATGATCCACTTGATGGTGGGCCGGTTCCTGTTTCTTCTCCGGTTTCCTCACCATTCATTGAGCCTGCTTCCAAATCTGGAGAATCAAGTGGGACCAAAGAAGCAGATTCTACTTTAGAAACTGCTCCTAAAGATCCTAATGATCCTTTACATATACCTCTACCTGACACTCCCTTCTATGATACTGATGACACGGAAGGTGAAAATCAGGAGGAGCCTAAAACTCCAGAGCAACATGTGCAGACTAACTTGGGAAATGATCTTACAGTCGATACGGTTCCTCAAACAAGAGTCAACAAGGATAATACAGTAGAGCAAATCATTGGTGATGCTTCTGCCTCTGTTCGCACGAGAAATCAGAATAGGAAAAATTTGTCAAGTATGTTTGCTGAAATTAAGGATACTGGGGCAATTACTTGGTACTTGTACTTTTGCTTCATCTCTCAGGTTGAGCCTAAAAATGTTGGAATGGCTCTTAAAGATCCGCCATGGGTTGAGGCGATGCAAGAAGAATTGGTTTAGTTTAGGAAGCTTGATGTATGGAAGTTAGTTGACTTACCTCAGGGTGAATCTTCTCTATCAACGCGATGGGTTTTTCGTTGTAAAAAGGATGACAAAGGTGTAGTCACTCGCAATAAGGCTCGGTTGGTGGTTAGAGGTTTTGAG
>CM067174.1:65484549-65563750 GCA_034093135.1 Erigeron breviscapus | reverse complement strand
ATTAATGTGTAAAAGTTGCTTTGCAGATAGCGACAACTTATAATATATTCGTTGTCATGGGCTAGTGATCCCTTATACTTGTGCTTTTGGTACTTATGTATGTAACACCCCAACTATGGTGGAATAATGGGATGCCACGAAAAGCACAACATGACATGGAATTACATAGATACTACTAAATGAACAAGAACAAAAGAACAAATTAATTTAAAAGTACGAGGTGCATTATTACATAAATCATTTCCTAAAGAAGCGTACAATCCAGCCTTTTAAGCAATAGTTTGTCTAACAAAAGGAACTCTAATCTCCTTGTCCAATCACTAGATGCTAGCAACCTCAACCTCGATTAGCTTGATTCCCTGAAAAGTATACTAAATCGTGTCAACACAAAGGTTGGTGAGTTTGTAGGTTTAAGTACAAAAGAACTAGTGAGAACGAAAGAACCTTTAAGTACCATGAAAATCTTAAGAAACGTTAGTGTCGATATAAAAGAACGTAGTTGTACAATATAACATAGTGTAGGATTACTTGCTAAATAACTCGCACACATATAAGCACATATGACACATAAGAACTACCCCTTGCCAGGTCAAGTACCGGACGCTATTCTCCGCGTACCTAGTAGCCAGTACCGGACGCTCTTCTTCGCGTACTGATGACATGAGTACCGGACGCTTATCTCCGCGTACTCTGAGACAATCACGGACGCTCTTCTCCGTATGCCTCACGCACAGTCTTAAATAAGAACACATAATAGTACAAACAAAATAATCCTACAAGTACGAAGCACCACAAAATATTGTACACAAAAGATTTTATCGATAGTTTTTGGTTAAAAGAACAAGTATACTTTTCACCCCAAAGCACATGAAAAAGAGGGGCTACGAAACTCACCTGATGCTCTCCTGCAAGCTAAATACACGAACAAGCGAATAGAACGTCCAAAAGTATCAACCTATAACACATACGAAGTTCATAAAGTTGGAACGTTATGTACCCTAAGAAATGCCATTAGTTTACTTTTAGAAAGCATTTATGTTTTTAAATTAGTTGACCAAAAGTCCTATATAACGCTGAACAATTTTATAAGTTTTGACCATTTGAGTGTTTCTGACCATTTGAGTGTTCTTAACGATTTGAGTGTTTCTGACCATTTGAGTGTTCCTGACCATTTGAGTGTTCTTCACGATTTGAGTGTTTTTGCCCATATTTGTGCGTTTCCTCTAAGAACTCTCAAAATGTTTAACTTTGAAATCGTTGTTAGTTTTTCAGATCCGGATGTACTTTTAGGTTTCTTGTTAGTATGGAAAAACAATATTAAGCTTACGGACCTTAACACGGACTAGAAACATGAGACCCATTTTGACACGTCCCAAGGTGTATCAATATACCAAAGTATATTGTACACAGAACAGTTGTAGAGGGGGGTGAATACAACTTTCTTCGATCTTTACAAACTTTTAAATAAAACGTTTTAAAGATTCAGTTTATATATTAAGTAAGTAAAGAACAGGAATCAATGAAACAGTAAAGCAGAAAAGTAAATGAAACATTCTTGAACACAGATTGTAGTTTTCAATGTAATCCTTTATTAAGAAATGATCTATACAAAGAATTACAGGGTTGTTGTGGAAACAAGATAGCCTATAGATATCTAAACAACCCTTTGAAATGACAAACTACAATCAATAAGTTTCTACTCAAGAGAATCAGCCCAAGCTGATCTCAAACAGACTAAGTTGTGTGTAAGAGCAAAGAAAACTTTGTGTGAAGAATGATTTTCCGGAATGCCACACATATGCAATCAAGGATTGAGGCTTTTATAGGCGAAAGCCCTTATTCACTTGGTGTCCAATTCAAGCACGTATCGATCTTCCATTGGAGAACAGAGGAATAGTTGATCGTGCCTTCTCATAGTACTTGTGGTCCCCAAAGTATTGCCACTCATTCTTTTTTCATCCAATAAGAGTATGGACACGCATATGTAAATTCAACCACCAACCTGGATCCTAGGAACCTTCCTAGTCACGTCATTTGTCCTTATCAACAATCCAGGTTGTTATCTTCACTTGATTGTCAGACACAGATTGGGCCATTTGTCAAAGCACCAATATGCCTAAGTATCTCCAAGCTGACTGCTAATCCCAAGTTTCCTTCCACTACCAGCTTGGTCTTCTATCTTCAATCCTCCTCTTCAACTTGGATTGAATGCTATAAACATTGTTGATGCAGCTTGAACAACACTTGCTTCCATATGATTACAATTACAAAACATGAAGCATGATCCGGGTAAGAAATAGATCGTAAGTTGTGTCAGCTTAGTCTGATCCAGATCAAATTACAAGAACCAAAAGATTTTTAAGTGCTTATAAGTCAGATTTGTCATCACCAAATTTACAATGAACATTGGGACTCAACAATCTCCCCCTATTTGATGATGACAAAACCCAACACACTTCTAACTATCAGCCTACAAAGAATCGAAGTAAAGCTTGTGACCCTTTGAATCTTTTGGGTTCTTTTTATCTGATATGAAGTTCTAACAAAGAAATTGAATTTGTGCAACTACTTTTGCATATATTGTAAATGAAAATATATACAAGATAAGAAACTATTCCCCAATCATTTCTACAGCTTCTTGTTTGACTTCATAGGATGGGGCAATAGTCACACTCAAATTTCTATCTAGACCCTCATTGATGAGGAACTGCTCATACCCATTACCTTGATCACTAAAATTGACACATAATCTGTACAAGGTAAATAGGTGCATATGTGGTACCTTCTTTAGCTCAGCAGTCCTTTGAAACACCAATTGGCCTCTAGCATTCACAAAGTACATTCCATGCTCAGGTTCAGTGATGAACAACCCACTTCTTGCATTTTCAACACCAGCAGGTAGAGACAGATCAAGATGATTCAGAATCTTGTCAAGAGCTTCAGGAGATAATAGATCAAGTAACTCAGAAGGGTTCAAGTTTTTGAGAAAATCTGTATGATCACCTTCAGGAGCCTTAATTCTTCCATGTCTTCTCTTCTTCTTCTTGAGTGGCTCAACTGACTCATCTTCATCATCCATATCATAAGTTAACGTCTTGGAAGTCCAGTGATGTCAATCTTGAAATTAACAATTGTAGCAAACTTCTTTTTCAATGGCTTCCAAGACTGTCTTTTGATGAATGCCAGGAATACCAGTAATGATGTTATGCAATTCAACCCACTTAGGGTATCTCAAATCAAACAAATTATCAAGATCACAAGTTTCACTGCTTGTCTCACATCCTTCTCTTGTGATCCTGATACAGGGAATGGACTGTCCTCTTTTCCTTTTTAATTGACACTTAGTGATCAGCTATGGATATCTTCTATACTTAATTCTTTCAGTCACCTTTCTCTTTCTCCAGAGCTTCCCACTGATCATGGAATTCAGCAGTTGCTTTCACATCTTTCAACTTTTGTGATGGTTTTGAGTGAACCACCACTTTCTTTTTGCCTTTGGCCTTGCCTTTGCCCTCTTTCTTCTTTGATCCCACAGCAGCAAGTTCTTCTTCATCTTCTTTGTTCAATGTTTCTTGAAGAATCTTGGCAATCTCTGGATCAGATTGGGTCTTTTTCGCATTTTCCCTTTTCCTGTCTTCCTTCAACATTTTGTATGCCCTCTCAACTGTTACACCAATCAGTTTAGCCTGTTGCTCTACAGCCTCCCAATCTCTTTCTTCCTCAGTTAGAACCTTCACACCACTTAAACCAGCTTCAGTAGGTCTTTTCTTCAACATAAACTGATTCAAAGTTGTGTTGTCTTCACTTGAAGAGGATTCTGCAAGTTTTTCTTTGGGAGCTGGGTCAACTTGAGATGACACAGCTTGTAGAGGGTCAGCTTGGGAAGACTTTTCTTTTGCCCCACCATCTTCTTCAGTATGTTCCCTCCTTATCTCTTCAACAACATTCATCACCACATCAGTTTCCCCCTCAATTGTTTCACCCTTCTCACCAGCCTCTTCATTCATACTTCCAACACTCTTTTCACCACCAGACTCAGACTCTGGTATTTTTATCTCCTTGTCAGCTTCCTTCTCAACTTCCACCTTTTCCTTATTTGAACCAAACACAACAAGCCTCCTATCATTGGCCTCCCCCTCATCTCTAGCCTTCCTTTGTCTTTCTTTCAGCTTTTCAAAGTACTTATCAACTTCTATGTCAACCTGAACTCTTTCTCTTTCTTTTTCTTGGTCTTCTTGCACAACTTCAGCAGCACTCTTCTCCCCTTTTTTGTCATCATCAGCAGGGAAAGAGCTAACTGGAGTGGCAAAGACTCCACTGAGTTTGTTATTGATCAAGTCGATTTTGAAGTTGTTGACACAGCAGGATCTGAATAGATTAACATAATCAGCATGCAGGGATGCAATGTTTGATTTTACACCCTTTGAAACTTCTACCAATTCTTTCTTGAAATCAGCTTGAGATTTGTTGGCAGAATGGAGCTCAATGGTGACATCTCTAGTAAACTTGTTTGCATTCTTTTCAAACTGACCCAGAGTGCTCTTGTATCTTTCCTTTTCTTCATTGATGGCTTTTGTGAGACCATCAAGAGACTCTGTCAGCTTGAGTTGGTTCTTCTGCATCAGATCAAATGCCTTCTTAACATTTTCTTCCAGTGCAGTCTGATCATGACACAACTTCTCCACTTTCTTATCCATCAATTCCTGATCCTTTTGGATCTTTTCCAAGCATTCAGTCAGCTTTGAGCTCTCATCCTTATAGGTTGAAGTGAACTCAGTGAGCTGACCTAACACATATGAAAATGAGATAGTGGCAGCTTGGAAAGAACTTGCAGTTGGCCTAAAGGCCACTGACTCTGGAAAGAGCAGCCTGCAATCTTTAAAATCAGGGTCATTGGGCATATATAGAAGGGGGGTGAAGGTAAGGGAGTTTTGGTGATATTTCTCATGAGAGTGAGTCTCATGAGCAGATCTGTCAGAAATGATAATGTGCTGGTTAGCCTGAGAAGGATTGACTTGTAATTCAGGCTGAGGCACAGTGGGAATATGTTGATCTTGAGATTGATCAACTCCTGCACTGGCATTTTACATCAGAACATCCCTTGAGGATGGATGGGCAGGCACATCATCGAATGAAGAATCACTTCTGGAGATAGTGACTTTATTCTCATCAGCATCGTGAAGACCACCGATGGTTCCCATTGCTGCACATGGGGCTGACATGACCACCTTAAAGAAGGCCATGTAACCTATAGGATCCCTCTGTCCAAGGACAGATGCAGACACAGATCCTGCAGGTGTAATGTTAAGGGTAGAGGATTTCCCTTCAACAATGGTGTGTTGTTGCACCAAGGTATCCTGAGGGAGAATATTTGAGGCTTATACCCCTCCTTGTGACATAAAAGGGGCATTGGCAGCCTGTGCAGACTCAAAGTGTAAGAATGAAGGAGTCTGATCAGCTTGGGGAGGAGAAGCAGTGTCACTAGCGCGTTCAATACTTCTCTCCTTTGGCTGGTCATCCTCAGAATTGATGTGCATTGATTGTGACTCATTTTGGATCTGGGCTGGATCCACTGTTGTCCCTTTAGTGATATAGGTGATTTAGGTTCAGACACAGTTTGACCTTGGGAGAAGGTCTTTGTTTCAATACTGTCACCCTGTTTGGAGGGTTGGGTAGCAGCAGGTGATCCCTTTAACTCGTCTACACTCTTTTGGGAGAGTGTATATGGGCATGGTGAAATGGGCTTATCAGGTTGGGTGGCAGAGTCAGCTTTGGAACTTTCCTCAGCTTTCAATGCACCTTGGGGGACTTTAAGCCTTATTGTTGTTGATTTGTCAACCCTAGAAGCTGATACATATTTCCTTTTTGATCTTTGCTTTTTAACATTGTGAGGTACAAAGTCCTCAACAATGGGTGTTTTAGAAGGGGATTTTGAAGAAATGGATGAGGGTGTGGCTAGGGTGGCTGATGATTTGGCCAACCCTTCACCCTCTTTTGAAGGAGAAGAAGATTGAATAGATTTGGAAGAGTTTGAGGGATTCAGAAGCATGTGTACCTTGGTCCCCCTGATTAGCAGATTGAGTGTCAGACTCAGATCGCGTCGAAGAAGGGACAACTTCCTCTCTCTCCCTTTCCCTGCAATAATTAAGGTAGGTCTGCATTGCTGGGGTCAGACCCTGCGCAGTTACCTTAGGACTATTGAAAATGTTATTATTTATGGCCTTACATTCAACAGTCTGACCAGTTGCCAGACTGAAATCACCATTAAGAATGGCTTCAATAATAAGTGCAAGAATCCTACCATATAGTACGGAAAGACTCTTATTGTTGACTCGGCCAACTAAGTCCTTAAAAATTACAGCAGCAAAATCTATTCTGGTCATAGTAACCATAGCATGAAAATATTGCAATTCTAAAGCATTAGGTTAGTCAAAGTTGTCTGCCTTTACTTGTAAAGATTTTGAAATTGTGCTCAAAAGATAGTTCCATATTCCAGTTAAGTATTTCATTTTAACTACTGAAGCCAATGGACCATCATAACCAACATCTTGTAAAACACTTTTGGCTTCAGCATGAGACACTAAACTTTCATAAATATCATCAGACATATAAGACAGCTCAAATGCAGACCTAATCCTCTTAAGAGAGATATATACCTTTTTCTTACCATTGAGGATTGTGCCATAGATCGCAGGATCTCCTTCTTTGTTCTGACCAACATAGCAGCTTGCCCAAAATTCACAAAGAAGATCTTTGAATACCACCATTGGTTGCTCAATCAACATTTTACCAAATGGATGATGCCATAAGAATGACACCACTTCTCCATACCCCTTAGCCCAGGCAGGAGGATGAACATTGGCAGAAACGAGATTGACAATCTTGATTTTACCTGTATCAAGATCAGCAGGAACAACAACAACCTTATCTCCCACCACATATGGTGAAAGCTTATTTACGCTTACCGGAGCTGGGTATAGGACATCAGATTCAGATGAAGAATCTGATTTAGAATTATTAGCAGGAGGAGAAATAGATGATGATGCCAGTTTAAGAAATAAGGATTTTTAGAAGAGGAGTTTTGAGAAATCGATAGAACATTATACAGATTTGAGAAAATGAGAGAGATTGATTGAGAGAAATGAAAGAGTGATTTGGGGTTTAGGTTAAGTTTGAGTATATATACTTTATTAAATAAATAAATTATTCAAAATTAACCGTTCGAGAATTGGAGAGAGAAAGAATTTGATTGGAGAATGAACAAGTAGTGGGAGTACTTTTTGTAGTAAAAGTCGTTGCCACTACACGTGTCAGTTACCAATTAAATAGAAAATGGATAAATAAGTAAACTAAATAAAATAATGTAAATAATAAAACGCACTGAGATATTTAATAACAAAAATAACCACTGAGTTGGGTCAGACTCAGCTTACCCTCGTTTCCTTAGAAAATCACCAAGTGTGGGAGAGTAGTCTGGGTCAGACACAGCTTACCCTCAAAATTTAAGAATATCTTTAAGGGGTCAGATTTGTTATTACTTATCTCACTGCATCTTACACATTTAACATACCCAGCTTACTAATGAGATAGTTGAACCTTGATTCATCCAATGGCTTTGTAAATAAGTCAGCTAATTGATTATCTGTTGGAATGAAGTGGGGTTCAGCATCTTCTTTTATCACATGATCTGTAATGAAATGATATCTTATATCAATGTGCTTGGTCCTTGAATGTAGCACATGATTGTTTGAGATTGCTATGGCACTGGTATTGTCACAAAAGATTGGAGTTTTAGATGCAGTGACACCATAGTCTTGAAGCTGATATTGCATCCAAAGAACTTGAGAGCAACAACTTCCAGCAGCAACATACTCAGCTTCTGCAGTAGAAATAGAAACTGAGTGCTGCTTTTTGCTGGACCAGCTTACAAGTCTATTGCCAAGCAGTTGACATGCTCCTGAAGTGCTTTTTCTATCAATCTTACAGCCTGCAAAGTCAGAATCTAAATAGCCAATTAGATCAAATCCTGAGTCTTTGGGATACCAAAGACCCAGATTGGGACTACCTTTAAGGTATCTAAAGATTCTTTTCACAGCCTTAAGATGAGATTCTTTTGGACTAGCTTGATATCTTGCACAAAGACATGTAGCAAACATAATATCAGGTCTACTAGCAATTAAGTAAAGTAATGATCCTATCATACCCCTGTAAGTTGTGGTGTCAACAGATTTGCCATTCATATCTTCACCCAGCTTATCACCAGTTCCCATAGGAGTTTTCATAGGTGAGCAATCACTAAAACCAAATTTGTTTAAGAGATCTTTAACATATTTTCCTTGGTTTATGAAAATTCCATTTTTAGTCTGTTTTACTTGTAAACCCAGAAAATAGTTTAGTTCTCCCATCATGCTCATTTCATACTTTTTAGACATTAATTCAGAAAACTTTTTGCAAAGTCTTTCACTGCTAGACCCAAATATGATATCATCTACATAAATTTGCACAAGTAGAATATCACCATTATACTTTCTCACAAACAAAGTCTTGTCAACATTACCTCTTTTGAACTTATTTGCCAGTAAAAACTTGGACAACGTATCATACCATGCCCTTGGAGCTTGTTTCAAGTCATAGAGAGCTTTGTCAAGCTTGAACACATGGTTAGGAAACTTTACATTTTTAAAACCTGGAGGTTGTTCAACATAGACTTCTTCTTCCAATTTCCCATTCAGAAATGCACTTTTCACATCCATTTGATAGACTTTGAAACCTTTGTGAGCAGAGAAGGCTAAGAACATTCTGATTGCCTCCAGTCTTGCCACAGGAGCAAAAGTTTCATCATAATCAATTCCATCTTCTTGTCTGTAACCAAGAGCTACCAATCTTGCTTTGTTTCTGGTCACAACACCCCTTTCATCCATTTTGTTTCTGTAGACCCACTTAGTACCAATCACAATTTTGTGATGAGGTCTTGGAACAAGTTCCCAAACCTTGTTTCTTTCAAACTGTGTTAATTCATCTTGCATGGCATTTACCCAAGATGGATCTTCCAGGGCTTCATCAAACTTAGTTGGTTTCATCTTACTTACAAAATTAACAAACATGCAAAAACTGCATGTGGCCTTCCTTCTTGATTTAACACCAGAGAGAGGATCACCAATGGTTTGATTGATTGGATGACTCCTTGTCCATTTGGTTACATGAGTTGAATTGTTTGCAACTGGGACAATGGACTGATTCAGATTTGAAGGTCCAGCATGATCAGCTTGAAGAATGGGCTGATTAGGTGGGATTGGAGTAATGGAATCTGAGCCAGCTTGAGCATCATTTGATGGATTAAGAATAATTTCTTCAGTAGGAGTTGGATCAACTTACACATTTTTAAAGATTGGAACATCTTCTTCTTCTCCAATGGGTTGCTCCCCCTGAGTTTGAGCATTCTTAGATCCAACTGGAGGATTAGTTGGAGGCTCATTCTCAGGTGTAGCCAGTTCTTCAAAATTGAAATCTTCATCTTCAGGAGGAGAGCTAACTGGACTTGAACAACCTTCATCAATACTCACATGCACAGAGTTTTCAATTGTTTTGGTTCTTTTGTTATAAACTCTGTATGCCTTCATCATTGTTGCATATCCAAGTAGGATACCTTCATCAGCTTTCTCATCAAACTTTCCAAGATGGTCTTTCTGATTTAGAATGTAGCAAGGACTCCCAAACATTCTTAGGAAACCAATTTCTGGTTTTCTTCCCCTAACAAGTTCATATGCAGTCTTCTGGTGTCTTTTCACAATAAGAGATCTGTTCTGGGTAAAGCAGGCTGTGTGAACTACTTCAGCCCAGAAATGAGACTTGACATTGTTTTGAGCCATCATGGATCTTGCGGCTTCAATAAGAGTTCTGTTTCTTCTTTCTGCAACACCATTTTGTTGAGGAGTTCTAGCAGCTGAGTAGACTTGTGAAATTCCCTTTTCACTGCAGAATGAATTAAGAGTGATATTCTTAAATTTAGTACCATTATCACTTCTTAATTGCCTTACAGGCCTCTTGTATAGAATTTCAACTTGCTTGATAAAATGAATAATGCTGTCAGCAGCTTCACTCTTGTGCTTAAGAAAGAAAACCCAGGTATATCTTGAAAATTCGTCAACTATAACCAAGGAGTACCTCATTCCAGTGAATGAAGGAGTACTAATTGGCCCAAATAGGTCCATATGAAGCAGATCCAGACAATTATCAATGGTTGAGCATGTTTTAGATTGAAAGTAGCTTTGTGTTGTTTGCCTTTCTCACAAGTACCACACTGCTTGTCTTTCTCATAGTTTATTACAGGAAGACTAGACACCAATTCTTTCTTACACAACTTGTTGATGTCTTTAAAATTCATATGAGACAGCCTTTTATGCCATAACCAGTTCAGCTCATCTTGAGTCTTTGACATGAAACATATTTCTCTTGTCACAGTTGGTTTCCTTATGTCAAAAGAATACAAAGACTCATCCCTTTTTGCTTCAAGAACCACATTGCCTTCTAAATGAAGAACAATTCCCTTACCAGACCTGAATCTCACTTCATAGCTAGCATCACACAATTGACTCACACTGATCAAATTGTGCTTCAAACCATTCACATATGAGACTCTTTTTAAAGTAAGGGGACCATTTGAAAGTATACCAAATCCTTCAGTCTTTCCTTGAGAATCATCTCCAAATGTAACATTAGGACCAACACGAATCCTAAAGCTACAGAGCAGGGACTTACATCCGGTCATATGCTTGGAACACCCACTATCCAAGTGCCAGGTATTATCGTCATGATTACCCTGCATTTTCAATAAGAGATTAGTTCTTTTTGGGAACCCATCCAAGGATGGGTTCACCAGAGCTGATCATCTGGTCTGACTCAGACTGGGAAACAGAACTTAAACTCTTATCACATTTGGACACCCATTGTTGCTTGATCTGTCCTTTACCAGATTTATAATTCTTTTTAGCATCGACAGTGTTACAAACAAAAAACCCTACGCTCTCTCTCCCTCTTATGGCGATTTTTTCCCTCTTTCTTGCCCTAATTTTGACTGATCTTTATTGATTGAATATTGATTATGGATCCTTATTTTTCTTTGAATTCGTTGATTCATTTTCTTTTGTTTAATTGATCTAGGTTTTTCGTTTTTTAAGTTCTTTTTCGCCAAAATCTTACTTTGGTTTTGATTTTCCTGTTTGGTTAGTATTTTGGGTTCTTTTGGTGCTCTGAGTAGTATCCTTGAATTAACCTTGGGTCCTAATCGAATAAGGGTTTCTGGCCGATTTAGGGTTTCTTGGGAGTTAGGGTTTATTGTTTTTCCTTTTGAATATTTGTTTTTCCTTGTTCGTGATCTGATTGCATGGGGGTGGATGGTTGATGAAGAGAGTTGGTTCTGATTTCAATCTTGATTTATTACGTGAGAGACTTGATCGTATTAAAAGTATGCAGGGTGTACCGACCCAACCTTTTAGAATACTTAAACGTTCGGATGGAGAAAACCCTAATCTTGGGGTAAACCCTAATCCTCCTTCGTGTGTTTCAAAGGAGGGTGGTGTGCAGAATGATGAACAACATGTCAATGTTTGTTCTAATAAGAATATGGATGCAAATGCTAGTTCTGGTCCTACTGACTCTGTAGCTGGTCATGAACCAGATGTTGATGAGGCAGCTATGGGTGATAGGATGAAAACTGATGGGATTACAAAGAATGACCAGAAAAAACCTTTGTCTTATGCTTCTGCTGTTTTGAGCGCGACTATGGTGAAGAAAGTTAATTTCAGATCGTTGTCTATGGATAATTCAGTGGAAGGAGCTGATATTGTGATCCCTAAAGCTACTGTAGAACAGGTGAATACCAGGTTTTCAAATACTTTGTATGGGTATTTCTTGGGCAATCGATTGGCGTATCCTATTGTGGAAAACTATGTCAAAATTACCTGGGGGAAATTTGGGTTACGTAATGTCATGATGAACAACATGGGTTATTTCTTTTTCAAATTTGACACAAAAGAAGGTATGGAACAGGTTATGGAACGTGGCCCATGGATCATTAGGTCTGTTCCTATTCTTCTTAGTGTATGGAACCCGAATTCGAGTCTTTCAAAGAAAGAAATAACAATGGTGTCAGTTTGGGTGAAAATGCATGACGTTCCGTTGGCTGCATTTTCTGAGGATGGTTTAAGTATGATCCCTACAAAGGTGGGTAAACCAATTATGTTAGATTCATATACAAGTAATATGTGTGTGAATTCATGGGGAGGGCACAGTTATGTACTGGCATTAATAGAATTAGATGCAGCACAAGAACTCCGTAAAGAAGTAGTTATTGCCATTCCTTCTTTGATTGAGGATGGTCATTCTCTTGAGACTGTTAGGATTGAGTATGAATGGACACCACCGAGATGTAACGAATGTCAAGTTTTTGGTCATACCCATGTTCAATGCCCTAAATGTGTGATTGAAACAAAAGGAAAAGAACAGGTTGTGATACAGGAGGATGGTTTTAGAGTAGTTTCTCGCAAAAAAAAGTAAAGGCACGACCAATCAGTCGAAACAGGTAGAAGGAATCAAACTTTCTAAACCAAAGCCTCATTTTGTTTATAGACCAAAGCAGATGTCTGATCAGACAAAGGTATCTTCTAAATCTGGTTCAACGTCTAGGTAAACTCTGAAATTCCATTGCATAATCCATATAGTTCATTGAGTGATTATGGGACACATGATGTACCTCTTTTTCAAGTGCCTGATCCGGATAATGATCATGAGAAAGGGCTGTTGGAGAAAGGGGAGGAAGAGGATAGTGATATAGAGGAGATTGAAATCTTTGAAAATGAGACATCTACGTTCATGGCAAATCAAAATTCTGAGGGGGCAAGCACTCCCGGTAATGATGTTTCTCATGTATAATATAGCGTCATGGAATGTTAGAGGTATGAACCAAGACCCCAAACAAAGAGAGAAGAAACAGGTTATTGTTGATAATCATTTATGTGTTTATGTTATCTTGGAGTCTCATGTTTCATCGTTAAAGCTAGATAATCTATGTTCAAGGGTTTTCCCAAATTGGACTTGGACTTCTAATGTAGCTGTTTGTTCTAAGGGAGTCAGAATTATTATTGGGTGGGATCCGGCTATTGTAGACTTAATGGTTGTGTCGCAATCGGATCAAGCAATACATAGTCAAATCTTGTTTAAGAAATGATAACAAAATGTTGTTGTGTTCATTTGTTTATGCGCATAATAGCTATATTCAAAGGCGTGATTTGTGGCATGAGATTGATTTACACAAATATTCCGTGAGAGATAAGCCTTGGTGTATCTTGGGGGATTTTAATGCTGCATTGAAAATGGATGATAAAGCAACAGGTTCTTCCTATTCTGATATTTCAATGCGTGAGTTTAATGATTGTGTGGACTCAATTGAAGTCTCGGATGTAAACCAAACGGGGCTGAACTTGGTCTCAAAAACCAAGAGGGGTGGATGGAGTCTTAAAGAATAGATAGAATTATGGCTAATACTGATTTTTTTGATGTGTTTATTGGTGCTAATGCAATTTTTTAGCCTTACAGAATATCAGATCATTCTCTGGCTATCCTAAGAATCCCTACGATGGTGTCTTCCAAACGAAAGCCTTTCAAATTTTCGAATTTGTTAGTGCATAATGAAAATTTTTTGCAGGTTGTGGATAGTCATTGGAACTTGGATATAGCTGGTGTTTCCATGTATCCATTAGTGAAAAAGCTATAAAATCTAAAGAAACCTTTACGAAAATTGCTCTACAGCAAAGGAAATCTCCATGATAAGGTTACTAAAATTTGATTTGAGTTAGGCGAGGTACAAAAGGCCTTGGATTCTGATCCAACTAATTTAGTACTTCGTGAGGAGGCAACGGCATATTTAGGAGCTTATAATGAAGATGTTCTAGATGAGGAAAGATTCTTGAAACAAAAAGCAAAGGTGAATTGGCTTTGGGTTGGGGATTCGAATTCTGCCTATTTTCATAAGGTAGTAAAAAGTCGAGCCTCTAGGAACATGATTGATTCGGTGTTGGATACTCATGGGAGTCGGTTTGATGGTAATAGTGTACCTCAAGTTTTTGTGGATCATTACACTAATTTCTTGGTTAAGGTTGGGACCATTCAACCGATTATGACTCAAGGACTGTTTACAAGGAGACTTTCTGATGCTCAATGTTCAAATATGGTGAGAACGGTTAGTGATGATGAGATCAAAGATACACTTTTTTCCATAGGGGATGATAAAGCACCTGGGCCAGAAGGTTATTCAGTAGCTTTTTTCAAGGGAGCATGGTCAATTCTTGGTAATGATGTTATTCAGGCAGTGAAGACGTTTTTTGTGAGTGGTAAGCTTCTTAAAGAAGTTAATCATACTATAATATCATTGCTGCCTAAAGTTAAGGCGCCCTCTCGGGTTAGTGATTACCGTCCTATTTCGTTGTGCAATGTGATTTTTAAGTGTATTACAAAGATTATCGCTAACCGAATTAAGGACTCTCTTGGTGATTTGATTACTATTAATCAGTCTGCTTTCGTTCCTGGTTGAAGAATAACTGATAACATCTTATTAACCCAAGAGCTTATGCATAATTGTCACTTGGATAGGGGTCCTCCTCGTTGTGCTTTCAAAGTTGATATTCAAAAAGCATATGACACGGTTGATTGGAGGTTTTTGAAGATAATTTTAGTCAACTTCGGTTCCACCAACAGATGATATATTGGATTATGGAATGCGTGACAACTGCTTCTTTTTCCGTTTGTATTAATGGTGCTCTTCATGGTTTTTTTTAAAGGGAAACGTGGTCTTCGGCAAGGAGATCCATTATCTCCTTATCTATTCACTCTTGTTATGGAGGTATTATCATTGATTTTGCTTCGCAGGATCAATGAATCTGATCTATTTCAATACCACCATCTCTGTGCCGAGGACAAGATTACGAACCTTTGTTTTGCTGATGACTTATTCATCTTTTTAAGGGGTGATTCTTCTTTAGCTCCTAGTCTTCCTAAAAGTACAGCTTATTTTTGCAATGTTCTTAATCACGTAAAGCTTGCAATTTTAAACATATTGCCTTTTGAGGAGGGTAAGTTGCCGGTTAGATATCTTGGTGTTCCTTTAGTGTCGACCAGATTGGTTTATAGAGACTGTAAGGAGCTTCTTGAAAGAATACGGGATAGGGTAAACAATAGGAAAAGCAAGTTCTTGTCGTTTGCTGGTCGGTTGTAGCTTGTTCAATCAGTATTATCGTGCATGCATGTTTATTAGTCTTCGGTGTTTATTCTACCTGCTAGAGTTATTACTGAAATGGAACAGATTTTGCGTGGTTTCTTGTGGAGTCAAGAAGTGTTAAAGATAGGTCAGGCAAAAGTGTCTTGGGAGGTTGTTTGTTTTCCAAAACAAGAGGGCGGATTAGGTATTCGTCGCTTAGATACTTTCAATGTAGTGTTAATGGCTACTCATGTTTAGAATTTGTTGACATTGAAAGAATCATTATGGGTAAAGTGGATTCACTCTCATAGGCTTCGTGGTAAAGTTTTTGGGAGGTTCCTTGAGAGGCAATTTGTCTTGGAGTTGGAGGAAATAGCTCCAAATCCGACCATTGATAAGAAAATATTTCTGGCATGTTTTGGGTGATGGTAATTCGACATCAGCTTGGTATGATTACTGGGCTGATTTTTGTCCTATTTCTAATCTTGTTACTCCTTGAATGATTTATGATGCAGGTTTCAACTTGAATTCAAAAGTAAATGACATTGTTGACAATGGTGTGTGGAAGCTGCCTTCACAATGTAGCAATGAGATCTTGTTAAATGATGTGCCTCCTTTACAGGTGGGTTCGACTGATATAGTAAAATGGAGAACAGCTGCTGGTCGTCTTGAGGATTTTTCTGTTTCTATTGCTTGGGATGATTTGCGTACAAGGGCCCCTATGGTGGACTGGTATCATATTGTGTGGTTTAAGCAATGTATCCCCAAGTACTCCTTTTTGCTTTGTCCGGTTATTAAGAGAAAATTGAAGACACAGGACATGCTTCAGCCGTGGGACATTCAAAATAATAATTCTTTGGACCTGGTTTGTTCGTTTTGTGGCTTGGAGCCTGATTCTCGTTCGCATCTCTTCTTTGAATGTGATGTTAGGTCCAGATTTACTGGACTCTCTCCAGACTCGACTACTGGAGCCTTACTGAAGATCTGTCCAGAAACGTGTTCTACTGGACCTACTCCAGACTTGGAATCTGGAGTCCCTCTGAAGATTTGTCCAGAAATAATGGAAGACCAGTAAGCAAATACTTGTATAGGAAATCTGGAGTATTCTCCAGATTAGCTCACTGGACTTCAACCCAGTCCAGATCTACTCTACTGAAGACGTTCTCACTGAAATCAAAGACTAAAGTCAGAATAAAGAAGACTGACAAATGGCGGAGTCCACTGGAAGTCTTACCAGATCTGTACACTGGAGGATTGTGTAACAACCCTCAATTTCCGACTAGGACAATTTACTTAGACTTATCTAGGTATCTATCCCTAGAGGTTTATTAAGAGAATTGACCTTCTAGACATTTCGGCATGGTGATAATTGCCCTCTAGTTCAATGAAGTATTGTAGGTGACTAGCTATCTTATAAATGTCCAACAAATCAATCACCAAACCAATTTAAGTAAATATGACATGAGAATAAAGATTTCTATCTCAAAGCATATTTATAAATTAATATGTACATAAAAGTGTTTAAATAACAATAAGTATATATATATATGCTAAAATAAATACAAGTTTATAAATAAAGGCTTATGTAACAAATTAAAAACACAAAAATATATACATACATATACATATACACATACTAGAATAAAAATGTACTTACACTACAAACTAATACAAATAACCTTACAAAATACATATACAAACACCTAACTCATACATACATTCATACACCCTTATACACTTATAAAATAATAAAAAAAAAAAGTGAGAAACCCTACCCTTATACCCTTGGCCGCCCCCCCCCCCCTCACACACATTCAACACATTTTTCACACACACATTTTCTCTCATCCAAAAACTCTCTCTTTTCCTCTCAAATTTTCTGCACATTTCTCTCTTTCTCCTCTCCCATTTTTGGCTCAAATAATCAAGAAAAACAAGAACAAAAATCAATCTAAACTATATTAATAATAAGGGTTAAGCAAGGGTTGTTTCAAGATAAGATTAAGGGTTGTTTCAAGATAAGATTAAGGGTTGTTTCAAGATAAGATTAAGGGTTGTTTCAAGATAAGATTAAGGGTTGTTTCAAGATAAGATTAAGGGTTGTTTCAAGATAAGATTAAGGGTTGTTTCAAGATAAGATTAAGGGTTGTTTCAAGATAAGATTAAGGGTTGTTTCAAGATAAGATTAAGGGTTGTTTCAAGATAAGATTAAGGGTTGTTTCAAGATAAGATTAAGGGTTGTTTCAAGATAAGATTAAGGGTTGTTTCAAGATAAGATTAAGGGTTGTTTCAAGATAAGATTAAGGGTTGTTTCAAGATAAGATTAAGGGTTGTTTCAAGATAAGATTAAGGGTTGTTTCAAGATAAGATTAAGGGTTGTTTCAAGATAAGATTAAGGGTTGTTTCAAGATAAGATTAAGGGTTGTTTCAAGATAAGATTAAGGGTTGTTTCAAGATAAGATTAAGGGTTGTTTCAAGATAAGATTAAGGGTTGTTTCAAGATAAGATTAAGGGTTGTTTCAAGATAAGATTAAGGGTTGTTTCAAGATAAGATTAAGGGTTGTTTCAAGATAAATTAAGGGTTGTTTCAAGATAAGATTAAGGGTTGTTTCAAGATAAGATTAAGGGTTGTTTCAAGATAAGATTAAGGGTTGTTTCAAGATAAGATTAAGGGTTGTTTCAAGATAAGATTAAGGGTTGTTTCAAGATAAGATTAAGGGTTGTTTCAAGATAAGATTAAGGGTTGTTTCAAGATAAGATTAAGGGTTGTTTCAAGATAAATTAAGGGTTGTTTCAAGATAAGATTAAGGGTTGTTTCAAGATAAGATTAAGGGTTGTTTCAAGATAAGATTAAGGGTTGTTTCAAGATAAGATTAAGGGTTGTTTCAAGATAAGATTAAGGGTTGTTTCAAGATAAGATTAAGGGTTGTTTCAAGATAAATTAAGGGTTGTTTCAAGATAAGATTAAGGGTTGTTTCAAGATAAGATTAAGGGTTGTTTCAAGATAAGATTAAGGGTTGTTTCAAGATAAGATTAAGGGTTGTTTCAAGATAAGATTAAGGGTTGTTTCAAGATAAGATTAAGGGTTGTTTCAAGATAAGATTAAGGGTTGTTTCAAGATAAGATTAAGGGTTGTTTCAAGATAAGATTAAGGGTTGTTTCAAGATAAGATTAAGGGTTGTTTCAAGATAAGATTAAGGGTTGTTTCAAGATAAGATTAAGGGTTGTTTCAAGATAAATTAAGGGTTGTTTCAAGATAAGATTAAGGGTTGTTTCAAGATAAGATTAAGGGTTGTTTCAAGATAAGATTAAGGGTTGTTTCAAGATAAGATTAAGGGTTGTTTCAAGATAAGATTAAGGGTTGTTTCAAGATAAGATTAAGGGTTGTTTCAAGATAAATTAAGGGTTGTTTCAAGATAAGATTAAGGGTTGTTTCAAGATAAGATTAAGGGTTGTTTCAAGATAAGATTAAGGGTTGTTTCAAGATAAGATTAAGGGTTGTTTCAAGATAAGATTAAGGGTTGTTTCAAGATAAGATTAAGGGTTGTTTCAAGATAAGATTAAGGGTTGTTTCAAGATAAGATTAAGGGTTGTTTCAAGATAAGATTAAGGGTTGTTTCAAGATAAGATTAAGGGTTGTTTCAAGATAAGATTAAGGGTTGTTTCAAGATAAGATTAAGGGTTGTTTCAAGATAAATTAAGGGTTGTTTCAAGATAAGATTAAGGGTTGTTTCAAGATAAGATTAAGGGTTGTTTCAAGATAAGATTAAGGGTTGTTTCAAGATAAGATTAAGGGTTGTTTCAAGATAAGATTAAGGGTTGTTTCAAGATAAGATTAAGGGTTGTTTCAAGATAAATTAAGGGTTGTTTCAAGATAAGATTAAGGGTTGTTTCAAGATAAGATTAAGGGTTGTTTCAAGATAAGATTAAGGGTTGTTTCAAGATAAGATTAAGGGTTGTTTCAAGATAAGATTAAGGGTTGTTTCAAGATAAGATTAAGGGTTGTTTCAAGATAAGATTAAGGGTTGTTTCAAGATAAGATTAAGGGTTGTTTCAAGATAAGATTAAGGGTTGTTTCAAGATAAGATTAAGGGTTGTTTCAAGATAAGATTAAGGGTTGTTTCAAGATAAGATTAAGGGTTGTTTCAAGATAAATTAAGGGTTGTTTCAAGATAAGATTAAGGGTTGTTTCAAGATAAGATTAAGGGTTGTTTCAAGATAAGATTAAGGGTTGTTTCAAGATAAATTAAGGGTTTTTAAGATAAATTAAGGGTTGTTTCAAGATAAGATTAAGGGTTGTTTCAAGATAAGATTAAGGGTTGTTTCAAGATAAGATTAAGGGTTGTTTCAAGATAAGATTAAGGGTTGTTTCAAGATAAGATTAAGGGTTGTTTCAAGATAAGATTAAGGGTTGTTTCAAGATAAGATTAAGGGTTGTTTCAAGATAAGATTAAGGGTTGTTTCAAGATAAGATTAAGGGTTGTTTCAAGATAAGATTAAGGGTTGTTTCAAGATAAGATTAAGGGTTGTTTCAAGATAAGATTAAGGGTTGTTTCAAGATAAGATTAAGGGTTGTTTCAAGATAAGATTAAGGGTTGTTTCAAGATAAGATTAAGGGTTGTTTCAAGATAAGATTAAGGGTTGTTTCAAGATAAGATTAAGGGTTGTTTCAAGATAAGATTAAGGGTTGTTTCAAGATAAGATTAAGGGTTGTTTCAAGATAAGATTAAGGGTTGTTTCAAGATAAGATTAAGGGTTGTTTCAAGATAAGATTAAGGGTTGTTTCAAGATAAGATTAAGGGTTGTTTCAAGATAAGATTAAGGGTTGTTTCAAGATAAGATTAAGGGTTGTTTCAAGATAAGATTAAGGGTTGTTTCAAGATAAGATTAAGGGTTGTTTCAAGATAAGATTAAGGGTTGTTTCAAGATAAGATTAAGGGTTGTTTCAAGATAAGATTAAGGGTTGTTTCAAGATAAGATTAAGGGTTGTTTCAAGATAAGATTAAGGGTTGTTTCAAGATAAGATTAAGGGTTGTTTCAAGATAAGATTAAGGGTTGTTTCAAGATAAGATTAAGGGTTGTTTCAAGATAAGATTAAGGGTTGTTTCAAGATAAGATTAAGGGCCGTTTCAAGCAAAACTTTCAAAATAAAAGTTGTAGATAAAAGAGTTAAGTTTAACCTCCAACTAGAATCACTCAAAAATACTAAACCAAACCAAAGATATGATTTTTCTACCAAAAGTGGTCAAAACTGGATTTTTGTTTTGATGTTGAGTCAAGTTTGAAGATTTTTAATTCCTTAACTAATAGGTTTCAGAAGTTTAAACTTGGTGTGAACTGAGTTCAAAGTGTCCCTAACTTAAAATAAAATTGGGAGATTTTTCTTAAATGTCCATCATAGAAATCTTTTATAAAATATCTTGAGTCGCACAGCAGCTCTTGTTCTGACCAGTTTTGGTTTGGTAATTTTTAGAGATAGTAAACAATGTCTAAAAATTTAGCAAAAATTCACATAAATATAGGACACCTATATGTCTCTGTATAAAAATCACCAACGTCCAAATAATTCAACTTAACCAAGAATGACTACTCAACATTTTATAAAAATAAATGTTAAAACAGAAAATTCCAAGTAAAAGTTCTTCACAACAAAATAAGCTAAAAGTCACTAGATTGCAACTCTAACCAACTCCAACAATCTCGTAACAAAAAATATTATAAACCTATTGAGAATATGTCAAATAAAAGTTATAAAACTTAACCTGGTTATTAAATGGCAAAGACAAGCCTACAAATCACTAATTCGGTTCATATAAGCACTAACCGAAAGCTTTAATTTGCACACATCACACCACCACCACTATCACGACTTAAGGCACCAAAATATAATGAACATTCTGTAAATAATGAAATAAGGATGAAAATCCATTTTGACGCATTTGAATTGCTTGGAAAATGAGGCAAAAATCACTATTTCGGTAAACTATTTATAAGCTTAGAATCCTCAAAATGAGCGAGACACAAGAGAGGTTGAATTGATATGATTTTTTCCATGATAAAAGTTGCCTAAAAGGCCTGGGATTTTTAGCCAAAAAGTTGTGTGGTGATTTCTAAGAATTTCTATTAATTATTAAATTTAAATGATAATTAAAAAGGTAAATAAATAAATAAATAAATTATATAAATCATGAAATTGGTTAAATAATCACAACCAATGATGAAAGTGACTAAAACCTACTAGAGTAAAATCATTTTAAGTTAAAGAACAAATGTCATATAATTTAGAAATAATTAAGTAAGTGAAAATCACTAATTAATAACTATTTTTAAATTAATAAGAAAATTTACATAAATAAATATATATATCACAATATTCTAAGTTAAAAAGCATAATAATCAGAATATAACCCAAATATAATTAGCCACAAATTATAAAGGCAAGTGAGGTACTTAAAAGTATTTTTAAAGAATTATTTGGTTAATAAATCAAGAAAATGAATAAATAATTAATTAAATAATATTAAATTAAATACATAGTCATAAATCAGGAAGTATTCATAAATACTAATATTATGAAGTTACTAATGTCAAATATTATAATTAAGCAAAGCACACAATGGGAACCATGATAATCAAAGGCAAGTTACCGAAATTCTAACAACTTATAACTACATATATAATGAAAGTGACCCTTTTACACCAACACTCTCTACAACCAAAAAGATGCAAATATTAACAATATACTTGGATCCCAAAATTTATGACAACATAATGAAAGTGGCATTTCTTAGTGATGGATTAAGATAGGAACTTACGTATATTAGTCCTATCGTAGGGATAGTCTTGGCTTGAAATGCGATTGAGGAATATGACGGATATATGATCAAGGAAGCGATAGATGGGAAGTACCCATTTTGGATAAGTGAATATAATATGCGGTATATCAAGGTGAGTCATAGCCCCCTTTCAAACTCTTTTATGTGTTTTACTTTCGGGGTGAAAAGCATGATAAATAAAATGGCTTTATATATATGAAATGATTCTTGAAAGAATGATTATGAAATGGGTTATATTGTATGTTCAATGTGTTATAAGTTCGCGATGAGCTTGAGTTCTGTCAAGCTGGGATACTTCAGTACACTACTATTAACTCTGATAGTGGAGGCCTGTAGTTAGAGGGTTGCGCAACTAGGAGTCGTCCACTCACCCACTAAATAGGTAACGGTGGAATGTTTGGTCTGCCTTGGTGGCCACCTTCATTACCAGTCTGACCCAAGCGGTGCTCTAACTATCTTTATATATTATTGGTCGTCACCATGGCACGGCCCCAATTGTGATTAAAGCACTTGATTGACAGCTTGTGCTCTGAAATGAAATATTATGTTGTTGGGACATGAAAATGGTCGTAGTAGTGGCTCAAGCATATACTCATTGAATTATGCCTTTTGGCGGAATGGAAATTATTATTGCTGTGGATGGAAATTATTGATTGAACATACGGTTTGGGTATTGGACCTTATATGGAATTTTGAAGGTTGTTGAATTTGGCAATATTGAAGTATTGATGACCAAATGGTTTTGGTATGATAAATGATTAATCGATTGATATATTTTTCTCTCACGATAAATGTGACAAATGAGAACGTTATAATTTACCATGGATTTCTCAACTATTTTGAAATGGATATGTAACGAGATTTACTTGTAAACCTATGCACTCACCAACTACTTTTTCATAGTTGACACTTTTTCTTCATGCTTTTCAGGAATTAGCATAAGCTTTGAGGAATTATATGCATCATGTTTGTTTGCATTGCACTTTGGAGTCAAAGATCAAACCTTGTGACGGGCAATGGAATCCGCCTTGATCATTGTAGTATATCATCTCATGTATTTGTTATGTGTTTCGTGGACTCAATATCCAAGTATGGTAGACGTATTGTACTTGGGAATTGGTTCACATGCTTGTGCATTGTAAAATTATTTTTATCAACTAAAGCTATGGTGAATGCTATCTATTATCCTTTGTTTTGAATACTTGACTTTCGGTACATCTCATCATTCCGCCGTGGTTGGGGTGTTACAGATTGTCAGTGTTCTAGACCTTACAAGTCTGAACACTGATATCGAGTAATTGACTTTTGCCTTTACACACTTTCCAAAGAACAATCCACTTGTTCTTTCCCAAAGTTTATACGTGTGTAAAGGTGGTTGGTTAAAAGGATACAAAGTCATTTGATGTGACTTTATCATTATACCTTATCCAATGCATTTAATGTTCTTATCGGATCATTAAATGCATGCAACCATATTTAGACAGCACAAAATTCACTGGTGAATTTTGTTGCCTATAAATACAAAGTCATTTCCTTGAGAAAAATACTTTTAAGCATACATTTTGCATTAGAGTGAATTTGTCTAAATACTCTCGATCTTAAACTGGGATACTTCACAACTTTAAGTATCTCGATCCAAAAGAGTTATTTGACAAATATAGATCATTTGTAATTCATAGGTTGTTAGGATACATACTTATTTGTATTATCTTCATTCCGCACAACCTTGTATTTTATTTAACATCATAAATAAAATACACCATTGAAAAATACATAATGTTCCACTTTACTTGTTTATTGCTTTAAGTCGTGTATTACCTTATTTATATACTTGCATTTATATTTAAGTAATACTAGTCCATTCTAGTGATTATTAGACTTGTTGTATTTTACACTTTCTAGGTTAACCATCGTATTTCAGGGATTCACATTTGGTATCAGAGCAGAAGGCTAAACATTGCCTAGATCTGTTTCTTTGATGGCTAACCAAGAAAATACACAAGGAAGTTTTAATTTTGGTCCCGATCCTAATGTCAATATTAATGATCAAAATAATGAACCACCTATTGTTAATAACACTAATCCACCCCCTCCTCCTCCTACTCCTGCTTCTCCACACGTGCATGTGCACTATTCAAATAATCCTGTTCCTAAATTCAGTGGGAACAGTGATGAGTTTGGTACGTGGAAGGCTAGGATGGTTTTGCATATCACTGGTATTGAGGGGAACATGATGAAAATCTTAAATGAAGGTCCTTATGTCCCTACATCACCTCTCAATCCCCTTCTTGATCCTTCTAGATCTAGAAGAGGAAGGGAAAAGAGGGAGGAACATTGGTCTGAAGAGGAGAGGAGATTGGTGAATCTAGACACCCTTCTCAAAAACATGATCCTCGGGGCCATTCCAGAAACCCTAATTCCCATACTAGTTCTTTTTCCTAGTGCTAAAACCATGTGGGATGAACTTCTAAACCAGCATGAAGGAGGAGATGACACCATTGTCACCAGAAAGGTCTCCTTAAACAAAAGGTATGAGTCATTTTTTGCTCAGCCTAATGAGTCTCTCACTGGTACTTACACCAGATTTATGAGTATCATAAACCAGTTGAGAGGTCTTGGGGTTGATAAGGACAAGGATATACTTCTGGAGAAATTTTGTGATATTCTACCCACCAAATGGTTTCACATGATCCTGGTCTTACGACAAAGTAAAACTCTACACACACACACTCTCTCAACTCTTTATGGAGCTTTCAGGTACACTGAAGAAAATCAAGCTTAGAGAGTGGTGGCAGAACAAGATGCTTTTAACCATGCCTCCAATAGTCCTAATGTGGTTAGTCATACTGAACCACAAAGTACAACACTGATATATTCTGAGAATTTATTTTCTATGAAGAAGATGGTGTCTGAACTCATGGATTCTGGAGAGTCCAGTCAAATCTCTCCAGACTGTTGTGATGAAACTGATGATGATGACCTCATTGCAATGATTGCTAAAACGTTTAACCGTTTCAAAGCAAGAGCAAATAGTCCATCTGGACAATTTGCATCCAATTCTTCAACTGATAAGACCAATTTGACATGCTTTAAGTGTGGCAAAAAGGGTCATTTCATGAGAGATTGCAGGTCCAGCCAGTTTGTATCCAAGCCTGCTCTATTTTCTTCAAATAATAAGTCTGATGATAGCTATAAATTGAAATATAAAAAGCTTAAGGCCCAGATTTCTCTCATGGCACAACAAATGGAAAACAATAATAAGTGCATGATTGCAACAACTGAAGAAAAGTGGGTTCCTTCTGATGAATCATCTGCTGATGAAGAAGAAGAAAGAGATTGCTGTTACATGGCTCTGGCAGACAAAGAGCACCTGGTGAAGGAAGATGTCACATCTGGACGATGGGTGGACATAGTTATTAAGAAGGTTAGTGATTATGATAGTGCAACTGACCAAGTATTAAAACTGGACATTGCTGAAGCTCTTAATTCTGATTTAATATTTGTAGAAATTGTTAGATCTAATTGTGTAAATGGTCTAGAAACAGATTCTTCTGAAATAACTGTTTTAAAATCAAAATTGAAAGAACTTCAAGACATTGAACTGGCATTTCAAGCCTAGGTTCTGGTAACTGAACAATTGATTCAAGAAAAACAAGATCTTGAAGTCATTTTAGAGAAAGAAAAACTGGTATTTAAATCATGGCAAGAAACCAAAAACCCATATGATGCTGGAGTAAATCAATTTCCTACTCAAAAACGTACATATTTAGATGGAAATACTCATGTAGCATCATTAATACCAGTAATTGATCGATTACCAGAGGGGTTCAGGCCCACCACTGTTTATGATGAGCCTGTAACTCCCAAAGCCAATATTTACCCAGTTCAATCCCCAGAGGTTAAGACTGGAGCATTCCAGATGACTGCTCCAGTTCAAAAGGTCAATCAGACGAAACCTTTGCCTCAGACCAATCCCCTACCTAAGCCTAGAACTGGAAAGGCTAAGGTATCATCTGAAGAAAATATTTTGTCCAGGTTAGAGAGCCAGATTCAAATACTGACTCGTCAATTACAAAGTTTTAATGCAAGATTAAACTTTATTGAGGGTACTTCATCTGGCCCTAGACAAAATACAAAACCTTTTGTAAAGAAAGTTAAATCTATTTCTCCAGTTGAGAGAAAGAAAATGATGCAGAAATGACCCCGAGTCATTTCCACAAAAAGGCTTGGCTCGTATATTTATTAATCAAAGATCAGCAAGCAACCATGTACCCCTGGATATCCTTTATTGGCATTATACTACTGGTGTATGTTGATCTTGATACTAATTCGAGTATTGAAGTTTTGCAACCAAGACAAAAGTCGTTGGTCTTAAAGTTCATTAGTGACAAAACAAGCCTTGATCAACAACTCTTCAGTAACTTCATTTCAATAGTGCTACTGACCAGTGACACTTCAGCGAGTATCCGTCAGTTGCACTCCTGTGAGATTCTCCAGTTGGATCCTCCAGATCCATTCTCCAGTAAAGATTCTCCAGATTACTTCTCCAGTGAAGATCCTCCAGATGCATTCTCCAGTAAAGATCCTCTAGATTCATTCTCCAGTGAAGATCCTCCAGATGCATTCTCCAGTGAAGATCCTCCAGATGCATTCTCCAGTAAAGATCCTCTAGATTCATTCTCCAGTGAAGATCCTCCAGATGCATTCTCCAGTGAAGATCCTCCAGATGCATTCTCCAGTAAAGATCCTCTAGATTCATTCTCCAGTGAAGATCCTCCAGATGCATTCTCCAGTGAAGATCCTCCAGATGCATTCTCCAGTAAAGATCCTCCAGATGCATTCTCCAGTGAAGATCCTCCAGATGCATTCTCCAGTAAAGATCCTCTAGATGCATTCTCCAGTGAAGATCCTCCAGATGCATTCTCCAGTGAAGATCCTCCAGATGCATTCTCCAGTGAAGATCCTCCAGATGCAATCTCTAGTGAATATGCTCCAGATCCAGGCTCCAGTGAAGATCCTCCAGTCTCCAGACTCCAGGCTCCAGTCTCCAGTCTCCAGGCTCCAGTCTCCAGTCTCCAGTCTCCAGTCTCCAGTCTCCAGGCTCCAGTCTCCAGTTTCCAGACTCCAGGCTCCAGTCTCCAGTCTCCAGGCTCCAGTCTCCAGTCTCCAGGCTCCAGTCAAGACCCTTCAGTGAAGCTTATCAGTGAACGACTCCAGTCCAGAAATACCAGAATAAAGTCACCAGTTTTGTTCAGTTTAGTTTATTTCGGTGACATGGCAGTGGACCCAATAAAGAAGGAATGGCAGCTGTTGACAGGGATAAGGAAGGCACGTGTGACAACGTTATTTTTAACGGTTTGTGGGCCCTTGTGCAGAAGGAATCTTTCTAGAAGCTTTGTCTGTCCTTTTCCTATTGGTGGATAAATTAGTGGTTGTCCTTAGCACATGACAGCCTTTTATTTATTTAATATTTGTATTTCTTTATTCCTAGGAAATAGCATGTGTGTGGCTATAAATAAGTGCTTAATTTCTCATTGTAAGGCAGTTTTTGGATGTTGAATGAAATTAATAGAGCAGCCTCTATTTCTTAAAATCTTCTTTTACCTTTATAGATCTTTTGATCTTGGTGGTTAGGAGTGACCCCTTTATCAATATTTGTGGTGGTTCATCCTTTATCAAATATTGTGGTGAGCTCTAAATCTTCGGTTTCCTTTATCTGTAATCGTGGTGGCTAGACCTTTATCGATTATAGTGGTGGGGCGGAGTGTTTCCTTTATCCTTGATTCCGGTGGCTTAGCCTTTACGAGCCTTGGTGGTGGATTCTTTATCTATCATTTTTATTTTATTGTCTTGTTTGATTGTTTATTTCATATAAAATCCAGAAAATACCAAAAATAGTCTTCCGCTGTCGTTTGTCGCGTGATTTACTCATCAGAAAAAGGTTTCAAAACTATCAACCCCAGTGGTCTTTTCAACTAAGACCACTGTTGAAAAAAGTGCACTAAACCAGATTGCCCCAGGGACCTATAAGGGAGAGTCCAGTGAACCCATCAGTCGATGGGTTTCCCAAATCTAACTGATAATATCTGGTGTGTGTGCAGGGCGATCGAAAGAAATATATCTGGTATCTTGACAGTGCTGCTGGCAGGACGATGACCGGATGTATGACCCTGCTGGAGGAGTTCACCATTTCTGATGGACCCTCCATTACTTTGGAAATGATGGTTGTGGAAAGACTGAGGGATACGGTGTTCTGAACAATGGACAAGTCAAGTTCAGATGTGTTGCATTTGTGAATGGTTTGAAATATAACCTGATCAGTGTAAGCCAACTGTGTGATGATGGCTATCAAGTTCTATTCAATATTGCTCAGGGTATCGTATTCAACAAGGACTGGAAGGTAGTGTTGATTGCTCCCAGAAAAGGGAATGTGTACGTGATGGATATGGAAAGCTCTCCTTCAGAGCAGTGTTTCTATACTCAAGCTGATGAAGACACAAACTGGTTATGGCACAAAAGGTTATCCCATTTAAACTTCAAGAATATTAATAAGTTGTCCAGAAAACAACTTGCAGATGGGATACCTTAAGTTTCCTTCAAAAAGGAAAGGCCATGTCCAGGATGTGAGATGGGTAAGCAAAAACGTACCAGTTTCAAGACCAGGCAGAATTTCAGCATATCTGAACCTCTTCATATGCTTCATATGGACCTCTTTGGTCCAGTGAACGTTCAGACTCGTGCTGGTAAAAGATACACCCTGGTGATCGTAGGTGAATTCTCCAGATATTGTTGGGTGATCTTTCTGAGGTCTAAAAGTGAAGCTGCTGCTGAAATCATCAGTCTTATCAAGCAAATTGAGCTCAAGTACAGTCGAAAGGTGTGTCAGTTAAGAAGTGACAATGGAACAGAAACTCTGGAGTCATTCTGTACTGATACTGGCATCTCCCAGAACTCTCATCAGCTCGCTCTCCAGAACATAATGGAGTGGTGGAAAGGAAGAATCGAACGCTGATAGAAGCTGCCAGGAGTATGCTTGCTGAATCTGGTCTGTCTACCAGTTTCTGGGCTGAAGCAATTGCTACTGCTTGCCACACCCAGAACCGGTCAGTGTATGTGAAGCGACACAAAAAGACAGCTTATGAAGTCTTAAGAAATAGAAAACTAAATATTGGTTATTTTCATGTTTTTGGATGTCCAGTTTACATCCTGAACGACTCCAGTCAGTTAGGCAAATTTGATGCCAAAGCTGATGAAGGGTATTTCTTAGGCTATTCAGCCATTCGCAAGGCCTTCAGAGTTTACAACAAAAGACTGGAGAAGGTCCATGAGTCAATTCATGTCACATTTGATGAATCAAATGCTGCAATCAACAAGAAGCCAACCCTTGACACTCCCCCATTAACTCCAATTGTCTTTTGTGAATCTGATCCTATAAACGACAATAAAGAAGATTCAGAAGACACAGTTTCCAGTCATCCTGATCTGGAACCTGTTCAGAAAAAGAAACTCTCTAGTAGTACTCCATTCTATCCCTCTATTATTTTCAAACTACCCTCTGAAATTAATATTGGATCAGATGTTCGTACTACTTCACAGTATCAGTGTCAGTTGAGAATATACCAGAAATGTCTTCTTATGAAGAACTCCAAACTGAACCAGTACTTCAAGAAATGCCTTCAAATGAAGAATTTCATGATGAAAATCGTGATTTAATGACTCAGATGAAGATACTGCAGTAGTCTGGCAAGATACTCCTCCAGAAGCAACTTCAGAGGAGACTCAACTGAATTCTTGCACTGATATTGTTGTCAGTAACAATCCTGGTCAGTACTCCAGATAGACAAAAGCTCATCCTATTGATCAGATCATAGGTGACTCCAGTAGAGGAGTTCAGACCAGAAGAGCCTCCAGTAATCAATGCTTATATGTTAGTTTTCTATCATTGATAGAACCAAAGAAGATTGACGAGGCTATGGAAGATCCAAGCTGGGTGACTGCTATGCAAGAAGAGCTTCACCAGTTTGAAAGGAACAAGGTCTGGTATCTGGTTCCTTTCCCAGTTGGAAAGAAAGAACCAATTGGAACAAGATGGGTCTTCAGGAGCAAGGTAGATGAAGATGGCCACGTAATCAGAAACAAGGCCAGACTTGTAGCACAAGGCTACTGCGAGTCAGATGTCGATTTTGATGAATCGTTTGCTCCAATGGCTAGACTTGAAGCGATCAGAATATTCTTAGCATTCGCTGCTTATCATCAGTTCAAGGTCTACCAGATGGATGTAAATGTTGGGTCTTGTTGGGTTTTATCAAAGTCATATTATCATTATAATATCAAAAACGCAGCGGAATATTGAACCATTTCAATGTGTTATATGTGGTTAAAAACCAAATTTTAACTTATTAAAGAAAACCCAAACAATAAGGATCCATGTATATGAATAATATGCAATCAAAACAACCACAACCATAGGGTGTTTAGAATACTACCTTCTTCCAAGCTAGTAAAGAGGTAGAAATGAAGAATATAATGTCTTCAAATGGCAAGTCTTCAAACTAGAAGAACCTCAAGCTTGTATACCCCAAGCTTCCAACAAACACCCAAATATGTGCTAGGATTTAACTTGAAATCAACCCTCCTTTGTACCTTGTTTGTGCCGAAAATCAAGAGAGAAAAAGGAGAGTATTTTTCTTGCTAGTTGAGAGAAAAGTTTACTTACACCTTGTAAGTCTTGGTGATACAAACTATGTATGTGTTATATTTGTGAGCAACAACAAAATGCATGTTAAGTAAGTGGATCTAAAATCCTTCCATCACATGGGGGGGGGGGGGGGGGGCGGCCTCAACATAGAGACCACATGGGGTTCCACTAACCTTTTTATAACATGTATTTTCTATGTAGTATTTTGTATAAAATTAACATAATTTGTTACATACCTTATGTAATATGTTACATATTATACACAACATACATAAGTGTTTATTTTGCCAAATAAACATATTCACATTTTTTTTTCTCAAAAATAAATCATCCATATAATTTATTTACATATCTCAAGTGCAATTATTTAGAAACTTACTTTCTAAATATTTCAAGTATTGATATTTATTTAAAGATCATATCATATAAGTAAATACCATAAGTGTTTGTCTAGCTTGTTATTGGGTATGACCCGACTTGGATCATCACGTACTAGCCACGTCAATTTAATATGTGTCTTGGGCAGACTAATTCCAACAATCTCCCACTTGCACAAGATTCATAGAAGATTGACGCAAGCAGCAAATACCGCCTAACAACGGTTTGCTACCCCTAATACGTATGACGAAGTGCCATTCAATAACATCATCCTCTTCAAGACCCTTACTTGAAATGATTTAGGTGAATCGATCATTTATCCTTTTGTCACAGATGTCATGTTAAATCCTAGAGACACAGAGTGATCATTCTCTATTGATTTAACTTTGTAGCAGGCCTTAGACATCCTACTCTCAACGAATAAGAGGGACAAATTCCATCTCGACTACATACGTCTTTCACAATCACCTTATATCATACCTGAGCTTAGTCTTATGTACTGCCATGTTTCAGAACAGCGAAGAACTAAGTCAAAGTATAATATTCAGTGAATTTCAAGACCCAATATGTATCTCAGGTCTGAGGATACAATGATATTCGCCTTTTAACTCAAGATTACTTATGATCAATCATAGAGATTCTATGTAGTAATGCTTGAGAGCAGGTCAGTCCAATATTTGTATCCCACAAATATCTATGAACCTTGGTAGCAACACTTTGCTCTATATTCAAAACTTTTTGAATATCTACCAATCCAAGTTCATAATAGTCTTACATTCATATTTGTTCCCACAAATATGATCGACTACGGATATTTAGAATAATTAACTCATTCATGGATTTAAACATGCAAAATTGGAACATAACACAATTTAAATGCATAATACCAATATTCATATAAAAGTGTTAATAAATACAAGTGTTCCGATATCCAAATACATAAAATAGATCAAATCCAATCACTATAATATCGAAGTCCCATGGCACAAGTATGACTCTCATGCTTGGGCCTTTCAAGGAGCTTCGTGAGTGGATCCGCAACATTTTGATCAGTGTGAACTTTGCAAATACATATCTTTCCTTTTTCAACTTCATCCCTTATGTAGTTGAATCTCCGCTCAATGTGTCTAGTCTTTTGATGCGCACGAGGTTCTTTGATTTGAGCAATTGCGCCCTCGTTATCACAAAGAATTTCTAGGGGTTCTTGAATGGAAGGAACAACCCCTAGATCGGCAATGAATTTCTTCAACCATGCAGCTTCTTGTGCTGCCAAAGAAGCGGCGATGTATTCAGACTCTGTAGTGGACAACGCAACCACATCCTGCTTTGAGCTTTTCCATGAAACAGCTCCTCCGTTTAGAATGAAGATGTACCCCGATTGTGATCGAGAATCATCTCGATCAGTTTGGAAACTCGCATCCGTGTAACCCTTTACAACGAGTTCCTCCTTACCAGATCCATATATTAAGAACATATCTTTAGTATTTCTAAGATATTTCAATATATTCTTGACAGCCATCCAATGACTATCTCCTGGATTTTGCTGGTATCTACTTGTCATGCTCAAAGCGCATGACACGTCCGGTCTCGTGCATATCATAGCATACATGATGGATCCTATAGCAAATGCATATGGGATTCCACTCATTTTCTCTTGCTCAACTTTTGAGCTAGGAGATTGAGAAGTACTCAATATAGTTCCTCTTTGAATAGGTACCAAACCTTTCTTAGAGTTTTCCATCTTGAACCTTTTCAAGATCTTGTCTATGTATGCACTTTGATTCAAACCTATTAAGCGCCTTGATCTATCCCTATAGATCCTTATTCCCAAAATATAGGCGGCTTCACCAAGATCCTTAATGGAAAAGCAACTTCCAAGCCAGGCTTTTACACCTTCCAAGGTTGGAATGTCATTTCCAAATAGTAGAATGTCATCGACATATAATACTAGAAAAGTAATGATACTCCCACTAGCCTTCTTATACACACAAGCTTCATCAGCGTTTTTGATGAAGCCAAATTTCTTGACTTCTTCATCAAAACGACGATTCTAGCTTCTTGATGCTTGTTTCAATCCATAGATTGATTTCTTTAACTTGCATACTTTATTAGGATGTTTAGGATCGACAAAACCTTCAGGCTGATCCATATAGACATCTTCCTCAAGATATCCATTTAGAAAAGCGGTTTTGACATCCATTTTCCATATCTCATAGTCATAATGTGCGGCTATGGCAAATAATATCCTAATAGACTTTAGCATTGCCACAGGCGAAAAAGTTTCATCATAGTCGACCCCTCGAGTTTGAGTGAAACCTTTTGCTACAAGTCTAGCTTTATAAGTAAGCAAGTTTCCATGCATATCATGTTTCAATTTGAACACCCATTTACTTCCAACTACTTTGGAATTAGGAGGTTCAACAACCAATTCCCAAACTTGGTTGTCATACATGGATTGCACCTCAGCGTTCATGGCCTCTAGCCATTTGTCCGAATCTGATTTGGACATTGCATCATGGTAGGTGGTAGGTTCATCAGAAACTACCATATGGCATTCATCCACGAGAAATCCATATCTCTCAGGTGGATAAGTAGCTCTACCAGATTTACGAACGTTTTGTGTGTCTTGATCAACCCTTTGATCATCTTCAACATCCTTTACTTGGAGATTTCTTAAGTGTAGGCATTAAGATGTGCTTTAAAGCCTTAGTTGCTTCTTCATTAATGGCTAATTCGTCTTCAGATTTTCTAATCCTAGACTCCTTAGGTAACGAAGTGAGACGCATCTGACTTAATTTCTTCATATCCTCAATAGCTACATCCCAGACTTTATCAATCCTCTTAGGTCAATAGATTCTAATGGGAATTCTAACTCAGTATAGACCCTATTACTCTTATGAAGTGTAAAGTGTACAATACTGTCTTTCTGACCATTAGGAGTAGACTGATTTAGGACAACACCTTTCAATTTCTCTTCCTTGTTAGGTTGAGAAGAAACTTCTTTAGACTCTTTTGATCCCTCAGGCATCTTTGCCTCAGGAATTGAGTCTTTTGGATTACCATCTACAACACTAGGTTGAAGTAGGATTTCAGGAATATTAGGTTCAACAGAAGTATAGTTATTATTGAAAGGAGGAGGCACATCTTTATAAGAGATCTTAGCAGTGTCAAGACTCTTAGAGAAAGAATCCTCAAACTTTGTCATATGCATTAAAAGCTCAGCATGTCTAGCAGAATCAGATTTAGCATTTAATTCCAAGATTTCTATCCTATCATCAGCAAGTTCCTTTTCAATGGTAGCACACTTTCTAGCTAACAAGGAGTAAGCTTCACTACCTACTCTTTCTACGGCCACAAACTGATTGACTTTATCTTTCATAGCTCTAATGTCAGACTCTAAAGATCTAATCTTTTCCTTGAAAAATTTTTCTTTATCATTTACAGTTAGACCCTTTTTAATTAACTTATCTCTTTCATCATGAGCAGCATTGACAGCAGATTCTAATTTCTTAATTTGTTCATTCTTTTGTTCAATTTCATCAAACATTCGATTAACAATTTTGCAAACATGAACAATAGTATGTAGAGAATAAGATACCTGTTGGTCTGCCTCTTTGCAATCTGCCATGTAAGCAACAAAGTCATCCACAGTCATGCCAGCCAGAATCTCAAACTCTTGCATCTGCTCTTCAATTGTCTTTTTACCCTTTTCTGTAGTAGAATCTTCTTTAACCTCAGCAGCTTTCACTTCTTCAGTAGCTTTCACTTCATCAAGGTTTTTGACATTTTCTAACTCAACATCAGATTCGGAATCAGAATCATGTACACCAGTAGCAACAGATTCCAGTTTCGAACTTTTAGTATTTTCATACAATTGCTCTTCACTGTGGTAAACTGTGGTGTCCAAGAAGTCATCAGGAGAATCAACTATTTGAGCCATATCATCAAGGATTTCAGCCAAATAAGCGTTATTGGTCTCATCATGTGGAAGATTCCAAACATAAGAACCATCGGGTTGAACAGCTACTATAGCCTTGTCATTGCCGTTGACATTTGCAGTAGGATCATCAGTCAACAAAAGAGCTCTAGTTGAATTTTGATTGAACGGACGATTACCACCTCTATCTTGACGTGTAGAGGTAACATTGGCCTCTCTCTTAGGCCGTTGACACTCTCTGGCAAAATGTCCAAAACCTTCGCAGCTATAGCACTTCACCTTTGACTTGTCAAAGCCCTGAGTACCTCCAGTAAGCTGTCTGCCTGTTCTTTGCATAAACCTTTTCACTCTCCTGGTGATCATGGCCAGTTGCCATTTCAGATCCATTTCTTCAACATCATCTGGATCTATCTGGTCGTAATCTTCATCAATGAGTGCTGGATCTGTGATTCTACCCGCAACAAAAGCTTCATGTGCAGCACACATGGCAGCAAATACATTCATCCTACCCTCAGCTGATTTCATATTCATTGGCATGGACTTGTAACCAGTAGAAGAGGATGTAATGTTACCGAACTTCATATTTCCAGTCTTTGCACCTTCATTAGCCTTTTTACCCCTGTTACCAGCATCAGTAGCCATGAATCCGGAAGAATCATCTCCATCCATCAGTGGACCACGATTGTCTGTCTCACCAGTATTACCAACTCCAGAAAAGAAGGCATTAACATCAGCTGTTGGATTTTTCAGAGTGGCATGATAGAGAGATGGATCTTGTGTGAAGTTGTCTTGAAGATCCTTTGCCTTATCCTTCATTTCTCTGTTTCTCAGAGTGGATATTACTCCATCTATACGAAGAGATGCATAATCAACTCTTTCTTGCAATCCATGACGAAACTCTTTGTAAGCTTTCGGCAAACCATCTAGGAATTTATCCACTATCTCAGTAGAAGTGTATTTAAGGTCAAAGTAAGCTAATTCAGCAAGAAGATGTTGATATCTCAGTATAAGATCCTCAACTTGTTCATTCTTTGTAGCATTGAAGCAGTCAAATTGTTTCTTGAGCATTTTAATTCTATTTTGCTTCAATAGTGGATCTCCTTCACAGTGAGCTTCAATAGCATCGAACAGTTGCTTTGAAGTCTTGTATTCCTGTTTAGGAAACAGGTGCACCAACTCTTGAGGAATGCACATACGAAGAGTGGAAAAAGTCTTTACTTCAATAGCATAGTTAGCCTTTTCTTCACCTGTTAATTCTCCCACCTTGTATGTAGAAGTAACTCCATTCACAGTAAGAGTGGGCCACTCATAACCTTCAGTGATCATGAGCCACATGTTTAAGTCTTCTCGATGAATAAAATCTTCAAATCGACCTCTCCACGCCCAGAAGTCAGCCAATGAAACTAACTTTGGTGGAGAATTAGTACGTCCTACAAGATGATCATGATAAACGAGAGAATTGAGGTATTGGGCAACAACATTGTTGGTTGAAGATGAGGAAGCCATAAGTGAACAAAGATATTGGAAAGTTAATGTTTAAACGAAAATGAGAGTTGAAACGAAGATAGCTTAAGTTCGTAAGGTGAGGTTCTGAACGAAGATAGTTTAACTTCGTAAGGTGAAATACAGAACGAAGATATCTTAAATTTGTAAGCTATATTCGTTTGATGAAGATTCAAAACGAAAATTAGTTAAATTCGTTTTCTATCTTCGTTTTGCTAAGTTCGTAAGGAAAACGAACTTAGCGACTGTTAGGGTTTTCGGGAGGAAAACAATCAAACAAACGATCTCGAACCTTCGATAAGATATCGATTAGCTCTGATACCACTTGTGAGTCCCTTGATAGCTACAGATCGCTCTCGAGATCGTCTATTGTTATGTCTTGAGTGCGGAATCCTCACGAGATAACTAGTTTGATTAGTTATCGAATATATTGCTAATTATAAGTATATAATCAGTCGTATGTAACCTATCTTCGTTTTCTAAACGTTAGAAACGAACTTAGTCGCTGGAGATGTATGTGAGTTGAACCAATTCCCTTCATTTTAGGGTTTCCATTCATATATATATGTTTCTGATTGATATTGGGCCTACTGGGCTTTGTTCTTACGAACTTAGTAGCACAGCACATATAACGAAGATTATCTTCGTTTGTTCCTAACGAAGATTATCTTCGTTAGTACTTACTTCCATCAGCATCTATGCCTAGTTATTTTCCAAGTATTTCATGTACAAGGAACCTAACATATATTATGTTTGTACTTGTATAACACACATAACAAACATCATATATATAACACCAAAACAATGTAATCGATCATTACCAAAACATGAAGTCCATAATCTATCAATTACACATATATAAATAAGACATAAAGTAACATAATGTCTTAACCTAAAAGTCTAATTAAATCTAAGTTGTTTTTGTCATATCAACATGCATCAACATAAAACATTTTAAAGATTCAGTTTATATATTAAGAAAGTAAAAAACAGTAATCAATGAAACAGTAAAGCAGAAAAGTAAATGAAACATTCTTGAACACATATTATAGTTTTCAATGTAATCCTTTATTAAGAAATGATCTATACAAAGAATTACAGGGTTGTTGCGGAAACAAGATAGCCTATAGATATCTAAACAACCATTTGAAATGACAAACTACAATCAATAAGTTTCTACTCAAGAGAATCAGCACAAGCTGATCTCAAACAGACTAAGTTGTGTGTAAGAGCAAAGAAAACTTTGTGTGAAGAATGATTCTCAGGAATGCCACACGTATGCAATCAAGGATTGAGGCTTTTATAGGCGAAAGCCCTTCTTCACTTGGTGTCCAATTCAACCACGTATTGATCTTCCATTGGAGAACAGATGAATATTTGATCGTGCCTTCTCATAGTACTTGTGGTCCCCAAAGTACTGCCACTCATTCTTTTTCATCCAATAAGAGTATGGACACGCATATGTAAATCCAACTACCAACCTGGATCCTAAGAACCTTCCTAGTCACGTCATTTATCCTTATCAACAATCCAGGTTGTTATCTTCACTTGATTGTCAGACACAGATTGGGCAATTTGTCAAAGCACCAATCTGCCTAAGTATTTCCAAGCTGACTGCTTATCCCAAGCTGCCTTCCACTGCCAGCTTGGTCTTCTATCTTCAACCCTCCTCTTCGACTTGGATTGAATGCTATAAACATTGTTGATGCAGCTTGTAACACCCCAAGCCGGAGCTCGAAATGTCACGGAAATCATACAGCACCCGGTGGAATTACAATAGAATAAACTAAATGCAATTAACGATTCGGTGAATCCAAAACATAGCAAAGTTAGTCAATTACACAAAAGTCAACGGGTCAAAATTCACGGATGTTACATTATTCCCCCGTTGAAAGAATTTCGTCCCGAAATTCAACAAAACCCTAATTATCAAATAAATGCGGATACTTAGACTTCATATGGTCTTCTCTTTCCCAAGTGAACTCGGCTCCACGTCTAGCGTTCCATCTTACTTTCACAATGGTGTAGCGCTTCCTCTTGAGTTTCTTCTCTTGACGGTCTAAAATCTCTACCGGCTCTTCAACAAAGTTCAAATTCGAATCAACCCTAATTTCGTCCATAGGCACATGATGTGTAGGATCCGCCAAACACTTGCGCAAATTACATATATGAAACACATCATGCACACCGCTAAGCTCTTGAGGCAATTCTAGCCGATAAGCAACTTTCCCAACCCGTTCAAGAATCTTGAAAGGACCAATATACCTTGGTGCAAGTTTTCCCCGCTTCACGAATCGTACGACGCCTTTCCAAGGTGACACTTTCAATAGTACAAATTCGCCAACTTCAAACTCCAACGGTCTTCGTCTCACATCGGCATACTTCTTTTGACGCTCACGGGCCAATTGCAACTTCTCCTTGATTTGAGATATTACCTTGGTTGTTTCAATCACAATTTCTGGCCCGATGAGTTGACTCTCTCCAATTTCCGCCCAAGCTAGAGGAGAACGGCATACTCTACCATACAATGCTTTAAAGGGTGCCATTTGAATGGTAGCATGGTAACTATTGTTGTATGAAAACTCAACTAGACAAATGGTCTTCCCAACTTCCACCAAAATCAATTGCACATGCCCTCAACATGTCTTCAAGTGTTTGAATGGTTCTCTCGGTTTGCCCATCCGTTGAGGGTGAAACGCCGTGCTCATGTCAAGTCGAGTACCCATGGCTTTTTGAAAGGCTTCCCAAAATTTTGATTTGAAACGGGCATCTCTATCGGAAATGATAGAAACCGGCACTCCATGCTTAGATATTATTTCCTTGATGTACAAACGAACCAAAGTGTCAAATTTATCGGTTTCACGAATGGCTAAAAAGTGAGCCGATTTCGTTAACCGATCTACTATCACCCAAATCGTATCACGGCCGCTTCTTGTCTTCGGTAGTTTAGTAATGAAGTCCATTGAAATATGCTCCCACTTCCATTCGGGCATCACCGGTTGTACCAACAATCCGGATGGCTTCTTGTGATCGGCCTTAACTTGTAAGCAAGTAAGGCACTCACTCACATACTTAGCCACATCACGCTTCATGCCCGGCCACCAATACAATTCCTTCAAGTCAAAGTACATCTTATCCGATCCGGGATGGACCGAATAAGGTGATAGGTGGGCTTCATTCATAATAAGCGTTCTTAAATCGCCGAATATAGGAATCCAAAGTCTTTCCACCATGTAAAGCCCATTATCATTCTTTCGGTCAAATAGTTGCTCCATGCCATCTAGGTTTTCGTTTCCAAAGTTTTCCGGTAGGGTGGCTTGGATTTGGGCTTCAATAATCCGATCACGAATACTTGGCCCTACCGTGAGGCTCATAGCTCTAGCCCGTCTTGGTCTCACTCTCTCCTTTCGGCTCAAGGCGTCGGCTACTACATTTGCCTTGCCCGGGTGATAACGGATGTCACAATCATAATCACTGAATAGCTCTAACCAACGCCTTTGCCTCATGTTCAATTCACTTTGGTTGAAGATGTGTTGGAGACTTTTGTGATCGGTATAAATCACATATTTGGTGCCATAGAGGTAATGTCTCCAACACTTCAAGGCAAACACAACCGCTCCCAATTCCAAATCATGTGTCGGGTAGTTCTTCTCATGCACCTTCAATTGACGAGAGGCATAAGCAATGACTTTACCCCTTTGCATAAGAACGCAACCCAACCCTTGCCCCGAAGCATCACAATAAACCACAAAATCTTCTATCCCATCCGGTAGCGTCAAAATAGGGGCATCACATAACATATCCTTGAGTGTTTGGAAGGCGTTCTCTTGTCTTTCGCCCCATTCGAAGTTTCTATCTTTTTGAGTCAAAAGGGTGAGTGGTTGTGCGATACGGGAGAAATTTTCAATAAACCTTCTATAGTAACCCGCCAATCCAAGGAATTGACGGATCTCGGATGGCGTTTCGGGTCTTCTCCAGTTCTTGACTGCTTCAATCTTGCTTGGGTCCACATGAATACCATCCTTGCTTACTACATGGCCAAGGAAGTGGACCTCTTCCAACCAAAACTCACACTTGGAAAATTTCGCATACAACTTCTCCTTCCTTAGTAATTCAAGCACTTCACGCAAGTGCTTAACATGCTCCTCCTTTGTCTTCGAGTATACAAGTATGTCATCAATGAACACAATAACGGACTTGTCTAAATATGGTTGACACACCCGGTTCATCAAGTCCATGAACACCGCCGGTGCATTGGTCAATCCAAACGGCATTACGGTGAATTCAAAATGGCCATACCTTGTGCGAAAAGCCGTTTTGGGGATGTCATCTTCATGTACCCGGAGTTGGTGATAACCCGAGCGAAGATCGATTTTTGAGAAGTGCTTAGCTCCTTGAAGTTGATCAAACAAGTCATCAATTCTAGGGAGAGGATATCGGTTCTTCACGGTGAGCTTGTTCAATTCCCGATAATCAATACACATTCTGAAGGATCCGTCTTTCTTTTTAACGAAGAGAACAGGAGCACCCCAAGGAGATTGACTAGGGCGAATGAAACCCTTCTCTTGGAGTTCCTTGAGTTGAGTTTGCAATTCTTGCATTTCTGTTAGAGCTAGTCTATAAGGAGCTTTTGCTACGGGCGCGGCTTCGGGAATAAGACTAATACGAAAATCAAGCGCACGAGTTGGAGGTAATCCCGGTAAGTCATCCGGAAAAACATCGGGAAAATCACAAACGATAGGGACGGTCTTCAATTCTACCTTTGAGATGGTAGCACTAAAGACTTTAGAAGTTGAAGAATCGGAGGTTTCACCTTGAACCCTAAGAATTTACCGTTAGCCAAAGGTATTTTAACAACTCTTTCACCACAATCAATGGTTGCACTCACCGCCGTCAACCAATCCATACCCACTATAATATCAAAACTACCAATGTCAAGAGGCATAAGGTCAATGAAGAAGTCAACGTCTTCCAAGGTCAAAACACAATCACGGAGTATCTGGCTAATTCTAGTTAGTGACCCGTTCACCATTTCAATGTCAAGCACATAGTTTAGAGCACAAGGATGCACATCAATCAAAGGAACAAAATTAGAAGACACGAGGCTATAATCGGCCCCAGAATCAAATAGGACGGTTGCATAGAGACCATTAATAAGAAAGGTACCTGCGACTACGTTAGGATCATTTCGGGCTTCATTTACATTGGCCGCAAAAGCTCGGCCGCGTGGTTGCACTTGGTGGCCTTGTTGTCCCCGGTTTTGATTAGGCCCGACCATTTGTAGTTGATTGGGGTGGACGGCTACTTGGACTTGTTGTCCCACCCATCGAGGACAATTATCACGGTAGTGGTCACGGCTACCACACACAAAACATTCACCTCTCCTTTGGTTACCTTGAGGAGGAACGGCCCGAATAGGAGCCGCATTCATTGGGCCCGCTCTTGGAGCTCTACAATTTCTGGATGCGTGCCCAACTTGGTTGCAATTATAGCATACTTCACATGGAGCAGTGGCGGGATGGTGCCTGTTGCATCTTCCACAGAAAGGATGAGGCCCGTTATAAGCCCTCCTAGCCGGTCCCACCGCCGCCATTATTCTACCCCTATTTGCATTTTTGGGGTCAAACCTCCCCATTTTCCTTACCCCGCTCGGCTCTCCCACTTCTTTCCTCTTGCTTGACGAGGATTTGCTCAAAACACCACTCCTCAAAAGATCTTCGGTCACACTCCCGGCTTGGTTGACCGCATTAGCCAAGGAAGTAGGCATGTTTGAGTTAACATAAGACCGGACTTGAGGGTTCAAGCCCAACACAAATTTTTGGATGGCTTGTGGCTCGGTACCCACCAAGTGAGGAATGAGAGTAGACAACTCTTGGAATCGTCTCACATAGCCCTTGAAATCGGCTCCTTCCATGTTGAGGTTCGCGAACTCGATGGTTAAGTTTTGTAGTTCATACGCGGGACAAAACTTTGCTTTTACTTTGTCCTTGAAGTCAACCCATTCCAAATTTTGAGTCCGTCCCAACGTTATTTCCTGATTCCACCAACTCAAGGCGTCATGCCTAAACATGCCGGATGCATAGGGAATCCGGTCATCGTAGGTGCAATGACTCCTTTCAATCACTGCTTCTATTGCCTCAAACCATCTTATACATTCCATGGGACCACCTTTTCCATCGAACTCCGGTGCCCCACAACTCTTAAAATCTTTGAATACGCACCCTTGTCGGTACCCACCATATTGGTTATCCAAGGGCATTCCGATATTAACTCCCATTGGTTCCTCTTCCTCATATTCTTCGGCTTGAGGTTGATCATTTTCATTGTTTGCGTTTTCTGGGACTTCGTTGTTTTGAGGCCCATTATTTTGCCCAAGACTTGCAGTGACTTGAGCAATGATGGTTGGCATGATACCGGCAACCGTTTGAGCGATTACCTCAGCCAAGTTTGGCTCAGGAGCTCTACCACGACCCCTACCACGGCCCCTACCACGGCCCCTACCACGGCCTCTACCACGGCCTCTACCACGGCTCTACCACGGCCTCTACCACCTTGTACTTCCGGTTGAGCTTCCGGTTGAGGCTCTTCTTCTTCAGCCCTATAATTTGTTCGTACTCTCCTTGGTCTTTCCATTTCTATAAAACAAGTAACACGTTGACCCGAGAGTTAGTCTCAAATGCTCGCATGTTAGTCACACAAGTAGTCAATGCTCTCATACCAATACCACATACTCATTTCATAACACTATGCTAAGGCAAAAGTGTTAGCATCATAAGGGATTTTTACATATCATAACATCAAGTAATCATGCTCATAATATCATGCAATTACACAACTAACACAAATGATTCAAAGTATAATCCGAATTCGATATGCTCTCTAGTTATCAACCGGGTATGTATACAAGGTGTACCAACGGCTAACCTTCCACCCAATCAACTTCCATTAAGCATATCGGTTCCTTATTATACTTTAAGCCACACGTGCGCAATCCACGATGTCATGAACTTGCTATAGTATCGGGTAACCATAAAAGAGTTGATCGGGTTCTTTTAGGGTTGCCACAATATTATACTAAGTTAATGGCATCCCTTCATTTTGCCCTAACTCGTCACATTAGCTTCAACAAATAACAACAACAAATCATAGTAACCATATTCATCACGTTGAATTCAAGCTATCACACAAATGGTCTTAACTACGAACTCACACGGGGATTCACAAAATTCATATTGCACACGAATTTCCTAACCATGCATGCTATATGAAGAGTTTTAACTTAAGCCGTAGTCTAGGTCAAACCGCCTAATTCTCTACGACCACGCATGGGCCACCATTCTGTAACACCCCAAGCCGGAGCTCGAAATGTCACGGAAATCATACAGCACCCGGTGGAATTACAATAGAACAAACTAAATGCAATTAACGATTCGGTGAATCCAAAACATAGCAAAACAAGTAACAAAATACAACAGGAGCAAATAGCCATCAAAGTTAACATAATACATCCAAAGATGGCAACGATCCTAAGTATAATGCAAAAGGAGGGTCAATGAATCCTTGATCCATGAGGTCCAAGTCCGGGTTAGACAGCAAGCAAGCAACTAAACACCACGTCCGGGGAGAACCTGATTACCTGAAAAGTGTACTAAGCATAGTCAACACAAGGTTGGTGAGTTCGTAGCAATGGTCCATAAAGAACCAACGACAATAATCACAATAAACGAGTAGAGGCTAGGCATGACTTACAGCGAGCCTCTAAGCAACACAATATCGTCCAACAACAAGATTACACAAGACAACAATGTGTAATGAGAATGCACAAATGATATATGAAGCAATGCAAATGCCAAATGCATGAATAAGTCAACATGCCTATCCTATGCGTGAACGCCGGTCACCAATGCAACGATACCCTTCTGTCATCGCAATGAACAAGGCTGTATCTCAAAAACATCGAGTTATATATGTCTATATACTCGGGTCATGACTACATCCAAAATGGGTGCATACATCTATGCACCAGGATGCCGGCAAATCCCCTGCCGAGGGTCCAACAATAGTGTATGCAATGCTTACAATCGAATGTAAGTGCATAAATCACAAACCAACGATCGATATACGATGAATATGAAACAATAATCAATATTCGCCAATCCTGAGCCAACCATCAATATTCGTCAAACGTGAATCAATAGTCAATATACGACAAACAAAAGCCAACAATCAATTTAAACCAACTATACGTACATATACTTCAGAGGATTCTACTCTCTTCAAGTCTCAGATGCTTATATATAGGGTCACCCGCAGCCTTCCCACCACATCTAAAACCCAATGAAGGCATAACCGACTTCCATGTATGTACGTCTATCCTAATGTATAAGTAATACTTAACGAAAACACAACCCAAGTCAATCAAACGAAAAGATACGTCACATCAATCCAACAATCAAGTCAAACAAACAATACATCCATAAATACAAGTAAACACGCCAGGTTTACACTTTTCAGCCCGAATCCCAAGCGGGTAGGGAGATACGAAACTCACCTCGATTGGTTATGAAAGCTAAGATTGATAAAAAGTCAAGTTATTGTCGTACGATGTCCTTCTCGCGTCCAACACCTAAACGTCGATCATTTACATTCACATCAACATACATATACACATATACGTAAATATCAATTATTCGGCAAAACCCTAATTAGGTTTCCAAGTGCTTTTTGACGTTAAATGGCTTCTAAGACTCTTATTCAATGTTACATAAGATAAGAAGTGAATTAGATTAAGACTCGGCGCGTAAAACGGTCTAGAAGGTCAAACTAGGTCAAACAAGGAACATTCCAGAAAACAACGGCCGTAACTTACGGCCAACAGGGGCGTAAGTTACGGTGGTCAAAATACAACGGGCGTAAGGTACGGTCACGAAGGGGCGTAAGCTACGCTGGGCAAACTTGACTGGGCGTAAGGTACGGTGAATAGGGGCGTAACCTACGGTCCTCTAGAAAGTTCACTTTTGGCGTCTGGAGTGGCGTAAACAGAGGGATTTTTGGCGTAAGGTAAATCCTAGGCGTAAGCTACGGCCAACCTAGGCGTAACTTACGGCCAACAAAATAGACCTGGCGTAACCTACGCCTGGGAGGGGCGTAAGTTACGCCCAACACTGGGCAAGCCTAAGAACAGCAGCACCAGCAGCTGCAAGTCCGACCCAAAAACCCCCAAAAACAACCCAAAACGATTTGTAAGCGTTTGCAACATAATTTGAAGCATCAATAAGCATTGCTACACATAACCACACTTAACCCATACCATAAATCCGCCCATTAACATCAAAATCATGCCGAATCGTCCCAACCCTAAATAAAACCCTAATTACCCAAAATCGCCATTCGACTCGATTCAAGACTTGCAACTGCACCAAATTAACTAGAAACAAGTAATGAACATAAATAGAAGTAAATGGGATGATTTAGACTTACCAAAACTCTTTCTAGCGCTCAAATCCGAATTTAGGTCAAAATGGGTGAAATGTTAGAACTCGGCCTTTGATTCTTCAAAGATGGCGACAATGAGAAGATGATGATTACGATTCTTGTATTATAGCAATTCCAAAACACAATTTAGATGGAAGAAAATGAAAACTAGATGGGGGGTTTCTTTTACTAGAGAGAATAGAAGAGAAAGAGAGAGATGAGAGAAATGAGAAAAGGATAAGGGGGAGATGGGTCTTGGGGGGCTGGTGGGTCATGGACTACCCACGGGCCGACCCGTTTCCCCTTCAACCACACTACCACTAGTTGCACAATTAAGTACCGACTACACATACGACGACCCGACTAATATACCACATAGTCATAAACTCACAAAACGACCCAATTAATTCATTAACTTAAATTGTTAGTCATATTACACGAAAAGTCAACGGGTCAAAATTCACGGATGTTACACAGCTTGAATAACACTTGCTTCCATATGATTACAATTACAAAACATGAAGCATGATCTGGATCAGAAACAGATGGTAAGCTGTGTCAGCTTAGTCTAACCCAGATTAGATTACAAGAACTAAAAGATTTCTAAGTGCTTATAAGTCAGATTTGTCATCATCAAATTTACAATGAACATTGGGACTCAACACATTTGATAAGAAAGAAAGTTTAAGAAATGACACAAAAACCTTTAAAAGTAATAAATTTTGTTCACGAAAACTTTAGGGACTTTGGATTTAGCTATAACTAGTGTTTCTATATCTTTTACACATAAAAAGTTCCAAGCTTGAAGATCAAATCATAAAGTGTATTTTTTTACAGAATTTCTTAAGCATAAACATAAGAGAAAAAGATGTGGGATTTGTACTACTACCTTAGATGTGAAAGGGATGATGCTGTTTGAGTGTTAGATCTAAAGATCTCTAGTGAAAAAGATGATTTTTGGGTATAGAAGTATTTGTGTGTTGTTGTGAGATTTGTGTGTTTTTGGGAGGATATTTTTAGATTTGAGTGTTTGTGTTTTGTGTGTGTTTTTGCATTTGAGTGATCATAAGGGGTTTATATAGGGGAGGGGGAAGAGCAAGGGAAGTTTGAGTGTTCTTAGTAAGTTTTTCCCAATTTTTAATAACCTCACTTTTATTACTATTATTTTAGAGAGAATAGAAGAGAAAGAGAGAGATGAGAGAAATGAGAAAAGGATAAGGGGGGATGGGTCTTGGGGGGGGGGGGGGGGGGGGGGGGGGGGGGGGGGGGGGGGGGGGGGGGGGGGGGGGGGGGGGGGGGGGGGGGGGGGGGGGGGGGGGGGGGGGGGGGGGGGGGGGGGGGGGGGGGGGGGGGGGGGGGGGGGGGGGGGGGGGGGGGGGGGGGGGGGGGGGGGGGGGGGGGGGGGGGGGGGGGGGGGGGGGGGGGGGGGGGGGGGGGGGGGGGGGGGGGGGGGGGGGGGGGGGGGGGGGGGGGGGGGGGGGGGGGGGGGGGGGGGGGGGGGGGGGGGGGGGGGGGGGGGGGGGGGGGGGGGGGGGGGGGGGGGGGGGGGGGGGGGGGGGGGGGGGGGGGGGGGGGGGGGGGGGGGGGGGGGGGGGGGGGGGGGGGGGGGGGGGGGGGGGGGGGGGGGGGGGGGGGGGGGGGGGGGGGGGGGGGGGGGGGGGGGGGGGGGGGGGGGGGGGGGGGGGGGGGGGGGGGGGGGGGGGGGGGGGGGGGGGGGGGGGGGGGGGGGGGGGGGGGGGGGGGGGGGGGGGGGGGGGGGGGGGGGGGGGGGGGGGGGGGGGGGGGGGGGGGGGGGGGGGGGGGGGGGGGGGGGGGGGGGGGGGGGGGGGGGGGGGGGGGGGGGGGGGGGGGGGGGGGGGGGGGGGGGGGGGGGGGGGGGGGGGGGGGGGGGGGGGGGGGGGGGGGGGGGGGGGGGGGGGGGGGGGGGGGGGGGGGGGGGGGGGGGGGGGGGGGGGGGGGGGGGGGGGGGGGGGGGGGGGGGGGGGGGGGGGGGGGGGGGGGGGGGGGGGGGGGGGGGGGGGGGGGGGGGGGGGGGGGGGGGGGGGGGGGGGGGGGGGGGGGGGGGGGGGGGGGGGGGGGGGGGGGGGGGGGGGGGGGGGGGGGGGGGGGGGGGGGGGGGGGGGGGGGGGGGGGGGGGGGGGGGGGGGGGGGGGGGGGGGGGGGGGGGGGGGGGGGGGGGGGGGGGGGGGGGGGGGGGGGGGGGGGGGGGGGGGGGGGGGGGGGGGGGGGGGGGGGGGGGGGGGGGGGGGGGGGGGGGGGGGGGGGGGGGGGGGGGGGGGGGGGGGGGGGGGGGGGGGGGGGGGGGGGGGGGGGGGGGGGGGGGGGGGGGGGGGGGGGGGGGGGGGGGGGGGGGGGGGGGGGGGGGGGGGGGGGGGGGGGGGGGGGGGGGGGGGGGGGGGGGGGGGGGGGGGGGGGGGGGGGGGGGGGGGGGGGGGGGGGGGGGGGGGGGGGGGGGGGGGGGGGGGGGGGGGGGGGGGGGGGGGGGGGGGGGGGGGGGGGGGGGGGGGGGGGGGGGGGGGGGGGGGGGGGGGGGGGGGGGGGGGGGGGGGGGGGGGGGGGGGGGGGGGGGGGGGGGGGGGGGGGGGGGGGGGGGGGGGGGGGGGGGGGGGGGGGGGGGGGGGGGGGGGGGGGGGGGGGGGGGGGGGGGGGGGGGGGGGGGGGGGGGGGGGGGGGGGGGGGGGGGGGGGGGGGGGGGGGGGGGGGGGGGGGGGGGGGGGGGGGGGGGGGGGGGGGGGGGGGGGGGGGGGGGGGGGGGGGGGGGGGGGGGGGGGGGGGGGGGGGGGGGGGGGGGGGGGGGGGGGGGGGGGGGGGGGGGGGGGGGGGGGGGGGGGGGGGGGGGGGGGGGGGGGGGGGGGGGGGGGGGGGGGGGGGGGGGGGGGGGGGGGGGGGGGGGGGGGGGGGGGGGGGGGGGGGGGGGGGGGGGGGGGGGGGGGGGGGGGGGGGGGGGGGGGGGGGGGGGGGGGGGGGGGGGGGGGGGGGGGGGGGGGGGGGGGGGGGGGGGGGGGGGGGGGGGGGGGGGGGGGGGGGGGGGGGGGGGGGGGGGGGGGGGGGGGGGGGGGGGGGGGGGGGGGGGGGGGGGGGGGGGGGGGGGGGGGGGGGGGGGGGGGGGGGGGGGGGGGGGGGGGGGGGGGGGGGGGGGGGGGGGGGGGGGGGGGGGGGCAACATTTTATTAAAACGGACAAACTCTATAAAAAGGTAGTTTTTAAGAACTTCATATTTTGGCATTTCTAAAGGGCTTTCTAGTATTCCAACGTACTCGAAATCTCACAGTGAAGCACTAGTCCCAAACGCACTCGCGATAACGAACAATCGAACTCTCAAAATATATAATTGTTCTAGAACTCAAATGTACTCGCTTAAATTCATACTTAAAGTCATACAAAAGCACTCGTACAAGAACTAAGTCTACCCATAAAGAACTATATGGACACAAACGAGAACGGAAAGTGAACTAAAAAGTACAACGGGCAGGACGTTCTGATGACGGTTGTTACAATGTACGCCCACACCAATTAAAATTGGGACATTTTGACGTATATATTTAATATTACATTTTTGAAGTGATCTATGTTTTAAAAATTTACATATTGTCTTAAAATAGTTATTTAAAGTTTTTAATATGAATATATTAAGGGATTTTAAACTTGGGGCGTTACAAATTGGTATCAGAGTCACGGTTTAAGGGATTTAGGTGTTCATTCTTAACATAAAGAATACCTAGACTTAAACCATAGAGTGTGACCGACCATAAATGATACTGGTTGCTTTATTGTAGCATACGAAAATGTTTAGCGAAATTAACTCAAGATGTTCTAATATGTAATCTTAATAATGACTACAGCAATATTACGATCATATATTAAAACAACTTAAGTTGAGCTTGCTAAATGTGTAAGTATGCTAGTATGAGACCTTAGAATTCAAGACTTTGTAATTGCATGATATATTAAAATTTTTGTGTGTTGACGCACCATTAAAACTGAATGTATGCTTAAGTGAAGTGATATGGATTGGAAACTATGGTGAGGACATTGTATCATATAACAAATCTATAATGACAGCGAGATATTTATCTAAAAAGTTGAGAAGCAATTGAAGTATCTCAAATGGAGCCATAATAATATAGTAAAGTAATAAAAAGGTAATGGAAATATCTACAAGTTTGAAAGAAGTTTTAATCTAAAGAATATCAAATATAGTCTAGTGAGAGTGGTTTATGATCATAGAAGTTTGAAACAAAAAAACAAATTACGCATAGGTGTCGAGAAATTAAGGGTTTAAGATGTATGTGGACATTAGTTAAGTGCTATTTAAATTAATAACCAACATTTATAAATAGATTAAAAAGTATAATATTTATAAGATAGGATGTTAAGGATCGATGTTAGATATAAATAATTAGTAAAGAGAAGAGATAAGTTAAATAAATGAAACACTATCTAAATTAAAGAGTAAATTCCAATACATGAAGTATGATATTCACCTTATATGATGGTTCAATAATTGATATTAGGCAAAAGTAATGCAAAAGTAATTAAGATGAACTATGAACTACATAATATAATGTATCAAGAACTAACAAAAAAATGATGTTAATTGAGAGGATATATGAAAAAGAAAGAAGAAGTATATATGATCACAACATACAATATATACATGATGAGTAAAACTCATGTGTTAATCCCTCGTTATAGCCAAACATCACATATATAGATATCAAGTGAAAGAAACATGATACATACATGTTTAACTCAAAATAAATGGTTAGATACTATGAAGTATCATGAAGTCATGAACTACTAAGTGAAAAATAAAAAAGTAAATATATATATAAAAGAACACCACTAATACAATGATTAAATAGTAATCATTAACTCTTAATATAATGTGAATGAAATTTCAAAAGCTATATTAAGATGTCTAAGCTATCAAATCTAAAAGGACCTGCCAACACACAATGTAAATTTTTGTTGTAGGCACATATACCTTTGTGGTTCATCTGAAGTAATCTACAATATGTATTAAGTAACTAGAACATGGTATTATTTGGTTGAACCCTTAAAAAATGTAAGAGAGTAACTCAATCTTTATCTGGTCACTATTACGGTGATGTGAAAACCTTAAGCGGGGGAGAAGTTATAATAACGAGACAAATGTTAATTAAATATGTCGGGATGAAATCATATGTTATTTTAGTGAGTGTACCACAATAGTACGATAACAATGAACTGAATATAGAAAGAGACGTGAAAATCTGTTAAAATTTCTATGATACTAGTTATATTAGAGATGATGACAAGTTATAGGGGCTAAACTCTAAAAGTAAATAACATAAAGGAAAATAGAATAATAGTAGATTAAGTTTGTGAAAATGCGCACTTACTAGGCACTCTATCTTACACACAGAAGTTTATGTATGAAAATGAGTTAATGGCATGAGAAATATAAGAAGGTGAAATGAATTTGAAAACCAGTAATTTACTATTAAATGAAAAGGTACATCAAAATGGAACTTACTGCAAGCACCATGCCAAAATTTACTAAAGAAATATCTCACTTAAACGCATGTGATTTCCATTTTTTTCCAAGCTACTAAGTCAACTTGTATAGGTAGTTTTCATTAAACCCACTTTTAAAGATGATTTTGATGACCCATGACCCGTGTTTATCCCAACGTACGACCTATTGACCCGTCACTCGTGAATAAACCCACAAGTGTACATACAATAAGCAGTAGACAATCCATATTTAAGACTTTATATGGTAATTAAAAACTAACGAACTTAGTAGTTGAGCGTTATAATGTGATTTAGCTTGTAAAAAGGATAAGGATCTTGGTGAAAGCAGGTTTAAAGACACTATTGGAAAGGAAAACCGTATCTCAGTATATTCTAAACATGAGAAGGTTATATATATGATTAAATTATTTTATCTTAAGTGGTATAGTAAGAAGATGTCAAATTCAGTATATCTAACATTCTAGGAGTAACAATGACAACATGCTAGTTACGATAATTTGTAATGTGAGTTAGAAATAATAACCAAAAGTGTTTAAATATTAATTAAGTTTCATTAGCAAGCAAAGAAACACTATAATCTTTGCTCATAAGTTAAATGCATAGTTATTGTATATATGATTAATGAAATTGTAAATTGACAGTATCTTTATAAATTAAGGGACTTCCACTTAAATGAAATAGCTATAAATTTTGGAATGTGAAGACTTTTGTGGTTGTTCATGAAAGAATATCTATACAAGCTTGTATGGAATAACTAGAACATGATATCAGTAAAGTTGAACCCTTTGAAATGTTAATTGGGGAACTCAATTTTCATCTGGCCATTATTAAACATTGATATAAAATCTATATACAGGGGAGATGTCCTGCTACAAGACTGAAAATAAAAATAAAAATAAAATAAATAAATAAATGAATTGTTAAGAAGAAGAGAAACATAATCGAATATAATATGGCTAACAAGATAAATTGAAGAGTAGATGTAAATTTTGCATATTACTTAACATCGAAAGCTTAAGACACGACTTTCACATATGAGATTTTTGTGTATGTTATGTAGAATAGGTAAGAGATCCAGTGTATTAAATGTTAAATATTAATGAATAGATAAAAATAATGTAATAAATAAATGTAATATAAATGAGATTATATTTATTATTTTTGGACCTATTGATTTTAGTTATGCCATGAGTCTCATTGTGAATATAATATGTTAAAAAAAAAAAAGTTTTCAACTTATGTATTTGTAAGTTGACACTAAAATAAGATGCCATTTGAACAAAAGAGGTCATAATTGGCCCGTTTGATTGTCTTTAGAGTAAATAACGAATAAAATAAGTTATTAGGCTTTCCTTTTGGATAAATGATGAAAACTGTTCTCTATTTTGTTTGAATACAAGATTTGGATCTTAGAAATGAAAGTACAAGTCTTTGGAAAGTTTTAAAGGGACTCCACCTTATTGTAATTTTACGCAAAGCCATATTGTATAATGTTATGGTATTCTACCGTATTTTTATGGTTAGAAAGAAACTTTTATTTATTTATTTATTTATCTTTTGGAAATTCTGAGTTTCAAAACCCGCAGAAAAAAAAAATTGGTGCTTTGTCTTTTGATTGGGCCTACATTTTATGTATATATCTTTTGTCAAGCTATAGTTTTTTTAGACTTTGATGTCTTCTTCTCAATTGTTTAATTATTTTAGTATAGCATGTATATAATTGTTGTAGTATTCTAATTCAGACGTACGGATGGCGTCTCAATTGTGGTTGTTCTATATTTTAAAAATTCTATATATTTAATGTAACATGCGTCATTTTAAAACCTGGATTTTCAAAAACTTTGCCAAACGGCGTTTAAACGTAGCGGAAAGGATCACTTAAAAACTGCCCCATCCATAACGGATGGTTCTTTACATAAAAGTTTGGTGTTACTAATAGCATCATCGTAATAGTCAAAGTAAAATCCAAGTTATGGCACCAACATAAATGCCAACTAAACATGCAACTTAAATAATAATAAAGTAGCCAAACAACGGCTAAAGGTGAAGTTTAAGCATAGGGAAACTAATGCTAATCTTCCTTTATTCTTCTACCCATCTCACGAGTAAATTTTTTCTCTAACTCAAACCTGCTTATCCTGAAGGACAACATTTTCATAAAAGCAAGTGTTAGCTAATAAATTAGCTAAGTAAGATACACACATTTTAATAAAACGTTCTTCATTTTACTTTTATAAAACTTCTTCTTAATATACTTATCAAAACATGATCACATTACATATTGTCCACACGTATCGTAAGATAATCCCATACTTACCTCTTTCCCACATTCCATCACATTTCATATCATATCAACTTATACTTATAACTTAAACAACATCTCATATCATATCAACATATACTTACATCTTAATCAACATCTCATATCATATCAACATATACTTACATCTTAATCAACTTATTCTCACGTCTTACATCTTTAATCAACTTATTATCTTAATCTTAATCAACTTATTATCTTAATCAACTTTAATCAACTTATTCCATCTTAATCAACTTTAATCAACTTATTCCATCTTAATCAACTTTAATCAACTTATTCCATCTTAATCAACTTTAATCAACTTATTCCATCTTAATCAACTTTAATCAACTTATTCCATCTTAATCAACTTTAATCAACTTATTCATCTTAATCAACTTTAATCATCTTATTAACTTAATCAACTTAATCAACTTATTCTCACGTCTTACATCTTTAATCAACTTATTATCTTAATCAACTTAACCAACTTAATCAACTTTATCAACTTAACCAACTTAATGAACTTTATCAACTTAATCAACTTTAAGCATCCCATTATGCTTTTAACATTGGTGGTTAGTCACTCCACCCGGAAATACTAGATCAACGTAACTATGCCACAAGGAGCCACCCAAGAGACCACTTATAGTATCCCGTCATGTTTTTAACATTGGTGGTTAGTCACTCCACCCGGAATACTAGATCAACGTAACTATGCCGCAAGGAGCCACTCAAGCGACCACATACGCACTAGCTTTTCAACTAGCAAGGGTTAAGCTTAACACAACTTTATACTTATGCTCGAGACTTCTTATCTTTATTAGCTTAGGCTACACTTTCACCTAAACTAATCACTTATTCATCTTTACTTTACTTTTTATGCACTAACACTAAGGCTAGAACGGTTTCCCATGTCTCACATTTATTTTAACATTAGGTATATTCATTACCTAACTGATCCCACATCTACTTTAGCGTTTAATCTCACTAACGTGCACAACTCATAATATTTCTTACGTGTATCTAGTGAACTAGACATTTCATACTTAAGTGCCACATATAAGCCATCACATATCAGCATTAAGGCATATCAACGGCATTATCAACAAAACATATCATAATCATTTTATAGCAACATCATTAAAGTCATCACACTACTTATGCACATAACTACTTTTACTTTAAACGTCAACATAACAACATAAGTCATTTCAACATACATACATTCCCATATATTTTTTCCCGGTAAAAAGGCCGTCACCCCTGGTTAGATTTGTATTAAAACCCAAAAAATGATGTTCAGGCGCACTAACTAAACGTTAGTGCGACTATTACAAGACAATGCACACTGTGCAACAACCATCACCAAGATAAGTGACAAAACACTTATCAAAAACATACTGGCACCTAACATTAACAAACACGTAGGTACACCATAAAACAGAAGCTACCTATTACAATTTTAAAACTGAGAACGGCAGCTTCCAAGTATCCAAATGCCTTTCCGAATGAGAAGTCTTCCGAAAACGACAAGATAGTAACTTTAATCTAACCGTCATAAAGATAACCTCAATTAACTGTTGAGCGGTTCTCCTTTTTTGTTGAAACAATCTAGCATTCCTCTCCTGCCAAATAAAATATGAGCAAGCTGCAAGGATCAGTTTGGCAATAATAGCATCGGCCGATTTAAGTCTTGCAATAGAGACGAAGCTAGTCAACACGATATCCCAATCTTCTGAATAGTAATCGAAATTAACACGATTACACACACCTTTCCACACTTGTGAAGCAAAGGCACACTCAAAAAATAAATGACTATGCGAATCAGGTTGAACACCACAAAAAGGACATAAAACAGAACCATTCACATCCCAAGAGCGCAACACATCTTGAGTTTTAAGCTTCTTTTTCACAACTAACCATAAATGGAATGCATGCTTTGGAATGCATTGCTTAAACCAAACAACATGATACCAATTAACAAGCATATCACGAGGACGAAGTGCCTCCCAAACCTGCTGCACCGAAAACGGTTGTAAAGAACCTGACCGATCCTTCCAACATAATGAATCAGAGTGATCTGATTGTAAAACAGGAACCGCAATAGGTGGCAACATATTACTGCATTCCAAAGGCCAGCTCCACTGATTATCACGAATAAGATCAGAAACTGAAGCTGAAAGTTGAAACCTGCATTGGAAATAATACGAGCAGACAACGAGTTAAAGAGAGGGCTTGCTTCACACCAGATGTCAAACCAGGCAGAAACAGAACAACCACTCCCAAGAGAATACCATAAATGATTGCGAATTAAAGGCCTAATTTGCAACATTTTCCTCCAACTCCAAGAAAGATTACCCCGACATGGAATCTCCCAAAAACTCCTATCCTTAATCTTATACATATGCATCCATCTAACCCACAAAGATTCTTTTCGAGCAAGAAAGTTCCAAATATGAACGGACATAAGTGCAATATTGAAATCATACAATCGACGAACCCCAAGCCCTCCTTCACTTTTAGGAAGACACACAACCTCCCAAGCAACTTTCGACTTTCCTTTTTGCCAAAGAAAAGATTGCATAATCTGTTCTAACTCATGAATAACTCTAGTAGGTAACATAAACATCGTGCTCCAATACACATTCATGGAGCATAGAACAGATTGAACTAATTGAAGTCTACCCGCAAAGGATAAAAATTTGTTTTTCCAATCTGAAACACGATTGCGTACCTTTTCCACCAATTCATGACAATCCCTATATATCAAACGAGTAGAAACAAGCGGTACTCCCAAATATTTAACAGGTAAACTACCTTCCTCAAAAGGCAGAACAGAAAGAATTGACAACTTCACATGATTCAGAACATTGCAAAAGTAAGCAGTACTTTTCGGTAAACTTGGAGCTAGACCGGAAGCATTCTTGAATTCCTCCAAAGTTTCCATAATAACCCGCGCTGAATTAACATCAGCATGCAAGAAAATGAGAAGATCATCTGCAAAACAAAGATTGATAATATCCAGCTCTTCACACTTTGGATGGAAAGTAAAAGCATCAGAAGCACGAACATGGCGTTTCAACATTAAAGTCAAAACCTCCATAACCAGTGTGAACAGATATGGAGATAAAGGATCTCCCTGCCGTAAGCCCCGCTTTCCTGGAAAGAAGCCATGTAAATTACCATTAACACATACTGAATAAGATGCAGTAGCAACACAAGTCATTATCCAATGAACCATCTTGGGATGAAATCCAAACTCTATAAGAATTCTTTTCAGAAATCTCCAATCCACTGTGTCATAGGCCTTTTGAATATCCACCTTGAACGCGCATTTGGGAATACCTCTATCCAAATGATAATTATGCATCAACTCCTGGGTCAATAGGATATTATCAGATATTCTTCTTCCAGATATGAAGGCCGATTGATTGATTCCAACTAGACCAGTAAGAGAGTCATTTATCCTATTTGCGATGATTTTAGTAATGCATTTGAACAAAACATTGCAAAGAGAAATTGGCCTGTAATCAGTAATTCGACTCGGAGCTGCATTTTTTGGCAACAAGGAAATAATAGTGTGATTTACCTCTTTCAATAATTTACCACTAAGAAAGAAATCTTGGACAGCAGCAACCACATCCTTTCCAACAATATCCCAGGAATGCTTAAAGAAAGTCGCACTAAAACCATCAGGCCCAGGTGCTTTATCATCCCCCATATCGAACATGGCAAGTTTCACCTCTTCACTCGTCACATCTCTAACCATAAGATCTGCTTGTATAGTAGAAAGTTTACTTGGAAATAAACCCAACGAATCGAAATCAGAAACCATGCCCGGAGAACCAAGAAACTCTTTATAATGAGCAACAAACGCTGCAAAAACAGCATCACCATCCTTACGATCACCACGACCCTCAACCACTGAATCAATACGGTTCCTAGCCTTACGAGCCTTAACAACTTTGTGAAAGTATGCAGAATTTGAATCCCCAACACGAAGCCAATTAATTTTCGCTTTCTGCTTTAGGAATCTTTCTTCATCCAATATAGCATCCTGAAAAGCAAGTAAAGAAGCAGCTTCCTCCTCTCTCAATGCGACATTAAATGGATCCCTATCAAGTGCTTTTTGTACATCATCCAATTCATGTCTTAACTTGACTACTTTATCAAATAAATGACCTTTATCATACAGCAACTTACGTAAAGGTTTTTTCATATACTTCAATTTCTTAACGACCCTAAACATATGATGCCCCTCTATAGTGGTATTCCAAGTATCCGAAACCACCTCTTTGAATTTATCATGATGCACAAGAACATTAGCAAACTTAAATGGTTTTGGTTGAAATTTTACAGCCATAGGAAAGCACAACACAGCAGGTGCATGACCTGATAAACGATAAGGCTGAAACATAGCATGCGCACCATTAAAATCATCAAGAAAAATCTGGTTAGCCATAATCCTATTAAGTTTTTTCAAGATACCTTACTTCCCTTTCGGTTTCTGATTCCACGTAAAATGTAAACCCGATCTATTCACATCAGAAATCTCAAGTTCATCTACACAATCCTTAAACTCTTTCATTGAGATATCATAGCTTGAAGAACTAACAACTTTATCATTGAGAAACAAAGCTGCATTGAAATCCCCAAACAACACCCAAGGCTTATCATGAACAAAAGCTTTATGAAGAACCAAATTACTCCATAAATCACGTCTATGAACATAATAATTATGAGCATAAACGAAAGAGCACAGCAAAACCTTCTAATCAACCTTAAACATAACCTATGAATGAATAACTTGATCTGATTGGGAAACCACCATTAGATCAACAATATTAGGATCCCATAACCTCCCGCATAACCCGAAAAACCGAACACACATAAGATAATCCGATTTAGAGGTTAATTATAGAAAACTACATTTTGTTGTGCCTCCAGCGTGATAAAAGTCATGTATCTTACCTAATGACGAGCACAACGATCAATAAGCAACTTTAAAGTATCTTGTTTGAGTTCCCAACTACCAATCACACACATATAATCGACATGTAACATAAACGGGACCTTAAAGAACATCTCCAAGCTCCATAAACATCAAGGTAACTTAGACTTAAGGTCTATGGGTCAAATGAGCACTAAAACAAGCCTAAACGACCACCAGACCTGAATATGCGCCGCATGCCCCCTCCATGAGCTGCATAAACCAAGTCAGAAAGTTCCAGACTCAATATATGCGCCGCATAAAATCCCCATGTGGCACATATTGGGGTTCGACCAGCAACTTCGACTTCGTTTCTTCTTAAACTCCTTTCAAACGAATCCCAAACCTCCACCACGACTTATACCCATTAAATTAACATTGAATAAGCCTCAATTGAACCTATGAAAGCATCAATTTATCCTTGAATCAATTACAACAAAGATTCACACTTTAAATCACCCGAAAGACGCAAAATCGGTAACGCTTTGATCAAAAACTCAATACATCAAGTGGGTTTCCAATTAACCACCTGGAATAGACTCTAATACATCTAAACAACATAATTCATCATTAAAGTTTGCAACTTGATGTTTCTAGCCAATTTAATTATCGATTATATTCATGAAAACGTCGATTTTACCCGAAAACATCAAGATTAAGCAACCCCAACCCTCATGGCCGAATATACAAGGACAAAACCTAATTGAAAGCTTAATCAACATTCAATTAATGACATTATACCTGTAGGGTTGATTAACGGATCGAAAAGCTAGCAAAAACCCTTCTGAAAAGCTATGAAATCAACTAGAACTTGAGGAATTGACCTAGGGTTTTGTGTGTGAAAGTTTCTTAGGGTTTAGATCTGAATAAAAGGCATTAGGGTTGTGCATGATACCCTATATATGCTGGAGCAACTTTCAAAACTTTACATCTAGACCCTCGCACTTCCATACAACTCGTTTCGTCACTTAATTGCTCGTTTAACGCATACGGGAACACTTAACTACTCTTAATTCCTATCGGGAACACTAAATGACTTTATTAATCATTATAAACTTTATTTTCATTACTTTTTATCACTTTAACACATTTCCCACGTTAATCGCTTAATCACATAAACACATATAAAGCACACATTAACTAACGGTCACTAACGACAAGTTAACGGTCAACGTCAGAAAGTTTTGGGATGTTACAATTCTCCCCTCCCTAATAGGATTTTGTCCTCAAAATCATCTCATGATATCAACACCTCCATCCATCTTGTCACCACTTTCCACACACGTATAAGTTAAGTATAAATCAACATTTTACCACATTTACCACTTAAAACTCAACCGAACTTCCAACCAATCCCTTTTCTTCACCTTTCATCTCATCTCTTACATTAATCAACGTGAATACCGTCAAATGAACACGCCCGTATCATGATACATTTACAATTATGTTCCGGACCATACTTGCAACTGTATCATTTCTCACACGTGTCCTTCGAACTATATTCTCATATCATAACAACTTATACTTATAGCTTAAACAACATCTCATATCATATCAACTATACTTATACTTAACAACATCTCATATCATATCAACTATACTTATACTTAACAACATCTCATATCATATCAACTATACTTATACTTAACAACATCTCATATCATATCAACTATACTTATACTTAACAACATCTCATATCATATCAACTATACTTATACTTAACAACATCTCATATCATATCAACTATACTTATACTTAACAACATCTCATATCATATCAACTATACTTATACTTAACAACATCTCATATCATATCAACTATACTTATACTTAACAACATCTCATATCATATCAACTATACTTATACTTAACAACATCTCATATCATATCAACTATACTTATACTTAACAACATCTCATATCATATCAACTATACTTATACTTAACAACATCTCATATCATATCAACTATACTTATACTTAACAACATCTCATATCATATCAACTATACTTATACTTAACAACATCTCATATCATATCAACTATACTTATACTTAACAACATCTCATATCATATCAACTATACTTATACTTAACAACATCTCATATCATATCAACTATACTTATACTTAACAACATCTCATATCATATCAACTATACTTATACTTAACAACATCTCATATCATATCAACTATACTTATACTTAACAACATCTCATATCATATCAACTATACTTATACTTAACAACATCTCATATCATATCAACTATACTTATACTTAACAACATCTCATATCATATCAACTATACTTATACTTAACAACATCTCATATCATATCAACTATACTTATACTTAACAACATCTCATATCATATCAACTATACTTATACTTAACAACATCTCATATCATATCAACTATACTTATACTTAACAACATCTCATATCATATCAACTATACTTATACTTAACAACATCTCATATCATATCAACTATACTTATACTTAACAACATCTCATATCATATCAACTATACTTATACTTAACAACATCTCATATCATATCAACTATACTTATACTTAACAACATCTCATATCATATCAACTATACTTATACTTAACAACATCTCATATCATATCAACTATACTTATACTTAACAACATCTCATATCATATCAACTATACTTATACTTAACAACATCTCATATCATATCAACTATACTTATACTTAACAACATCTCATATCATATCAACTATACTTATACTTAACAACATCTCATATCATATCAACTATACTTATACTTAACAACATCTCATATCATATCAACTATACTTATACTTAACAACATCTCATATCATATCAACTATACTTATACTTAACAACATCTCATATCATATCAACTATACTTATACTTAACAACATCTCATATCATATCAACTATACTTATACTTAACAACATCTCATATCATATCAACTATACTTATACTTAACAACATCTCATATCATATCAACTATACTTATACTTAACAACATCTCATATCATATCAACTATACTTATACTTAACAACATCTCATATCATATCAACTATACTTATACTTAACAACATTTCATATCATATCAACTTATACTTATAGCTTAAACAACATCTCATATCATATCAACATCTACTTACATCTTAATCAACATCTCATATCTTGGCATAACACATAAATATGTCACACGTATACATATTAGCACATGTAGAGTATTTACTCCTATTTGTGCCTATCAACGGTATATCATACTTTTCCACATATCTTACTTATTCTCACGTCACATTGTGATCTCACAGTGTAAAGCACATATACTTCTTTCACTCATATCTTATTATCAACTTAATCAAATTAATCAACTTATTCTCACGTCTTACATCTTTAATCAGCTTATTATCTTAATCAACTTAATCAACTTAATCAACTTTATCAACTTAACCAACTTAATCAACTTTATCAACTTAATCAACTTTAAGCATCCCGTTATGCTTTTAACATTGGTGGTTAGTCACTCCACCCGGAAATACTAGATCAATGTAACTATGTCACAAGGAGCCACCTAAGCGGCCACTTATAGTATCCCATCATGTTTTTAATATTGGTGGTTAGTCACTCCACCCGGAAATACTAGATCAATGTAACTATGTCACAAGGAGCCACCTAAGCGGCCACTTATAGTATCCCATCATGTTTTTAATATTGGTGGTTAGTCACTCCACCCGGAAATACTAGATCAATGTAACTATGTCACAAGGAGCCACCTAAGCGGCCACTTATAGTATCCCATCATGTTTTTAATATTGGTGGTTAGTCACTCCACCCGGAAATACTAGATCAATGTAACTATGTCACAAGGAGCCACCTAAGCGGCCACTTATAGTATCCCATCATGTTTTTAATATTGGTGGTTAGTCACTCCACCCGGAAATACTAGATCAATGTAACTATGTCACAAGGAGCCACCTAAGCGGCCACTTATAGTATCCCATCATGTTTTTAATATTGGTGGTTAGTCACTCCACCCGGAAATACTAGATCAATGTAACTATGTCACAAGGAGCCACCTAAGCGGCCACTTATAGTATCCCATCATGTTTTTAATATTGGTGGTTAGTCACTCCACCCGGAAATACTAGATCAATGTAACTATGTCACAAGGAGCCACCTAAGCGGCCACTTATAGTATCCCATCATGTTTTTAATATTGGTGGTTAGTCACTCCACCCGGAAATACTAGATCAATGTAACTATGTCACAAGGAGCCACCTAAGCGGCCACTTATAGTATCCCATCATGTTTTTAATATTGGTGGTTAGTCACTCCACCCGGAAATACTAGATCAATGTAACTATGTCACAAGGAGCCACCTAAGCGGCCACTTATAGTATCCCATCATGTTTTTAATATTGGTGGTTAGTCACTCCACCCGAAACACTAGATCAACGTAACTGTGCCGCAAGGAGCCACTCAAGCGACCACATACGCACTAGCTTTTCAACTAGCACGGGTTAAGCTTAACACAACTTTATACTTATGCTCGAGACTTCTTATCTTTATTAGCTTAGGCTACACTTTCACCTAAACTAATCACTTATTCATCTTTACTTTACTTTTTACACACTAACACTAAGGCTAGAACGGTTTCCCAAGTTTCACATTTATTTTAACATTAGGTATATTCATTACCTAACTATCCCACGTCTACTTTAGCGTTTAATCTCACTAACGTTCACAACTCATAATATTTCTTACGTGTATCTAGTGAACTAGACATTTCATACTTAAGTGCCACATATAAGCCATCACATATCAACATTAAGGCATATCAACGACATTATCAACAACACATATCATAATCATTTTATAGCACATCGTTAAAGTCATCACACTACTTATGCACATAACTACTTTTACTTTAAACGTCAACATAACAACATAGGTCATTTCAACATGCATACATTCTCATATAACCTCCCGCATAACCCGGAAAACCCAACACACATAAGATAATCTGATTAAGAGGTTAATTATAGAAAACTACATTTTGTTGTGCCTCCAGCGTGATAAAAGTCATGTATCTTACCTGATGACGAGCACAACGATCAATAAGCAACTTTAAAGTATCTTGTTTGAGATCCCAAGCTCCCTAAACATCAAGGTAACTTATACTTAAGGTCTATGGGTCAAATGAGCACTAAAACAAGCCTAAACAACGACCAGACCAGAATATGCGCCGCATGCCCCCTCTATGCACTGCATAAAACAAGTCAGAAAGTTCCAGACTCAATATATGCACCGCATAAAATCCCCATGTGGCGCATATTGGGGTTCGACCAGCAACTTCGACTTCATTTCATCTCAAACTGCTTTCAAACGAATCCCAAACCTACACCACGACTTATAACCATTAAATTAACATTGAATAAGACACAATTGAACCTATGAAAGCATCAATTTATCCTTGAATCAATTACAACAAAGATTCACACTTTAAATCACCCGAAATACGCCAAATCGGTAACGCTTTGATCAAAAACTCAATACATCAAGTAGGTTTCCAATTAACCACCTGGACTAGACTCTAATACTTCTAAACAACATAATTCATCATTAAAGTTTGCAACTTGATGTTTCTAGCCAATTTAATTATCGATTATATTCAGGAAAACGTCGATTTTACCCGAAAACATCAAGATTAAACAACCCCAACCCTCATGGCCGAATCTACAGGGACAAAACCTAATTGAAAGCTTAATGAACATTCAATTGATGACATTATACCTGTAGGGTTGATTAACAGATCGAAAAGCAAGCAAAAACCCTTCCGAAAAGCTATGAAATCAACTAAAACTTGAGGAATTGACCTAGGGTTTTGTGTGTGAAAGTTTCTTAGGGTTTAGATCTGAATAAAAGGCATTAGGGTTGTGCATGATACCCTATATATGCTGGAGCAACTTTCAAAACTTTACATCTAGGCCCTCGCACTTCCATACAACTCGTTTCGTCACTTAACTGCTCGTTTAACGCATACGGGAACATTTAAGGACTCTTATTTCCTATCGGGAACACTAAATGACTTTATTAATCATTATCAACTTTATTTTCATTACTTTTTATCACTTTAACACATTTCCCACGTTAATCGCTTAATCACATAAACACATATAAAGCACACATTAACTAACGGTCACTAACGACAAGTTAACGGTCAACGTCAAAAAGTTTTGGGATGTCACATTTAAAGTGTGGGCTAGAACATTAGTTATGACATTTTATTTCTATGGCTTCTAAATCTAAATTCTAATATATTTATATAAATATATATATATTTAAATTTTAAATGTTCCTATACTTTATTATTTATGTGTTTTCGTGTAGATTTTTATAAGATTAAACTTGTATGTTATAGATATGAATATGAATAGTAGTGAGAGTAGTGTTGAATAGTAGTTAGGAGTAGTATGTTGACATAAAAAAATAAAAAAAATAAATAAATAAATGTATCTTGAATGGCATATAGTTTGAACGTAGTGATAAATTATCTTTTATTTCAGGTTAAAGTAGTAAATTTAATTCCTTAATATGGTAAGACAATAAGAATAATACAAATAAATGTATGTATATGAGACTGAAAGTGAGCTACTCTTATGAAATTGTGTTAGACTAATATGAAAAGCAGTAGTAAAATAGTATTCTTTTGAAAAGTTCGATGGCAGTAAGTGCCTTAAATTAAGGTGTAATTTATATAATTATCAAGATTTGGATAATGTAAATAGCAATTATTTAAATAATTTATTAAAAAATTATAAGACTAAATGATCATCATGGCGTTTGGCAAAACTGAACTTTAGATTTAAGGAACGTTAAAACCGTTGGAATCAAATTAAGAATATGAATGATGATAGATTGGTATGTGACAGTAAAGTTAGAGTTTTAGTAGTATCAACGTATCATGTCAGGAAAATAAAGTAAGATATCTTTACAATCGGTTTAACTATTGAAGTAAGAAAATGGTAAAGAAATAATAGAAATACATGAGAATTTGAGTGGTGGATTACTTAATTAGACTGTGACAAGGATCACGAGGACGTGATCTCAAATGAGTTGGAGAGAATTGTAACACCTCATTTTTAAAATAAGATAAAAATAATAAAAATAGTAATAAATAATAAAATAATTTAAGTGTTTGTGTATTAAAAATATTCGATACGTATTAGCAGTACTACAAGTCTAACAAACTTTAGTGTATTGGTCATTAATAACAAATGAGGGATTATAACATTAACATAATTGTGTTGTGATGTATGGCTATAGACCACGACAGCCAAACATTCAATTTCAAAATAAATAAAGAAATAGAAATATATATAACTTTAAGTTTTGATAAACAAATCAATTAAACAATATTAATTATGTGGATATTTAACCATTATGATAAGATAAGTATAAGGCTAGCTTAATAGGTATTAAACGTGGCTCGTAAAAGTGACGCCAGCCAAGCTTGTATTAATCTCCACAATCCCATCACATTTCAAGACCATATATCTATAATATTTCAACTAAGTATCTAGTCTCATACTCTCATCTCATTCCAACTATTTTAACAAAAATCATCTTCCGAACATCAAGAGATTGTTAATGAAATCAAAAGTTAAGTGTAATAATAATAAAGATAAGGAAGTGATAACAATAGCAACATCTTGTACATAATTGGAAGCTAAGAATATGGAGTAAGTTGAAGAATGGTGGATCGATAATTCAAAGGAAGAAAGAAAGAAGGCTATGGATCATTAAGTATCAACTATATGTATATCTTATTTAAAGGTGCTCATAAAGAAGTTTGATCATTGAACTAGTCAATCATCGTGGCCAAGGTGAGTATATGTATATGTATATATTCTTTCATAGGGGTTAATATGGTTTGGAAAACAAACCATGATTAATCGGTTATATGATGTGTGAGGCCACAAGTCTTGGGTGACGACTCATGAGCTTGGTGGTGTAATATGGATCCATATTAGATATGAGGTTAGGACGTTATGTAAGACCCGGTCGGCATTAACGTTCCTAACGGATTATGTTATGTTGTGGCCATGATATGTATGTATACATGTAGATATACTCACTAAGCAATTGCTTATTGTTTAGTTGTTCCCATTTTTATAGGTAACCCAGGGGACCGAGATAAGAAGAGGGTTAATGTGTAAAAGTTGCTTTGGAGATAGCGACAACTTAGGCACCAAATTCGTCCATATATTTGGTCACACATTGGTAATGGCCTCAACACCTCAGCTTGTTTCGATAAATGGGCGGATGCATGCCCAATACAAGCATTGGTGACAAATAGACAGATTATTCAGGCCGGTTATAGTTTGAATACTAAGGTTGCTGAACTATGTTATGATGGGGTGTGGCGATGGCCGATGGCATGGCTGGATTTATACCCAGTTTTAATTTCGCTTCCTGTTTTCACCATGGTTCCAACTAAACAAGATTATTTGTATTGGAAAGACTCTAATGGGAAAGAAGTTGAGTTCTCATCATCAGTAGTGTGGGACACATTAAGGGAGAAAAAAAGTGAAGTTCCTTGGTACAAGATAGTTTGGTTCCCACAAGCTATCCCACGACATTCTTTTTTGATGTGGCTCATTGTTAATCGTAAGCTAAAAACCCAAGATATAATGATGCAATGGCATGGTGGAAGAAATATGAACTACAACCTTGTTTACTGCCCCCTATGCAAACAAGGACCGGACTCACATAACCATTTATTTTTTGAATGTAGCTTTTCTTCACAGGTTTGGTGTCGTGTACGTCATTTAGCACAAATGGAGCATGTTGATTCAGGATGTGATGACATTTATGCTACGTTGCGAATACACTCCACTTCTAATTTAGCAAGAAGTGTCATTCGAAGACTATTAGTAGCGGCTTCAGCATACTTTATTTGGAAAGAGCGGAATCAAAGATTGTTTGCTAGTAGTGTACGTCCTCCTGAACTCATTGGAGATCTTATTGCTGCAACAGTTCGGCTCAAATTAGTCACGTTGAAGTTCAAGAAAACTACTCAAGTTGAACGCTTTGTGCAAGCTTGGAATCTACCACAAGACATGGTGGTGTTTGATTATAATCAGCGCTAATTAGATTAATTTGTTAATCATATTAGTTGTCTAGGGCTTATATGTAGTAGGATTGATTAGTTGGTTGCATTTGCTTGAGTTACATATGTATGGCCTGTCATACATATGAATTAGTATGGTATCTCAGCCATGCTACTTGTTTTGTAATGTTTTTTGGTGATGGTATAAAATTTATAGGGGTATACCCATTAACCAAAAAAAGAGATAGCGACAACTTAGGCACCAAATTCGTCCATATATTTGGTCACACATTGGTAATGGCCTCAACACCTCAGCTTGTTTCGATAAATGGGCGGATGCATGCCCAATACAAGCATTGGTGACAAATAGACAGATTATTCAGGCCGGTTATAGTTTGAATACTAAGGTTGCTGAACTATGTTATGATGGGGTGTGGCGATGGCCGATGGCATGGCTGGATTTATACCCAGTTTTAATTTCGCTTCCTGTTTTCACCATGGTTCCAACTAAACAAGATTATCTGTATTGGAAAGACTCTAATGGGAAAGAAGTTGAGTTCTCATCATCAGTAGTGTGGGACACATTAAGGGAGAAAAAAAGTGAAGTTCCTTGGTACAAGATAGTTTGGTTCCCACAAGCTATCCCACGACATTCTTTTTTGATGTGGCTCATTGTTAATCGTAAGCTAAAAACCCAAGATATAATGATGCAATGGCATGGTGGAAGAAATATGAACTACAACCTTGTTTACTGCCCCCTATGCAAACAAGGACCGGACTCACATAACCATTTATTTTTTGAATGTAGCTTTTCTTCACAGGTTTGGTGTCGTGTACGTCATTTAGCACAAATGGAGCATGTTGATTCAGGATGTGATGACATTTATGCTACGTTGCGAATACACTCCACTTCTAATTTAGCAAGAAGTGTCATTCGAAGACTATTAGTAGCGGCTTCAGCATACTTTATTTGGAAAGAGCGGAATCAAAGATTGTTTGCTAGTAGTGTACGTCCTCCTGAACTCATTGGAGATCTTATTGCTGCAACAGTTCGGCTCAAATTAGTCACGTTGAAGTTCAAGAAAACTACTCAAGTTGAACGCTTTGTGCAAGCTTGGAATCTACCACAAGACATGGTGGTGTTTGATTATAATCAGCGCTAATTAGATTAATTTGTTAATCATATTAGTTGTCTAGGGCTTATATGTAGTAGGATTGATTAGTTGGTTGCATTTGCTTGAGTTACATATGTATGGCCTGTCATACATATGAATTAGTATGGTATCTCAGCCATGCTACTTGTTTTGTAATGTTTTTTGGTGATGGTATAAAATTTATAGGGGTATACCCATTAACCAAAAAAAGAGATAGCGACAACTTATAATATATTCGTTGTCATGGGCTAGTGATCCCTTATACTCGTGCTTTTGGTACTTATGTACGCCCACACCAATTAAAATTGGGACATTTTGACGTATATATTTAATATTACATTTTTGAAGTGATCTATGTTTTAAAAATTTACATATTGTCTTAAAATAGTTATTTAAAGTTTTTAATATGAATATATTAAGGGATTTTAAATTTGGGGCGTTACAAATTGGTATCAGAGTCACGGTTTAAGGGATTTAGGTGTTCATTCTTAACATAAAGAATACCTACACTTAAACCATAGAGTGTGACCGACCATAAATGATATTGGTTGCTTTATTAGTAGCATACGAAATGTTTAGCGAAATTAACTCAAGATGTTCTAATATGTAATCTTAATAATGACTGCAGCATTATTACGATCATATATTAAAACAACTTAAGTTGAGCTTGCTAAATGTGGAAGTATGCTAGTATGAGACTTTAGAATTAAAGACTTTGTAATTGCGTGATATGTTAAAATTTTTGCGTGTTGAGGCACCATTAAAACTGAATGTATGCTTAAATGAAGTGATATGGATTGGAAACTATGGTGAGGACATTGTATCATATAACAAATCTATAATGACAGCGAGATATTTATCTAAAAAGTTGAGAAGCAATTGAAGTATCTCAAATGGAGTCACAATAATATAGTAAAGTAATAAAAAGGTAATGGAAATATCTACATGTCTGAAAGAAGTTTTAATCTAAAGTATATCAAATATAGTCTAGTGAGAATTGTTTATGATCATAGAAGTTGGAAAAAAAAACAAATTACGCAAAGGTGTCGAGAAATTAAGGGTTTAAGATGTATGTGGACATTAGTTAAGTGCTATTTAAATTAATAACCAACATTTATAAATAGATTAAAAAGTATAATATTTATAAGATAGGATGTTAAGGATCGATGTTAGATATAAATAATTAGTAAAGAGAAGAGATAAGTTAAATAAATGAAACACTATCTAAATTAAAGAGTAAATTCTAATACTAGAAGTATGATATTCACCTTATATGATGGTTCAATAATTGATATTAGGCAAAAGTAATGCAAAAGTAATTAAGATGAACTATGAACTACATCATATAATGTATCAAGAACTAACAAGAAAATGATGTTAATCGAGAGGATATATAAAAAAGAAAGAAGAAATATATATGATTACAACATACAATATATACATGATGAGTAAAACTCATGTGTTAATCCCTCGTTATAGCCAAACATCACATATATAGATATCAAGTGAAAGAAACATGATACATACATGTTTAACTCAAAATAAATGGTTAGATACTATGAAGTATCATGAAGTCATGAACTACTAAGTGAAAAATAAAAAAGTAAATATATATATAAAAGAACACCACTAATACAATGATTAAATAATATCCATTAACTCTTAATATAATGTGAATGAAATTTCAAAAACTATATTAAATTTTTGTTGTAGGCACATATACCTTGTGTAACACCCCAAGCCAAGGCTCAGAATATCACGGAAATCATATAGCACAAGGTGGAATTAATGTAGAACATGAACTAAATGCAAATAGAGGATTCAGTGAATCCATACAGTAAGTTAAACAAGAATCAAAATACATAAAGAGCAAGTCATCATCAAAGATTACAACAGAACATCAAAAGATGGCTAGCGGTTCTAAGTACAATGCAAAAGAAGGCAAATGGATCCTTGATCCATATAAGTCCAAGTCCGGGTTCAACAGCAAGCTAACAATCAAACTCCACGCCCTGGATTAACCTGGTTACCTGAAAAGTGTACTAAGCATAGTCAACACAAGGTTGGTGAGTTCGCAGTAATGGTCCATTAGAAACCATCGTCAATAATCATAATATACGAGTAGAGGTGAAACATGACTTACAGTAAGCCTCTAAGAACAACACAACAGCATCCACCACAAGATTACACACAACAAATAAAACGCGTAATAAACATTATACCCAAGTAACGTACAAAACATCAATTTAAAACAGGTATCATATCCTCTTCAGTGGGATTGATACACGACATAAGTCATATCCTCTTCAGTGGGATAGATACACTACATATATCATATCCTCTTCAGTGGGATTTATATACGTCATATCCTCTTCAGTGGGATTTATATACGTCATATCCTCTTCAGTGGGATTTATATACGTCATATCCTCTTCAGTGGGATTTATATACGTCATATCCTCTTCAGTGGGATTTATACACTACATATATCATATCCTCTTCAGTGGGATTTATATACGTCATATCCTCTTCAGTGGGATTTATATACGTCATATCCTCTTCAGTGGGATTTATATACGTCATATCCTCTTCAGTGGGATTTATATACGTCATATCCTCTTCAGTGGGATTTATATACGTCATATCCTCTTCAGTGGGATATATACACTACATATATCATATCCTCTTCAGTGGGATTTATATACGTCATATCCTCTTCAGTGGGATTTATATACGTCATATCCTCTTCAGTGGGATTTATACACTACATATGTCATATCCTCTTCAGTGGGATTTATACACTACATCATATCCTCTTCAGTGGGATTGATACACGGCATAAGTCATATCCTCTTCAGTGGGATAGATACACTACATATATCATATCCTCTTCAGTGGGATTTATATACGTCATATCCTCTTCAGTGGGATTTATATACGTCATATCCTCTTCAGTGGGATTTATATACGTCATATCCTCTTCAGTGGGATTTATATACGTCATATCCTCTTCAGTGGGATTTATACACTACATATGTCATATCCTCTTCAGTGGGATTTATACACTACATAAGTCATATCCTCTTCAGTGGGATTGATACACAACATAAGTCATATCCTCTTCAGTGGGATAGATACACTACATATATCATATCCTCTTCAGTGGGATTTATATACGTCATATCCTCTTCAGTGGGATTTATATACGTCATATCCTCTTCAGTGGGATTTATACACTACATATATCATATCCTCTTCAGTGGGATTTATATACGTCATATCCTCTTCAGTGGGATTATACACTACATATATCATATCCTCTTCAGTGGGATTGATACACGACATAAGTCATATCCTCTTCAGTGGGATAGATACACTACATATATCATATCCTCTTCAGTGGGATTTATATACGTCATATCCTCTTCAGTGGGATTATACACTGCATATAGTCATATCCTCTTCAGTGGGATAGATACACTACATATATCATATCCTCTTCAGTGGGATTTATATACGTCATATCCTCTTCAGTGGGATTTATATACGTCATATCCTCTTCAGTGGGATTTATACACTACATATATCATATCCTCTTCAGTGGGATTTATATACGTCATATCCTCTTCAGTGGGATTTATATACGTCATATCCTCTTCAGTGGGATTTATATACGTCATATCCTCTTCAGTGGGATTTATATACGTCATATCCTCTTCAGTGGGATTTATATACGTCATATCCTCTTCAGTGGGATAGATACACTACATATATCATATCCTCTTCAGTGGGATTTATATACGTCATATCCTCTTCAGTGGGATTTATATACGTCATATCCTCTTCAGTGGGATTTATATACGTCATATCCTCTTCAGTGGGATTTATATACGTCATATCCTCTTCAGTGGGATTTATATACGTCATATCCTCTTCAGTGGGATTTATATACGTCATATCCTCTTCAGTGGGATTTATATACGTCATATCCTCTTCAGTGGGATTTATATACGTCATATCCTCTTCAGTGGGATTTATATACGTCATATCCTCTTCAGTGGGATTTATATACGTCATATCCTCTTCAGTGGGATTTATATACGTCATATCCTCTTCAGTGGGATTTATATACGTCATATCCTCTTCAGTGGGATTTATATACGTCATATCCTCTTCAGTGGGATTTATATACGTCATATCCTCTTCAGTGGGATTTATATACGTCATATCCTCTTCAGTGGGATTTATATACGTCATATCCTCTTCAGTGGGATTTATATACGTCATATCCTCTTCAGTGGGATTTATATACGTCATATCCTCTTCAGTGGGATTTATATACGTCATATCCTCTTCAGTGGGATTTATATACGTCATATCCTCTTCAGTGGGATTTATATACGTCATATCCTCTTCAGTGGGATTTATATACGTCATATCCTCTTCAGTGGGATTTATATACGTCATATCCTCTTCAGTGGGATTTATATACGTCATATCCTCTTCAGTGGGATTTATATACGTCATATCCTCTTCAGTGGGATTTATATACGTCATATCCTCTTCAGTGGGATTTATATACGTCATATCCTCTTCAGTGGGATTTATATACGTCATATCCTCTTCAGTGGGATTTATATACGTCATATCCTCTTCAGTGGGATTTATATACGTCATATCCTCTTCAGTGGGATTTATATACGTCATATCCTCTTCAGTGGGATTTATATACGTCATATCCTCTTCAGTGGGATTTATATACGTCATATCCTCTTCAGTGGGATTTATATACGTCATATCCTCTTCAGTGGGATTTATATACGTCATATCCTCTTCAGTGGGATTTATATACGTCATATCCTCTTCAGTGGGATTTATATACGTCATATCCTCTTCAGTGGGATTTATATACGTCATATCCTCTTCAGTGGGATTTATATACGTCATATCCTCTTCAGTGGGATTTATATACGTCATATCCTCTTCAGTGGGATTTATATACGTCATATCCTCTTCAGTGGGATTTATATACGTCATATCCTCTTCAGTGGGATTTATATACGTCATATCCTCTTCAGTGGGATTTATATACGTCATATCCTCTTCAGTGGGATTTATATACGTCATATCCTCTTCAGTGGGATTTATATACGTCATATCCTCTTCAGTGGGATTTATATACGTCATATCCTCTTCAGTGGGATTTATATACGTCATATCCTCTTCAGTGGGATTTATATACGTCATATCCTCTTCAGTGGGATTTATATACGTCATATCCTCTTCAGTGGGATTTATATACGTCATATCCTCTTCAGTGGGATTTATATACGTCATATCCTCTTCAGTGGGATTTATATACGTCATATCCTCTTCAGTGGGATTTATATACGTCATATCCTCTTCAGTGGGATTTATATACGTCATATCCTCTTCAGTGGGATTTATATACGTCATATCCTCTTCAGTGGGATTTATATACGTCATATCCTCTTCAGTGGGATTTATATACGTCATATCCTCTTCAGTGGGATTTATATACGTCATATCCTCTTCAGTGGGATTTATATACGTCATATCCTCTTCAGTGGGATTTATATACGTCATATCCTCTTCAGTGGGATTTATATACGTCATATCCTCTTCAGTGGGATTTATATACGTCATATCCTCTTCAGTGGGATTTATATACGTCATATCCTCTTCAGTGGGATTTATATACGTCATATCCTCTTCAGTGGGATTTATATACGTCATATCCTCTTCAGTGGGATTTATATACGTACATTACTTCGGAGGATTTTACTTTCATCAAGTTCTAGATGCTTATGTATAGGGTCACCCGCAGCCTTCCCACCACATCTAAAACCCAATGAAAGTAAAACCGACCTCTATGTATACACTACTATCCTAATTTATTTAACGATATCACCATCTCATACAAACCCATCAAACACTAAAGCAAAACTATCCATCATTCATCTAATGTCACCAACCTGACGTTTTGTACGTGAGTAAAATCAAACAACACCAACAATCATTTACAAACACAAATAACAAGTAATCACATAATTTTACACTTTTTCAGCCCGAATCTCAAGCGAGTAGGGAACTACGGAACTCACCTTGATTTCCAAGCAAAACGACAAGTTAATATCGAGCTATAAATGTCCAACGACCGCCACGATCCCACAACCTATCAATATATATCATGGTGTCATCAAAATCAACTCTATAACCCTACACAAGTTGGTTAAGTAAGTTTGAGTCGCGCCAAAGTCCCACAACGCCTTAATGACTCTCCCGCGCATGAACTATAACACTTTGACCCGACATTTTTAGAAATTGAAAAGGATTCAGATCAAAAAGACTTGAAAATGAGAAAGTAGACTCTCTCACGATTCCAACGATAGGTCATATGACTTATTTGGACTTACGGATCAAAAGTTATTGACGTTTGAAAATTGACGCGCATACGTTTCCCAGCAACTATCCACTGCGCCGCAGTGAGCCATTGCCAAGCTCACTGCGCTGCAGTGGGCTAACCACGCACCAAACAGACCCTAGCCACTGCGCCGCAGTGGGCTAGCCCATGCCACTGCGCCGCAGTGACCCGGTACTGAACCCAGAAGCAGCAGCTGCATCATATGCAGGAAAACCAAACCAATACCCTTAAAACTCGACCCAAACCAATCCAAATCGATTTGTAGGAACTTGTAACTTAAATTGAAGCATAACTAAGTATCAATAAACATAAATACACATAACCCAATCCACAATTTCGACCAAAACATCAAAATCACACCCAAATCCTTCAAACCCGAAATAAACCCTAATTTGACCCAAAATTAGTTTTAGACCGATTTAGGACTTGTAAATGTTCAAGATGACTAGAAATGCATAAACAAACATAAGTAGGAGTAAATGGGATGAATTAGACTCACCAAAACTCCTTCTTGAGCTCAAATCCGAAATTAGGTCAAAATGGGTAAAATGGGTAAAAATGCTTGAACTCCAACCTTTGATTCTTCGATATGACGATAATGAGGTATAGATGAAGATGATTCTAATGTTATATCCTTTCTAAACACTAAGTAGATGATAGATAGAAGGAGAATGAAATGGTCTTGCCCCTTTTTACTTGAGAGAAATGAGAAAGAAAGAAAGATAAGAAATGAAAGGGGGAAAGAAGAGATAAGGAGAGGGTTGGGTTTTGGGTGGCTGGTGGGTCGTGGACTACCCACGGGCCGACCCGTTTCTCTTCTCAAGCCAAGTTACAATCGTTAGGCGTTTAAACACCGATCAAAACACATTATTGACCCGAATACGGTACATTGCCATTTAATTCACGAAACGACCCAAATAGCTTCCACATTGTCATTTAATCACCAAAACGACCCGAATACTTCATTAACCTATATTGTTAGTCATATTACACGTAAAGTCAACGAGTCAAAATTCACGGATGTTACACCTTGAGCGTTATAATGTGATTTAGCTTGTAAAAAGGATAAGGATCTTGGTGAAAGCAGGTTTAAAGACAGTATTGGAAAGGAAAACCGTATCTCAGTATATTCTAAACATGAGAAGGTTATATATATGATTAAATTATTTTATCTTAAGTGGTATAGTAAGAAGATGTCAAATTCAGTATATCTAACATTCTAGGAGTAACAATGACAACATGCTAGTTACGATAATTTGTAATGTGAGTTAGAAATAATAGAAATAATAACCAAAAGTGATTAAATATTAATTAAGTTTCATTAGCAAGCAAAGAAACACTATAATCTTTGCTCATAAGTTAAATGCATAGTTATTGTATATATGATTAATGAAATTGTAAATTGACAGTATCTTTAAGGGACTTCCACTTAAATGAAATAGCTATAAATTTTGGAATGTGAAGACTTTTGTGGTTGTTCATGAAATAATATCTATACAAGCTTGTATGGAATAACTAGAACATGATATCATTAAAGTTGAACCCTTTGAAATGTTAATTGGGGAACTCAATTTTCATCTGGCCATTATTAAACATTGATGTAAAATCTATATACAGGGGAGATGTCCTGCTACAAGATTGAAAATAAAAATAAAAATAAAATAAATAAATAAATGAATTGTTAAGAAGAAGAGGTATATATATATTAAAACATAATCGAATATAATATGGCTAACAAGATAAATTGAAGAGTAGATGTAAATTTTGCATATTACTTAACATCGGAATCTTAAGACACGACTTTCACATATGAGATTTTTGTGTATGTTATGTAGAATAGGTAAGAGATCCAGTGTATTAAATGTTAAATATTAATGAATAGATAAAAATAATGTAATAAATAAATGTAATATAAATGAGATTATATTTATTATTTTTGGACCTATTGATTTTAGGAATGCCATGAGTCTCATTGTGAATATGATGTTAAAAAAAAAAGTTTTAAACTTATGTATTAGTAAGTTGACACTAAAATAAGATGCCATTATAACAAAAGAGGTCATAATTGGCCCGTTTGATTGTCTTTAGAGTAAATAACGAATAAAATAAGTTATTAGGCTTTCCTTTTGGATAAATGATGAAAACTGTTCTTTATTTTGTTTGAATACAAGATTTGGATCTGAGAAATGAAAGTACAAGTCTTTGGAAAGTTTTAAAGGGTCTCCACCTTATTGTAATTTTACGCAAAGCCATATTGTATAATGTTATGGTATTCTACCGTATTTTTATGGTTATCAGAAATAATATCTATACAAGCTTGTATGGAATAACTAGAACATGATATCATTAAAGTTGAACCCCCCCCCCCCCCCCCCCCCCCCCCCCCCCCCCCCCCCCCCCCCCCCCCCCCCCCCCCCCCCCCCCCCCCCCCCCCCCCCCCCCCCCCCCCCCCCCCCCCCCCCCCCCCCCCCCCCCCCCCCCCCCCCCCCCCCCCCCCCCCCCCCCCCCCCCCCCCCCCCCCCCCCCCCCCCCCCCCCCCCCCCCCCCCCCCCCCCCCCCCCCCCCCCCCCCCCCCCCCCCCCCCCCCCCCCCCCCCCCCCCCCCCCCCCCCCCCCCCCCCCCCCCCCCCCCCCCCCCCCCCCCCCCCCCCCCCCCCCCCCCCCCCCCCCCCCCCCCCCCCCCCCCCCCCCCCCCCCCCCCCCCCCCCCCCCCCCCCCCCCCCCCCCCCCCCCCCCCCCCCCCCCCCCCCCCCCCCCCCCCCCCCCCCCCCCCCCCCCCCCCCCCCCCCCCCCCCCCCCCCCCCCCCCCCCCCCCCCCCCCCCCCCCCCCCCCCCCCCCCCCCCCCCCCCCCCCCCCCCCCCCCCCCCCCCCCCCCCCCCCCCCCCCCCCCCCCCCCCCCCCCCCCCCCCCCCCCCCCCCCCCCCCCCCCCCCCCCCCCCCCCCCCCCCCCCCCCCCCCCCCCCCCCCCCCCCCCCCCCCCCCCCCCCCCCCCCCCCCCCCCCCCCCCCCCCCCCCCCCCCCCCCCCCCCCCCCCCCCCCCCCCCCCCCCCCCCCCCCCCCCCCCCCCCCCCCCCCCCCCCCCCCCCCCCCCCCCCCCCCCCCCCCCCCCCCCCCCCCCCCCCCCCCCCCCCCCCCCCCCCCCCCCCCCCCCCCCCCCCCCCCCCCCCCCCCCCCCCCCCCCCCCCCCCCCCCCCCCCCCCCCCCCCCCCCCCCCCCCCCCCCCCCCCCCCCCCCCCCCCCCCCCCCCCCCCCCCCCCCCCCCCCCCCCCCCCCCCCCCCCCCCCCCCCCCCCCCCCCCCCCCCCCCCCCCCCCCCCCCCCCCCCCCCCCCCCCCCCCCCCCCCCCCCCCCCCCCCCCCCCCCCCCCCCCCCCCCCCCCCCCCCCCCCCCCCCCCCCCCCCCCCCCCCCCCCCCCCCCCCCCCCCCCCCCCCCCCCCCCCCCCCCCCCCCCCCCCCCCCCCCCCCCCCCCCCCCCCCCCCCCCCCCCCCCCCCCCCCCCCCCCCCCCCCCCCCCCCCCCCCCCCCCCCCCCCCCCCCCCCCCCCCCCCCCCCCCCCCCCCCCCCCCCCCCCCCCCCTTTTGGAAAGCTAT
>CM067174.1:65467049-65479549 GCA_034093135.1 Erigeron breviscapus | reverse complement strand
TTGGTCGTTTCCATGGCACGACCCCAATTGTGATTAAAGCACTTGATTGACAGCTTGTGCTCTGAAATGAAATATTATGTTGTTTGGGACATGTAAAATGGTCGTAGTAGTGGCTCAAGCATATACTCATCGATTTGTGCCTTTGGCTAAATGGAAATCATTATTATCGTGGATGGAAATTATTGATTGAACATACGGTTTGGGTATGGACAGTATGATGGAATTCTTGGAAATTTTATGACATATTATTTCTTGAATTGGATTAAATCTATATGTATTGTTAGCATAAACCTATGAACTCACTCAACTCTCGTAGTTGACACTTTTTCTTCATGCTTTTCAGGTCTAGGGCAGTAAGTTAGCATTTTGGACTGCCTCACGGTTGATGGGTTTAATTGTTGCATGTTGGACTAGTAACGCAAACATTTGATCTTTGATTATGAATTTGGTTATGTAATGTTTATTAAACGTCAACTTGAACTTGTAACCTTTTGAATTTGAATGGCTTTTGAAACTTTATGTTGATGTCTTATACTTAAATCTTTTGTACCATGTCGTTTTGTGGCATCTCGTGTTTCCGCTATAGTCGGGGTGTTACAGAAAAATGGTATCAGAGATGCAAGGTTATAGAGAATTTTTGCTATAACCTACGTATTTTCAAACGAGTCGAATATTTCTTAAACAATTGAGTCGATCATAAAGTATTCTTGTTTTACTTATGCATAGCCTGATCAACTATGCCTAACTAAAAACTTAATATGGAATGATCGAAATGATTGTCTAAGGGATATTCAAAATGAGTCTTTTGAAAATAAGCTTTAAAAACGATTCTTGGTGCAAAAGATACATAACCAAATCCAATGTTTGCATTACCTATTAGAACCCTTAGTTACTACCCCCACTTGGCTAGCATTACTTTGTCCATTTAGATATAATACATGGGAGCTATGCACAAGTTGAATCTTAGTCGTTACTTTAATTATAAATGGTTATGTTGGTCGTGCGAGTCGAGTTGGTCATCGGTTGTGAATGGTCATGTCGTTGTTTGGTTGTTAAGCTTGTGAGTCGTTGGTCGTGTTGGTTGGTTGCTTGTCAAATGGTTAAGGTCGTCTCATGGTCCGTCGAGTCGTCTTGCTGTCCGTAAGTTGCCATATGGGTCGTCAAAGGTCAAGTCGGTCGTCCATGGTCGTCTAAGCGTCGAGTCAAGTCGTCATCTCACGCCTTTGTGAAACTTATGTAGGAACATCATGTCACAAGCAAGTGGAGCTTCCGGATCAGCCCCTAGACCAAGAAACTTGTATGGATTCATGGACTACATGGAGGAGGAAGAAAGGAGACGCCTAGAGCAAGAGCAACCTCCCCAACCACTTCAAGAAGAAGAGGAAGAAGAGACCGATCCAATGGAAGATCCATCGGAAGACGATAATGCTAGAAGTGTTGCCTCTAGCCAACCTGAACGCCGCTTACCCTCGCCACCACCATCACCACCAGCCCCTAGAGCACCTACTCCACCGAGGCAAGATGCACTCATGAACCTAAGTGATGGGCGATTTCCAGCCCAAGATCCATACTTTCAGCCGCGTATTCCTCGTGATCATCCCTGGTACCATCTCGGACATAGGCGTCAAGGAGAGGAGCCACACCGCCCAGTCTGTGGGGTACCCCCTCCACCTCCTATTGGTATGACTCGTGAAGAAAGGGAGAGGGTGTGGGGAATAGCTAACGGATTAAGGGATGCTAGAGTAAGGGTAAGGACTCAAGAGGTGATGATGGAAAGGGCCTTAGGAGTTATGGATCGAACGGGAGACTATGCGAGTTTGGCGATATCAGAAGTTCGACGAGTTAATGAGGTGATATTCATTATGGGATGTGTGCTTACGGCTGTTTGCACTCTCGTGGTAGCTCTCATGCTTAGGAAGTAAACCTAAGAGCTTCTTTATTTATGAACTTATTCGATGTATGAACGTTTGTACTTTGTTTCACTTTGTTGAACTTTCTAGCTTTTGTGTGACGATGATCACATAGTATTTGGCATGTAGCAATTTTGTGAACTCATCTTGAATGATATATATGTATGCTTAATGCCTCTCTATGGTTACATAATGTGCTATCCTTGTTGTGATATAGTTATCTCTATTATAAACATTGTAGTTACAGCAGGAAATCAGTTATGATCACTTTTAGTAGAACTGCCATATCTGGAGTTCTATTTCGTCTTTTGACCTGACTCCAATTGGAGGTGAAACTTAACTCATAGGGCTACGTTTCATATTTTTTGAGTTTTTCCCAGATCGTCCATCTTAAGCCACTTTTACGTGCTCCAAGTTCGTACCCAGATTCTGTAATCCTCCTGGCTAACCTAGAAAGCAGGGTTGATAAATTTTAGAATTTACCTAACCATTTATTTACTCATAATGACAAGTGCATCGTGATTATAAAAAGGAATATGAATCGGGGTATACATATACATATGTGTGCAAACGAACCCTCTATGCACTAAATAACTTTAGATGTACTCGTGCGAGATCAAGAAGTCATGAGTCGAGCTTATGTCATATGATTCCTTTGTAGAGACATGGCACCACGAAGGACCGGCGGAGAAACAAGTGAAGAGGCCCAGCGAAGAGCCGAGTTAGCTGAGCTTATCTCCCAGCAAATCAATGCCGCCATGCCAAACATTGCCACCCAAATTGCGGAGAATGTGACCGCTACACTCAACACGGCTAGAAGACAAGATGGAGGAGGAGATGCTATTGACAGGAATGCCTACAAGGCTTTCACGTCTTGCAATCCCAAGGAGTTTCATGGGACAGAAGGTCCTGTTAGATTGCTTACTTGGTTCCAAAGCATGGAAGCCAACTTGAACATCATTGATTGTGCGCCGGCTGACCGTGTTAAGTTTGCTGCTAGTAAGCTTCAGGGAAGAGCTCTTACTTGGTGGAATCTCCAAGCGACTACTAGAGGTCCTGCAGCAGTCAATGCTTTGACTTGGGAGCAGTTCAAGGAAGACTTGAAGCGTGAGTATTGTCCACGAGAGGAGGTACAAAAACTGGAGATGGAATTCTGGAACCATGCCATGAGAGGACTAGAATTGGAGGCCTATGTGATCCGCTTCCACGAGCTGAGCGTGTTGGTGCCAGAGATGGTAATTCCTGTGGCTAAGAAGGTTGAGAGGTTCATCTATGGATTGGCACCTGAAGTTAGGTTGATGGTCACTGCTGCAAGCCCTACCACCCTTGAGCAGGCTATAAGTTTGGCAACCAGGCTAGTAAACGATTTGGTTAGGCGTGGGAAGTATACGAGAGGTGAATCAAGTTCGAGACAAGGAGGAGGAAATCGATTTGGTGATAGGAAAGGTAATGGGCCAGACAAAAGACAAAAAGTAGTGAGAAACTATGGAATTGTTGATGTTAACCCCAACCCAAACGGTGGCATGCCGCCAAGATGTAATCGTTGTGGCAACCCCCATCGAGGAGAATGTAGGCAGTGCACGACTTGCAATCGATTTGGACACCTTGCTGCCTATTGCCGGAGTGGAGCAAGAGTTGGAGGAAACCCCGGAGCATGTCGTGAATGTGGGGCCATGGATCATTGGAGAAATGCTTGTCCTAGGTTGAGAAGAGCGCAAGACAACTGCTGAAATGGAAATGGTAACCGTGGCAACTTCAGGAATGTTGGGAATCTCGGGAACCAAGCAAACCGAGGAAACAATGGAAACCAAGTCAACCGAGGAAATGTTAGGAATCAAGCTAATATTGGGAATCAAGGCAACAACGTTAACCAAGGAAATCGTGGAAATCAAGGAGGTCAAGCCCGAGGAAGGGTGTATGCCATGGGAGCAAATGAGGCACGTGATGACCCTAATGTCATCATAGGTACGTTTCCAATAAATAATGTTTATGCATCTATGTTGTTTGATTCTGGAGCTGAAATAAGTTTTATTTCCTCCGAATTTAAAGAATTGATTGATAAGAAACCTAGTGAACTGGAGGAAACTTATTATGTTGAATATGCTAATGGAAACGAGTATAAGGCTAAGGAAATTATTGTTGATTGTAAGTTAACTTTAGATGAGAAGGACTATAGTATAGACTTGATTCCCATAGAAATAGGAAGTTTTGATTTGATAGTAGGAATGGATTGGTTGTCGAAAATGCGTGCTGAAATACTTTGCCATGAAAGGATCATTAAGATTCCCTTAGATAGCAGTGAGGTGCTAATAGTTCAAGGCCATAAGGCGGGAGTCCAACCCAAGATAGTGTCATCTATGAAAGTGAGGAAGTATTTACGGAAGGAATACCACACATACTTGGCACAAGTAGTGGATAAACGAGTGAAAAGATAAGGATCCTCTCAAGGTAACAGTGGTTAGAGATTTTCTAGATGTATTTCCGGACGAACTACCTGGACTTCCCCCAGCGAGACAAGTAGAGTTTACTATCGATTTAGTTCCCGGGGCAGCCCCCGTGGCTAAAGCACCGTACAGGCTAGCGCCCTCCGAAATGCGAGAACTCTCGGAGCAATTGCAAGAATTGCTTGATAAAGGTTTAATCCAACCTAGTTCTTCACCCTGGGGTGCGCCAATTCTCTTTGTCAAAAAGAAGGATGGATCTTTGAGAATGTGCATCGACTATAGAGAATTGAATAAATTGACGATCAAGAATAGATATCCGCTGCCGCGAATAGACGATTTGTTCGATCAACTGCAAGGAGCGTCGCATTTCTCGAAAATTGACCTTAGGTCCGGCTATCATCAGTTGAGGGTACGAGAATAAGATGTACCTAAAACGGCCTTTAGAACTCGCTATGGGCATTATGAGTTTCTAGTGATGCCATTTGGTCTCACAAATGCGCCAGCCGTTTTCATGGACCTAATGAATAGGATCTGCAGGCCGTACTTGGATAAGTTCGTCATAGTGTTTATCGATGACATTTTGATATACTCTAGAAGTAAGGAGGAGCACGAGAAGCACCTGAGGATAATCTTGCAGTTACTTAGAGACGAGAAGCTATATGCTAAGTTTTCTAAGTGTGAATTTTGGCTCCGTCAGGTCCAATTTCTGGGATACGTTGTGAACGAAGAAGGGATTCATGTAGATCCGTCTAAGATAGAAGCAATCAAGAAATGGGAGACACCCAAGACACCAACAGAAGTGCGTAGCTTCCTAGGTTTGGCGGGTTACTATAGGAGGTTCATCCAAGGATTCTCTAAGATTGCGGTACCTTTAACCCAATTGACCCAAAAGGCAAGAGAGTTCGAATGGGGTGAAGAACAAGAGCAAGCATTTCAAACGCTTAAGGACATTTTGTGTGAAGCCCCAATACTAGCATTGCCGGATGGAATGGAAGGATTTGTAGTATATTGTGATGCGTCGAATAAAGGGCTAGGGTGCGTACTAATGCAAAGAGACAAGGTTATTGCATACGCATCTAGGCAATTGAAGCCACATGAGAAGAATTATTCGACACACGATTTGGAGCTAGGAGCCGTAGTGTTTGCCTTGAAGATATGGCGACATTATCTTTATGGCACCAAGTGCACCATATTTACTGATCACAAAAGCTTGCAACACATCTTTGATCAGAAGATGTTGAACATGAGGCAAAGGAGGTGGATGGAGCTGCTTAACGATTACGAGTGTGAAATTAAGTACCACCCAGGAAAGGCAAACATTGTTGCTGACGCCCTTAGTAGGAAGGTGAGCACTAGGGTGTCAAAGACGAGAATTTATCACTTGCAGGTGAAAATGTCTCTAAGGGACAAATTCTTAGAAGATCAAGCAAAAGCTTTTGAAGGAAAGAACATTGAAGAAGAGGCCTTGAGTGGAATAGAAACAAGGTTCGATAGGGATGATGAAGGCATCTTGTATTTCAAGGGAAGAGCTTGGGTCCCAAATATCAACGGGCTGAGAGAGGTGTTAATGAATGAAGCTCACAATTCAAAATACTCGATTCATCCAGGAGCGGATAAGATGTACCAAGGTCTAAAAAGGGACCTTTGGTGGCCTGGGATGAAAGGTGATGTAGCACTATATGTGAGCCGATGCATGACTTATGCAATGGTCAAAGCTGAGCACCAAAAGCCAGCTGGACTCTTAAAGCAGCCAGAGATTCCTGAGTGGAAGTGGGAGCAGATAGCAATGGACCTAGTGACGAAATTGCCTCGGACAAAGAAAGGTCATGATGCTATATCGGTGATTGTTGATCGTCTTACGAAATCAGCCCATTTCATCCCCATCAAAGAAGATTGGAACACTGAGCGTTTAGCTCGTCTGTACATTGAAAAGATTGTGACATTGCATGGTGTACCTCTGTCCATAATATCCGATAGGGATGGTAGGTTTACCTCACGTTTATGGGGTCTTGTACAAGAAGCAATGGGCACTACGTTAGCATTAAGCACGACTTACCACCCACAAACGGATGGGCAAAGTGAGCGTACAATACAAACGTTGGAGGATATGCTAAGAGCTTGCGCATTAGAATTTAGTGGAAGTTGGGATGAACACTTGCCATACGCGGAATTTACTTACAACAATAGTTATCACTCTAGCATACAATGTGCGCCGTTTGAAGCTCTCTACGGGCGTAAATGTAGATCACCCATGTGTTGGATAGAGGCGGGTGAAAGAAGCCTAGCTACCGTTGATTTTGTCCAAGAGACAACGGACAAGGTGGCGATCATTAAAGAAAAGCTTAAGGCCGCAAGGGATCGGCAAAAGAGTTATGCAGATCAGAGAAGGAAGCCCCTAGAATTTGAGGTTGGCGACAAAGTACTATTAAAGGTGTCGCCATGGAAGGGAACCGTAAGGTTCGACAAAAGAGGAAAGCTGAGTCCCCCGATACATTGGGCCATTTGAAATTGTTGCTAAAATAGGCCCCGTAGCCTATAAGTTGAAATTACCCCAAGAATTGGGAGATGTTCATGACACATTCCATGTGTCGAACTTGAAGAAATGTGTGGCGGATGATTCGAAAGTGGTCCCACTTGAAGAGCTACGTGTGGAGGATAAGCTCCAATTTCGTGAGGAGCCAATAGAAGTTCTTGATCGCGATGAGAAACTCCTAAAGAGAAGCAAGATCCCTATCGTTAAAGTTAGATGGGAGCGCGAGGACTTTATACGCGAGAAATATCCGCACTTACTCCCTAAGCAAATTCAAATTCCGAGACGGAATTCTTCTAAGGGGGTAAGGATGTAACAACCCTACTTTTTAAATATTATATATGTGCTAGTTATGTTGCCGTTGATCTCGCAAGCCATAGTTATACTTAAAGCTAGTAGATAATGCCCCTAAGTTAGCAATCTAAAGCTATTGTTCAATTCTAAATATGAATTATAAAGTACCATTGAACAAAATTTTATCGATGATCAATCAAATTATCTAAATAATAATGTAAGTCTCACAAGTTGAGATAACCATCAAAAATCCTTACGAAGGTCCAACAATTTAATCATTTAGCTAATTAAAGTAAATTTGGTCACGAAAATAAAATTTCTATTTCAAAATATGTTATGAGTTCTTATGCGCATAAAAGCGTTTAAATCATAATAAGTATACATATATATACATATATGCTTAAAATAAATACAAGATTACCACCAATGAGCTTTGTAACAAATTAAAACACCAAAAATATATACATATACATACATATATACGGCACACACACATATGTTTTGGACCTCACTAGTTAACTTATTATTACAAACTAATACAATTAACCTTACAAAAATACATATACATACACCTAACACCTACATACATTTTATACAACAAATTTTTATAAAAAAAAAATGTGAAAGACCCTCCATTTGCCCTAGAAGGGCCGGCCTCCCTCCCCCCATTTCACACTCCACCCTTTCATTTCAAACACACTTTTCTCTCTTGGAACTCACCCCCCCCCCCCCCCCCCCCCCCCCCCCCCCCCCCCCCCCCCCCCCCCCCCCCCCCCCCCCCCCCCCCCCCCCCCCCCCCCCCCCCCCCCCCCCCCCCCCCCCCCCCCCCCCCCCCCCCCCCCCCCCCCCCCCCCCCCCCCCCCCCCCCCCCCCCCCCCCCCCCCCCCCCCCCCCTTCACACCAACAATCAAGTTAAACACCTAATAATAATAAGGATTAAGTTAGATTACCAAAGGGTTATATCAAGCAAGGGTTTAAGGATTGTTTTTGGGTTAGATTAAGGGTTGTTGGAGGCTCCAAAGACCACGAAAATTCTGCCCCTTTTCACCATCCAAAACCAAGTTCAAGAGGGTATAATCTTCATCCTTTTTACTAGATCTAATCTTGTTTTTGTTTATATTCAAAGGTTTTATCAAAAACTCAAACTTTCTTCTTGTTTTCTTTGTAATATACACTTAATGAGGGCAAAGTTGATAGGATCTTTCTTTCCATGCTCATGCATGTCGAATCTAAGAAGAAAGATCCAAGGATTCAACAAGTTTAAGACCCAAAAGTGTTGTTATAAATTAATAGCTTTTAAAGTGACTTTCTTGTTGATAGATCTAGATGTTTTTGGATATTTTTGAAGAGTATATTTTGAGATTTTTCAAATAAAAGATGTTTTATGTTGTTGAATATTAGATCTATAAAAGTTGATAGTAAAAAGTGTTGATTTGAATGCATGTATGCTAGATTTAAGAAGGTTGGATTTTTGTTGGATTATGAGATGGATATGGACTTGTTATAAGTGAAAAATATGTTAATATTAATGTTAAGATTCTGGAAAAATTGACAAAATATCAAGGATATAAAGCTTGAATCAAAACATGTTAAAATAAGTAGAAATCATAAACCGAAAACACGCAAAAATGCATTTTGAGCACACACATGCACCATAATCTTATGACCAAGAAAATATGATAAACCTACTGGAAATAAGTTGAAATAAAAGTATAAAACTCAGATCTATTCGTTCATGACAACAATAAGCTCAAAAATCAGCTTTTCGGGTCAAATAATCACTAACCGAAAGCACTAAATTGCACATATCACACCACCACCACTATCACGATTTTGGACACCAAAATATGATGAACTTTCTGGAAATAATGAAACAAGAATGAAAATCCATTTTGAAGCAATTTAATTGCTTAAGAAATGAGGCTAAAATCACTATTTCGGTAAACGATTTTTAATAATAAAGCCCTCAAAATAAGCAAGACACAAGAGAGGTTAAATTGATATGATTTTGTATGGATAAAAGTTGCCTAAAAGGCCTGAGATTTTTGACCAAAATATTTAGCGATGATTTCTAAGAATTTCCATGAATTATTGAATTTAAATAGTAATTAAAAGACATAAAAATCCATAAATAAATTATGTAAATCAAGAATGAAGTTAAATCATCTTAACCATGGATAAAAATAACTAAAACCTACTGGATAAAAATAGTTAAAAGGCAAGAGACATGTGTTACATAATTTAAAGATAAATAATTAAGTAAAAATAATTAATTAAATAATATTAAATTAAATAAAAACTTATAAATCTGAAAATATTCATAAACACCAACATTATGAGATAACTAATGTCAAATATTATTACTAAGCAAAGTATACAATGGAAATCATATAAACCAAAACCAAACTACCGAAATTCCAATAAACGTACAAAAACGTATAATGAGAAAATGACTCTTACCACCAAATCTCTCATAACCAAATAAAGAGAACATCATAACGCACTTAAATACCATAATCTAATAACAACCAAAGATGGGCAAGTCTACTAGTATACATCTCATGATCTAGCTCAATAGTTCATGTCACGCGAACTTACGTCGTGAATATATACGTTATGGTTTAGGCTTGCTTGAGGCGCAACAAATCTAAGCGAAGGAATCGCGTTTGATCAGCCCCTTTCACTCTCTAATCAAGTGAGTCATATCCCCCTTTCAAACTCTTTTATGTGTTTTACATTCGGGGTGAAAAGCATGATAAATAAAATGGCTTTATATATATGAAATGATTCTTGAAAGAATGCTTATGAAATGGGATATTGTATGTTCAATGTGTTATATGTTATACGATGAGCTTGAGTTCTGTCAAACTGAGATACTTCAGTACACTACAATTTAACTCCGATAGTGGAGGCCTGTAGTTAGAGGGTTGCGCAACTAGAGTCGTCCACTCACCCACTAAATAGGTAACGGTGGAATGTTTGGTCTGCCTTGGTGGCCACCTTCATTGCCAGTCCGACCCGAGCGGTGCTCTAACTATCTTGTTATATTATTGGTCGTTTCCATGGCACGACCCCAATTGTGATTAAAGCACTTGATTGACAGCTTGTGCTCTGAAATGAAATATTATGTTGTTTGGGACATGTAAAATGGTCGTAGTAGTGGCTCAAGCATATACTCATCGATTTGTGCCTTTGGCTAAATGGAAATTATTATTATCATGGATGGAAATTATTGATTGAACATACGGTTTGGGTATGGACAGTATGATGGAATTCTAGGAAATTTTATGACATATTATTTCTTGAATTGGATTAAATCTATATGTATTGTTAGCATAAACCTATGAACTCACTCAACTCTCTTAGTTGACACTTTTTCTTCATGCTTTTCAGGTCTAGGGCAGTAAGTTAGCATTTTGGACTGCCTCACGGTTGATGGGTTTAATTGTTGCATGTTGGACTAGTAACGCAAACATTTGATCTTTGATTATGAATTTGGTTATGTAATGTTTATTAAACGTTAACTTGAACTTGTAACCTTTTGAATTTGAATGGCTTTTGAAACTTTATGTTGATGTCTTATACTTAAATCTTTTGTACCATGTCATTTGTGGCATCTCGTGTTTCCGCTATAGTCGGGTGTTACATACCGTAAGGCCACACTTTGAGTACTTTGGTACATTGAGTACCTTGGACTTTGCGTGCTTTGAGACTTTGAGTACTTTGACTTATGGCGTAACTCTGCTCTTTATATATTGAACAACTACTTGTTTTGTACTTAAAGAATCGACATAAGATTTATTTCTTTACTAGAGTTTTTGACTAAAACCTACGAACTCACCAACCTTTGTGTTGACACGTTTTAGTATACTTTTCAGGTACCCAGACAAATCAGGGATAAGGACTTTCATGCTAGGACTAGACTTTTTTGACTAGAGCTCCTTTACTTTTGTCAGACTTTAGAGCTCCTTTACGTAAGGTAATATGTCATATTAGTTTCATACTCATCCTACATAATAGACATGGTATGTAACCACTACAACCCCCGTCTATTATTATCCCCCACATGGTTTCCCTACTCAGTATATGTATGAGGTCTTTACATTTTTGTCAGACGATTAATTGTTAAATCAAACGTTTATTGTGTTACTGTAACATCCCAAATTTTAAAAAGATAAATAAAATGATTTTTATTATAGTTTTACCTTTAAAATAATTTCCTAGTATTTAAAATTAAGAAATGAGGTTATTTTAGTTGGAACTTTAGTGGATAACGGGTATAATACCCCTTTTATTTGAAAGAGGTCGTGGCATGTGGTGGAGATGCCACCCAACTCTTGAATTTGTGAGTCACATTTCCACCCTAACTACCTTCTCCTACATATCTCCTTCTTTTCCCCATTTTCTTGGATTCTTCCTTCTTTGTGTATTCTTTTCAAATTAAATCAAGAAATCATCTAAAAGAAATTAATAATAATAACATCCAAATTACTAAAAAGTGAAATTTGGAAGATTTTAGTGTGGGTGGTGTATATGGCCGAAAATCAAGAAGGTGGGAGGAGGAAGAAGACTAGTAATTTTCCTTTTTGTTATTCTTTAAGGTATGTTTTTGATTATTATGTGCTTTGAGAAATTTAGGGTTCATAGAATCTAATTGAATTTGGGGATTTCTAGCAAGATGGGTTTTGATGATTTATTTCAATTAGGGTTCATGCAATTCAATTGATTTGGGGAGTTTAGTGAAATATATCATTTTGATTAAATTCAAGTTAGGGTTCCTTCAACTTTGATGAAATTGGGGATTTTGAGTAAGATGGTGATTTTGTCATAGCTTTCCTAATTTCTACTTGTGAATTGTTATTTTGTTGTAGTATTGCATGAATGATTTTGATAAAAGTTGTTGGTGATCTTTAGGGTCAAAATGAGGATTGGGTAATTTCAAGTAATAAGATGGAATGACCACATTGTAGTAGGTAAAATGAGATTTTGTAAAGAACCAACCCAACATTATAATGGGAGCATTTGGGTAAAATAATGCTAGTAAAATTAGTGTTTATGGCTAGATAGCTTGGTATGTGAAACATGGCCTTATTTGTGTATTGTGATGAATTTCTAGGTTGAAAGCATACTCATTCGTATTGTGGTCATCTTGATATTTGACTTTTGCGGAAGAGGGGAGTACCTTTATGTATGATTATATATATGTTGGGTCAATTACATAATGGTGGTGAAATCTATATGTGTAATTTAGTTGATGTGATGAAGACCATACGGGGTATGGCACATTGTAGTAAGACCATATGGAATATGGCATGTCGTTGA
>CM067174.1:65426695-65461695 GCA_034093135.1 Erigeron breviscapus | reverse complement strand
GCTCACTAGTTCATGTCGCGCAAACTTACGCCGTGAATATATACGTTATGGTTTAGGCTTGCTTGAGGCGCAACAAATCTAAGCGAAGGAATCACGTTTGATCAGCCCCTTTCACTCTCTAATCAAGTGAGTCATAGCCCCCTTTCAAACTCTTTTATGTGTTTTACTTTCGGGGTGAAAAGCATGATTAATTAAAAATGACTTTCTCTTATGAAATGATTCTTTGAAACAATGATAATGATATGGGAATTATATTGTATGTTCAACGTGTTATATGTTATATGATGAGCTTGAGTACTGTCAAACGGTGGTCCCCTGTACACTACTATTAACTCATTTGAGGCCTGTAGTTAGAGGGTTGCGCAACTAGGATTTGTCCCCTCATCCACTATTATAGGTAACGGTGGGATGTTTGGTCTGCCTTTGTGGCCACCTTCATCGCCAGTCTGGCCTCGCGGTGCTCTAACTGCTATATATTTATGGGCGTCTCCATGGCACGACCCTTGGTTATCTTTATGCACGTGATTGACAGCATGTGCTTATCATTATCTTATCATTTGGGACATTATATCTGATTATTGGGACATAACCGGTCTTAGTAGTGGCTCAAGAACAATCTCATCAAATTATGTCATGGTAGTCTTACCATTGACCCAGAGGTATTGATATTATATTATGGATGGAAATTATTGATTGAACATACGGTTTGGGTATGGACAGTATGATGAAATTCTTGGAAATTTTATGACATATTATTTCTTGACTTGGATTAAATATATGTGTGTTGTTAGCATAAACCTATGAACTCACTCAACTCTCGTAGTTGACACTTTTTCTTCATGCTTTTCAGGTCTAGGGCAGTAAGTTAGCATTTTGGACCGCCTCACGGATGATGTGTTATTTGTTGCATGTTGGACTAGTAACGCAAACATTTGATCTTTTGATTATGAATTTGGTTATGTAAGGTTTATTAAACGTCAACTTGAACTTGTAACCTTTTGAATTTGAATGGCATTTGAAACTTTATGTTGATGTTTTATACTTAAATCTTTTGTACCATGTCGTTCTGTGGCATCTCGTGTTTCCGCTATAGTCGGGGTGTTACAATATCATTATTTTGATAATGATCGTTCGTTTAGCTGAAACAAACACTCATGTGTTTTCGGGGACAATGATGTGTTGCTAGACACTAATCATTGTCTGTGTAGTTTTCTAGATGTTATGTCATACATAAGTGGGAGTTTGTTGGATTAGTGTGTACACCATAACACAAAACTATACTACCGCTTACACACGAGCCTATGGGGTCACACACAAAGAACATTTAGATATCCGGATATATGTATATTGTATACATATATTTATAATCACCAAAGTATTTAATTAATAAATGGTTTATTAATTAATAAAAGGTTTATTAGTTAATTAAAACAAAGGTGCAATTGGTGTCATGATTTTGACATAAACCAACTCCATATTTATATTGGTTTTGGCCGTGGGACATGAGAAGATTATTGCATTCTTACTTTTCTTTTCTTTGATCTTTTCTTTATTGTTGTCGGCACATCATAACAAAAAGAAAAAGCACCTCATGACAAAGGAATCAATCTCTTTTTGGTTATATAACTCGGCTAAGCAAGAAAGTTTTGGAAGAGAGTTTTTTCAAGCAAATAAATAATAAAGAGACACCAATTATATGCTTTCAATCATTATGGCTTGTCTTGATGATTTCTACTTGAGCCGTGTTCTTCTTGCTGCCTTTGAAATATATGTGAGCAAGAAAATTATTTTTTTCATGAAAACAAAACAACTTGTTTCTTTGTATCATTCAAAGCTTATAACTGGTAATGTACAATAAGTAAGTTTTTGCATATTACAAGTAAAGGCAAAGCTAGGAGTTTTGGCCTTGGTGATTAAGGTCTAGCAACCTCCGGGTATTGTTTGAAGTGTTCGTGTGGATCAACTGTAGAGATATTCATATTATTGAATATTGTTTCATCCTACGCGATTTCATCTACTCAAAAGGTATTATTCTTAATCTACTTATTATGACAACTATCATGGTGTAATTGGATCTTGGTGGAAATATTAATCGTGTGCATGTTTTATAAAATACATGTTTGTATTTTTAGTCTTCCGCTGCGTTTATAAATTTTAAAAGTACACACATTGGTCTAGTATTTCCAACAGAACTCACCTTAAAGTAGAGCAATTCCAAGTACTAGTACGAGTACACGCACTAATAAGTTCACACGAGATTCAACGTTCAAGCTTATTCCAACCTAAGATCATCAAATATATTTCAAAAATCTATGCTCTAATTGAGAGGGTTTTTAGTATAGATGCAAAGTGTCTCAAGACATAAATCTTTTACAACATCTAGTACTATATCTTAAGAGTATTCATGAATTTTTACGGAATTTTTCAATATATCTAACTCGTTCAAATGGCCACCTTAATTCAGTTTATCGGTTTTTGTCCAGATTCTGACCCTCTCAGGAAAACATCGTTTTAGGAAAAGAAGACGACTACATACAACAAAACTTTGTTCTGGTCGAATTTAATACACTCATAGTACTTTCCAAAAAGTTAAGATTCAATTGATTTTGACTTAACACGAATGAGATATGACATTTACAATATGATTGAAACAGTATTCATAAAAATAAGTTTTGACCACTTTTCTTAAAAAGTTCACAATTTGAGTTTTACTCAGTATTTTTACTTGATTCTAGTGGGAGGATAAAATAGACACATAAAGCTAAAGATTTTGTTTAGAACTCAATAACCAGATCATTTTTCCATCTATGTGTTTTCTCCCTTCCAAGTCAGATTACAGATTCTGTTCAGAATCAGTTTTTAACAAACTAGTTCATACGTGATCTTTTGTATTCAATAAATTTAAGAACCATAAAAGAGGCTTACCAAAATGAGATTATAGAGAATAAAAGTTGTTGATATTGGTCTCCTTGAAGCTTTAAAACTCTTTTCCAATTGATTGAAGAACAAGGGATTAAACTTGCTAGCAAAATGACTTGATTTCCTTTCAAAACTTAAAGATTATTATTATGAAACTAGTATTGTTGTTCTTGGAAGTTCAAGTCCGGTTTTGGTGATGAGAAATGAAATATTTTTCATGATTTATCCTTTTATTAACACTAATTTAATGGTAGGAAAGTTGGGTGAGAAAATTAGTTGATAAAAAGACAATTTGTGAGTTGTTTAGTTAGGTTAGTGTGTTAGGTACTTGTCTCCCACTAAATTTCATGGCCTAGCTGATCATTATCAGTAGGATTGATGTTTAAATTCATATTTATGGTTGTAGATATTTCTCTCCTCTTTCCGTAGACAGCTTACTTGTCAAAAACGGATATCGGACGAAGAAGTTATAGTCAAAAGATTACAGCAACGTTAATTTATCACTTTTAGGACATTTAAAGTTATATTTAGTTTTGGACATATTGAGTGATATAATATAATAGGTAGATATATATATATATATATATAGAGAGAGAGAGGTAGTTATCCAGCTAAGGGATTAGGTTTATGATCAATAAACAACAAGAGATATCACGCGTATTTCTCTTTTACATAAAGTTTTGTCGGCTTTTGTCCCATTAATGGAATTATTGGATAGCCACCGACACTGTTGAAACCGTACATTATACTAATGCTTTGTATTTACATTCTTCGTGTTACCACAGTCACTTAAACATTAACTATAATATAACCTTCATAACACGTGTGGGCCAATATCATGGCCTCATAATATGGGCTTAATTCTAGAAATCCAAATATGACACCTGAAATTCATTATTACACTATAATTGGCCCAATATATAGATAAATATACACAACTATTTCATTTATTGAAATAGTTAGTCAAATTACATGCAAGGTCAAAAGGGTCAAAATCACAGATGTTACAATATGCCACACCCCGTGTGGTCTTACCACAATATGCCATACCTCGTATGGTCTTTCCACTATATGCCACACCCCGTGTGGTTTTATCACAATATGCCTGTTAGGTCCAGATTTACTGGACTCGCTCCAGACTTGACGACTGGATTGACACTGAAGATTTGTTCAGAAATAATGGAAGACCAGTGAGCAAAATACTTGTATAGGAAATCTGGAGTCTTCCAGATTTCAGCTCACTGGACTTCACCCCAGTCCAGATCTATTGTACTGAAGACATTCTCACTGAAGTCAAAGACTGAAGTTAGAATAAAGAAGACTGACAAATGGCGGAGTCCACTGGAAGTCTTACCAGATCTACAACTGGAGCTTTGTCAGTGTTCTAGACCTTACAAGTCTGAATACTGATTACGAGTAATTGACTTTTTGCCTTTACACACTTTTCAAAGAACATTCCACTTGTCTTTACAAAAGTACTTACGTGTGTAAAGGTGGTTGGTTAAAAGGATAATAAGTCATATTGGTGTGACTTTATCCTTGTACCTTAACCAATGCATTTAATGACCTTGTCGGTTAATTAAATACATGCAACCATATTTGTACGACACAAATTCACTGGTGAATTTGTTTGCCTATAAATACAAAGTCATTTCCTTGTTAAAGTTACTTTTTAGCAATTAGGTGAATTTGTCTAAATACACTCGATCGTCACAGGGATACTTCACAACTTTAAGTATTTCGATCTAAAGAGTTTATTTAGCAAATATAGATCATTTGTAATTCATAGGTTGTTAGGATACTTACATATTGTATTATCTTGATTCCGCACAACCTTGTATTTTATTTAACATCATAAATAAAATACACTTGAACAAATTACATTGTGTTCCACCTTTACTTTATTGCTTTAAGTCTTGTATTACTTTGTTTATATACTTGCATTTATATTCAAGTAATACTAGTCCAAATCTAGTGCATATTAGACTTGTTGTATTTTACACTATTGGGTTAAACCATCAAGTGAGGGACTCTACAATTGGTATCAGAGCAGAAGGCTAAACAAACTTGCCTAGATCTGCTTCTTTGATGGCCAACTCAGAAAATACACAAGGAGGTTTTGGTCCTGATCCTAATATTAATGATCAAAATAATGAACTACCACCTGTCATAAACACTAATCCACCCCCTCCTCCTCCTACTCCTGCTTCTCCACATGTGCATGTGCACTACTCAAACAATCCTGTTCCTAAATTCAGTGGGAATAGTGATGAATTTGGTACGTGGAAAGCTAGGATGATATTGCATATCACTGGAATTGAGAGAAATATGATAAAAATTTTAAATGAAGGACCTTACGTCCCCACATCACCTCTCAATACTCTTCTTGATCCAACTGGATCTAGAAGAGGTCGGGAAAAGAGGGAGGAACATTGGTCTGAAGAGGAGAGGAGATTGGTAAATTTAGATACCCTTTTCAAAAACATGATCCTCGGGGCTGTTCCAGAAACCTTAATTCCCACACTAGTTCTTTTTCCCAGTGCTAAAACCATGTGGGATGAACTAGTGAACCAGTATGAAGGAGGAGATGACACCATTGTCACCAGAAAGGTCTCCTTAAACAAGAGGTATGAGTCATTTTTTGCTCAGCCCAATGAGTCTCTCACTGGTACTTGGTGATTTATGAGCATTATTAACCAGTTGAGAGGACTGGGGGTTGAGAAAGACAAGGATATACTTCTAGAGAAATTTTGTGATATATTACCCACCAAATGGTCTCACATGATCCTGTTCTTAAGACAAGGTAAAACTCTGCACTCTCACACTCTTTCAACTTTATATGGAGCTTTCAGATACACTGAAGAAAATCAGGCTCATAGAATTGTGGCAGAACAAGATGCCTATAACCATGCCTCCAGTAGTTCCAGCGTGGTTAGTCATACTGAACCACAAGGGTACAACACTAATATCTTCTGAGAATGTATTTTCTATGAAGAAGATGGTGTCTGAATTCATGGAATCTGCAGAATCTAGTCTTATCTCTCCAGACTGTGATGAATCTGAAAATGATGACCTGGTTGCAATGATTGCTAAAACGTTTAACCGTTTCAAAGCAAGAGCAAATAGGCCATCTGGACAATTTGCATCCAGTACTTCTACTGATAAGACCAATCTGACTGAAAAGGTCATTTCATGAAAGATTGCAAGTCCAGTCAGTTTGTATCCCAGCCTGGTCCATTTACTTCTAATAAAAAGCCTGATGATAGTTATAAATCTAAATATAAAAAGCTTAAGGCTCAAATTGCTCTCATGGCACAACAAATGGAAAATAATAAATGCATGATTGCAACAACTGAAGAGAAATGGGTTCCTTCTGATGATTCATCTGCTGATGAAGAAGGGGAAAGAGATTGCTGTTACATGGCTCTGGCAGACGAAGAGCATCTGGTGAAGGAAGATGTCACATCTGGAAGATGGGTGGACATTGTTATCAAAAAGGTCAGTGATTATGATGTTGAAACTGACACTGAACTAAAATTGGACATTGCTGAAGCTCTTAATTCTGATTTAATCTTTGTTGAAACTATTAGATCTGACTGTGTAAATGGTCTAGAAACAGATTTTTCTGAAATTACAGTTTTAAAATCAAAATTAAAGGAACTTCAAGATATTGAACTGACATTTCAAGCCCAAGTTCTGGTAACTGAACAACTGATTCAAGAAAAACATGATCTTGAAATCATTTTAGAAAAGGAAAAACTGGTTATTAAATCATGGCTTGAAACCAGAAAGCCATATGATGCTAGAGTAAATCAATTTCCCGCTCAAAAACGTGCTTATTTAGATGGAAATACTTATGTTGCATCATTAATACCAGTAATTGATCGTTTACCAGAGGTTTCAGGCCCATTACCATTTATGATGAGCCTGTAACTCCTAAGGCCAATATTTTCCCAGTTCAATCCCCGGAGGTAAAAACTGGAGCACCTCTGGTGATTGCTCTAGTTAAAAAGGTCAATCTAAAGAAACCTTTGCCTCAGTCCTCCTCCAAGGAACCTTCTGTTCCAAAGAAGAAAAATGTCTCCCTACCTAAGACTAGAGTCCAGTCAACTTGAAAGGCTCATGTGTCATCTGATGAAAGTATTTTGTTAAGGTTAGAGAGCCAGTTTCAATTACTGACTCGTCAATTTCAAAGTTGTAATGCAAGATTAAACAAATTTGAGGGTACTTTCATCTGGCCCTAGACAAAATACCAAACCTTTTTCAAAGAAAGATAAATATATTTCTCCAGTTGAGAAAAAGAAAAAAGGTTTCAAAACTATCTATCCCAATTACATTTGCAGAAAAATCTATTTTGGAATAAAGTGAACTCAACCAGATACCTCCAGGGACCTATAAGGGAGGGTCCAGTGAACCCATTAGTCGATGGGTTCCCAAATCTAACTGATATATCTGGTGGATGTGCACGGCGATCGAAAGAAGTTTATCTGGTATCTTGACAGTGCAACTGGCAGGACAATGACCGGATGTAAGACCCTGCTGGAGGAGTTCATAATTTCTGATGGACCCTCCATTACTTTTGGAAATGATGGTTGTGGAAAAACTGAGGGGTATGGTGTTCTGAACAATGGACAAGTCAAATTCAGATGAGTTGCATTTGTGAATGGTTTGAAATATAACCTGATTAGTGTCAGTCAACTGTGTGATGATGGCTATCAAGTTCTGTTCAATATTGTTCATGGCATCGTATTTAACAAGGACTGGAAGGTAGTATTGATTGCTCCCAGAAGAGGGAATGTGTATGTGATGGATATGGAAAGCTCTCCTTCAGAGCAGTGTTTCTACACTCAGGCTGATGAAGACACAAACTGATTATGGCATAAAAGGTTATCCCATTTAAATTTCAAAAATATAAATAAGTTGTCTAGAAAACAACTGGCAAATGGGATACCTTCAGTTTCCTTCAAAAAGGAAAGGCCATGTCCAGGATGTGAGATGGGTAAGCAGAAACGTACCAGTTTCAAGACAAAGCAGAATTTTAGCATATCTGAACCACTTCATATGCTTCATATGGACCTCTTCGGTCCAGTGAATGTTCAGACTCGTGCTGGTAAAAGATACACTCTGGTAATAGTCGATGAATTCTCCAGATATTGCTGGGTTATCTTTCTCAGGTCTAAAAATGAAGCTGCTGCTGAAATCATCAGTCTTATCAAGCAAATTGAGCTCAAGTATAATCGAAAGGTGTGTCAGTTAAGAAGTGACAATGGAACAGAATTCCAGAATGCAAATCTGGAGTCATTCTGTACTGACACTGGCATCTCCCAGAATTTCTCATCAACCCACTCTCTAGAACAGAATGGAGTGGTGGAAAGGAAGAATCGAACGCTGATAGAAGCTGCCAGGAGTATGCTTGCTGAATCTGGTCTTTCTACCAGTTTCTGGGCTGAAGCAATTGCTACTGCTTGTCACACCCAGAACCGGTCTGTGTACATCAAAAGACACAAAAAGACAGCCTATGAAGTATTAACAAATAGAAAACCAAATATTGGTTATTTTCATATCTTTGGATGTCCAGTGTACATCCTGAACGACTCCAGTCAGTTAGGCAAATTTGATGCCAAAGCTGATGAAGGATATTTCTTAGGTTATTCAGCCATTCGCAAGGCCTTCAGAGTCTATAACAAGAGACTGGAGAAGGTCCATGAGTCAATACATGTCACATTTGATGAATCAAATGCAGCAATCAATAAAAACCCAACCCTTGATACTCCCACAGTAACTCCAATTGTCTTCTGTGAATCTGATCCTATCAACTACAATAAAGATTCTTCAGAAGAAATTTACAGTCATCCTGATCTGGAACCTGTTCAGACAAAGAAACCCTCCAGTAGTACTCCATTCTATCCTTCAATTATTTTCAAGCTACCCTCTGAAATTATTATTGGATTAGATGTTCGTACTACTCCCCCAGTATCAGTCCCAGTTGAGACTAAACCAATACTTCAAGAAATGCCTTCAAATGAAGAATTTCATGATGCAAATCGTGATTTAAATGATTCAGATGAAGATGTTGAAGTAGTCTGGCAAGATCCTCCTCCTGAAGCAACACCAGAGGAGACTTAACTGAACTCTTGCACTGATATTGTTGTTTGTAACAATCCTGGTCAATACTCTAGGTGGACAAAAGCTCATCCTATCGATCAGATCATAGGTGACTCCTGTAGAGGGATTCAGACCAGAAGAGCCTCCGGTAATCAATGCTTATATGTCAGTTTCTTATCACTGATAGAACCAAAGAAGATTGACGAGGCTATGGAAGATCCAAGCTGGGTGATAGCTATGCAAGAAGAGCTTCACCAGTTTGAAAGGAACAAGGTTTGGTACCTGGTTCCTTTCCCAGTTGGAAAGAATGAACCTATTGGAACCATATGGGTCTTCAGGAATAAGGTAGATGAAGATGGCCATGTCATCAGAAACAAGGCCAGACTGGTAGCACAAGGGTACTGCCAGTCAGATATCGATTTTGATGAATCATTTGCTCCAGTGGCTAGACTTGAAGCGATCAGAATATTCTTAGCATTTGCTGCTCATCATCAATTCAAGGTCTACCAGATGGACGTTAAAAGTGCATTTCTGAATGGAAAACTTGAAGAAGAAGTTTATGTCAGACAACCACCAGGTTTCATTGATGAAAAACATCCCCACTGGGTATATCGTCTGGACAAAGCACTTTATGGTCTCAGAAAAGGTCCACGTGCCTGGTATGATACTCTGACTATACATTTATTGAAAAATGGGTTTAAAAGAGGTGCAATTGACAATACCTTATTTATTCTTCATGAAAAAGGTAATCTTCTGATGGTACAAATTTATGTTGATGATATTATTTTTGTGTCTACTGATGACAAAATGTGCAAGAAATTTTCAAAAATAATGTCCTCTGAATATGAAATGTGTTTGATGGGTGAATTAACATATTTTCTAGGACTCCAGATTAAACAGACCAGAGATGGTATTTTTATTAATCAAGAGAAATATGTTAGAGATCTTTTAAAGAAATATGATATGAACTCTTCACCATCTAAACCCACTCCAATTTCTGCACCACTAACACTGGACTCAGATCCAGATGGTAAACCAGTGAACATCACTGTCTATAGAGGCATGGTTGGTTCACTGATGTATTTAACTGCCAGTAGACCAGATATTATGTTTTCAACATGTTTATATGCCAGATATCAGTCTAATCCAAAAGAATCTCATATGCTTGCTGTAAAGTGCATACTGAAATACCTTAAGGGTGTCCCCAGTTTGGGTCTTTGGTATCCCAAAGGCTCAGGCATGGATCTAATGGGTTATTCAGATTCAGATCATGCAGGTTGTAAGATAGACAGGAAATCCACTATTGGTGGATGTCATTTCCTTGGTGGCAAACTGGTCAGTTGGACCAGTAAGAAGCAAACTTCAGTTTCATTGTCCACTGCTGAAGCTGAATACGTGTCTGCAGCCAGTTGTTGTGCTCAGATACTCTGGATGAAGAACCAGTTGCTTGATTATGGTATTAAGTATTCAAAGACCCAAATCTTTTATGATAATACCAGTGCCATTGCTATCTCAAACAATCCAGTCATGCACTCAAAGACGAAGCACATCGATCTCAGGTATCATTTTATTCGTGATCATATTATGAAAAATAATATTGAACACCATTTTATTCCCACTGACAAACAACTCGCTGACATTTTTACCAAACCTCTGGATGTTAAAACTTTTGAATATCTTGTTGGTGAGTTGGGAATGTTAAACCCTTAAATCTGGAACCTTGGTATTGAACGCCTTTGTGTACTGTCAGGGATCCTTGATTTAACAGATTTATAAATCTATAACTGCTTAGATATTGAACGCCTTTGTGTACTATCTCTGCATTAATAGATTTCTGGATCAACATTCCAGGGGGAAGACTGAAAGATATATTTTTGTCCTTAAAATTTGTTTTAATTTCAGGAGGAATTTATTAATTTATTTTCTCACTGGATAAAATTTTCTGAAATATATCACTGGTACTTTGTAAATGTGTCCCTCTCACTGGTAATTAGATGGGTTGACGTGCATGTTTGAGGTAACCTTTGTCTCCTTGTAAATGTGTCCCTCTCACTTGTCTGTATTAGTTGATGTGCATGTTTGAGGTTGCCAGTCTCACTCAAATGGTTTTCATTGGTACTTTACTGGAGTGTCCCTCCAGTGTACCATCAGTGCATGCATCACTGGCCTAATCCGCCAGTGATAATGGAAGTGTCCAGTCAACCTCCAGATGTACTGAAATGAGTCATGGTATGTTAGTCATAATATTTTAATACTTGGTCTTTGTGCGTGCCACGTATGCAAACGCTTTGAAAAGATATTTATCTTATTATCCTACGTGGCATGTTATTTTTCAAACCTAATGATGAAATTTTTACCTTGGGAAAACAAAAAATGCAAGTTGGTTACTGTTTGTGGGCTGTAAACCGTCACACATTTATGTGTGATGTGATGTATTTAATGCGGACTTCAAAACCCGATCAAAATTATATTTGATAAATTCAAAAATAACCGTTTGAGTTCCACTTTCACTTTCATTTGCATTTACTTCGAACATATTTACTCCCAAAATTCTTCAAATTCCTTCATTTACTTCATTTTTCATTCAATTTCCAATCATCAATCTCTCTCATATTTACTTCATAAAATCTTCATAAACCCTAATTTTTCAGTTTCATATCATCTATCTACCAAATAAATGGCCCCTCGACAAGCAACTTCTGTCAAAAATCTGCTCGCTGCTGAATATGCTTCCGTTGCCAATGTAGTAAAAGCACCTCATATTACTTTAGAGGCAAAGGCGATTAGAATAAACATGAATAATTGGATGGCTAGACTCACTAGCACCACTCATGCTCCAACTTCTCTCATTGGATGACTGAATGCCTTTTTCCTCAGTTGTCCACTCTACGGTGCTCTTACTCTCAATCCCGGAAAAATGTATCACGATTACTTATGTGAATTTTGGTACACTGCTGTGTATGTTGAAAACACTCAATCCATCAACTACACATTGCAACAAGGCACCAGGGCCTTTACTCTCACTGCTGACTCTCTTAGAGATATTCTTCATTTGAATTATTTGGCTGAAAATGAGATGGCCATTACTCTCCCTACTGGTCTAAATTACAGGGATGTGTGTAGACTGATGGGACATACTGATATACTGGATGAGCATGGCCAGTTATCAAGAAAAGGCACCATCTACATGAGCAAGCTTACAGACTCATGGAGATACTTCTTCACTCATCTTGTTGAGTGTTTGGGTGGCAGTTCTGGAGGGTTGGACCAGATAAATCAAATGCAACTCCAGATTGCCTACTGTCTCTGGTTCGGATACATAGTAGATTTTGCTCAGATTTTCTTTGATGATCTGGTAGAGCGTCTAAAGGTGAAAGGTAGAAAACCTCATATTCCATATATTCGTTTTCTGTCACTTGTTTTTCTAAGAGCTCTAGGTGATGAGTATGATTACGATACAAACCATTTTTCTGTGTGTGACTATCTGAGGGAGTTGAGATCATTGAAATCAAGAGCCGGTGAGGTTGAAATTCCTGTAAATATGCTGAACCATTTTAGAAATGATGCACTTGATGCATCATCACCAGATAAGCAGGAAGAGGCTCCAGGTGGGAACCAGATTGGTGAAGGACCCTTTGGAGTCAATGCTGAAATAGTGCAACCAGTTACCCAGGTGGCTCCTATTGTTACTCGACCAAGAACTTCCAGACGTCTTAGGAAGGATGGAGTTCAGGTCAATCCTAATAGAGCCGAATCAAGCCATCCAGGTGATATCATGAATGAAGATGGGTCTCTAATTTTTGAGCAAGTAGAAAATGTTGTACAGGTTGATGAGCAGGTGATTGGTGAGCAAGATGCTCGGTTGGATTTAAATAGAGAAGTGGATGATCAGACAGTTGGGACGGCTCCAGATTGGGATGAGGTAGATTCCCCAATGTCTGAAGGTAATATGTTTGATGTAAATATGAATTTTCTGGGTGATGAAGTAGAAAATGTTGTTACTTCTGTTATTGCTTCAGTCACCCCACCACTTATCTCTACAGAAATGCCACCACCACCAGAATCCATTATTGCACCACCACCACCACCACCATTAACCACCACCACCACCACCACCACCACCACCACCACCACCACCACCACCACCACCACCACCACCACCACCACCACCACCACCACCACCACCACCACCACCACCACCACCACCACCACCACCACCACCACCACCACCACCACCACCACCACCACCACCACCACCACCACCACCACCACCACCACCACCACCACCACCACCACCACCACCACCACCACCACCACCACCACCACCACCACCACCACCACCACCACCACCACCACCACCACCACCACCACCACCACCACCACCACCACCACCACCACCACCACCACCACCACCACCACCACCACCACCACCACCACCACCACCACCACCACCACCACCACCACCACCACCACCACCACCACCACCACCACCACCACCACCACCACCACCACCACCACCACCACCACCACCACCACCACCACCACCACCACCACCACCACCACCACCACCACCACCACCACCACCACCACCACCACCACCACCACCACCACCACCACCACCACCACCACCCGCTCTTTCCCCATCACCACCACCACCACCAACCACCGTACCACCACCACCACCACCATGCCACCACCACCACCACCACCACCACCACCAGAAATGCCACCACCACCACCACCACCACCACCACCACCACCACCACCATTTTCAATACCACTAAACACTCCTTATTTCAATCCACCCTCTCTTCAAATTTCACAAAATCAACCCCTTTCAGATAAATCCCAGGTACTCCCTTCATACATGAAGGAAGCAATAATTAACCAGATAACGACTCTCTCAACACAAAGAAGACCAGCAGAACAATACAGCAAATATGAAGACTACGTGAAGAACAGATCGAAGAAACAAAATAAAAAACCCTAAAAGACGAAAACCCAGAAACAAATCGGACCCCCTTAATCATTTAACAAAATCGCGGTATCTAGCTAAACTAAACGTAGTTAGTCGCGAAAACGATATTGGTAAATAATCAGGAAATTCGACCAGACCTAGGGTATGATGCGATCGAACAGAAAAAGAAAAAAACCTAACAAGAAATCGAAATAGAAAACTCAAACACGCACGTCAATCCACCCGAAAGTAGATGAGAGGGACACATTTACAAGCCTCCAAATCGGAATCTGAAATGGAAAGAAGTAGAAGAGGCCGTCGATCGTCATATCGCCTTAGGGGAGAGAGTTTTAGGTTTTTTTTTCTTAAATCAAGATTACCTTTGTCTGTATAATTTTCTAGATGTTACGTCATACACAAGTGGGAGTTTGTTGGATTAGTGTAACAAAGAGATAATTTCATTACATGCCCCTGTGGTATATCACATTATCAAGTTTTGCCCCCGTACTATTTTTTTATTATTACATCACCCTGTGATGGTTTTTTGCTTCATTAGACACCCCTCTCTCTAACGGACGTTTGTGAGTCTTCGTTAACCCGCTCACGTGCAATGCAAGTGAGGGTATCTTTGTACTTTTACCTCTTAACACCTTTTTGTTTTTTGTTACCAGATCTAACCACTCAACCCAGATCTGACCAAATACCTACCATCATTGCCGATGACCAATGCACCACATAACTTCTAAAAAACAAAAAACTCAAATGAATCAGGTGAAAGGTAAAAATACGATAAATTAAACTACCCATCAACATTAGCGTATTAGACAAAGGCACTTTACTACCTCTTTTATGGGTCTTATGCCATTAGAATATTAAAGATATATCATGTGCATTATTAGTAGCTCAATCTGACCGATTTCCTCTCTATATATATACCTATATATGTGTGTATATATATAGGAGCGGTAGATGTGGGTGGTGCCGACGGAGAAGATGTAGGGGGAATAGGGGTTATCGTAGGTGGGATTGCGGCGGCAGGTGGTGGTGACGTGGCAGCAGCCGGTGGTGGGTTGCCAGGTGCCTGGGTTGACGGGTTGTTGTCGGAGTTGTAGAAAAACTTAGATATATATTATATATATAAAGAGAGAGATCTATATATACATAGCTCCTTGAGGTTTGATTTTTTTTTTAATCTGGTCATTTTTATTGTATGTATTTTTTGTTATGAATATCGATCAATTGAATTGAGATTAGAAATAAATGATGAAAAGTGGTGAAAATTGGCTAAATCAAAGCTGGAAGAGATAGATAAAAGGATGAGAAAAGCTATTGGAGAGAGAGAGAGATAAATGATGAAACGTTTTTTTGTTGTATAAATAAAAGCTTTTTTCTTTTCCCATGATTACCTAGCTGGTGATGCTAGCAAGCTTCGTATCCATCAATGATTTGCCAGAAGAACAGTGGATATAAGTGGATATGTTAATATTATAGATAGATATATATCTTAGATATGAATATCTTGGATTTTTTTTTTGTTGTTAAAATTTAATTGGTTATTGATGTTGATGATGATGATGAGAAAGATGAATAAAAGAAAGGAAGAAGATAGGATGAATATTTGGTTAGATTTAGTTTGAGTGGTTAGATCTGGGAAAAAGAACAAAAAGGTGTTAAGAGGTAAAAGGACAAAGGTACCCTCACGTGCATTGCACGTGACGGGTTAACGGAAACTCACAAAACGTCCGTTAGAAAGAGGGTTGTGTAATGAAACAAAAAGTCACCATAAGGTGATGTAATAATAAAAAAATAGTACAGGGGTGAAATTTGATAATATGACATACCCCAAGGGTGTGTAATGAGATTAACTCTATATCAAAAGACTAAACTAGGAGTTTGGTAGTTTTGATCTTGGTGATTAAGGTCTAGCAGCCTCCGAGTATTGTTTGAAGTGTTCGTGTGGATCAACTGTAGAGATATTCATATCATTGAATATTGTTTCATCCTACGCGATTTCATCTAATCGAAAAGGTATTATTCTTACTCTACTTATTATGACAACTATCATGGTGTAATTGGATCTTGGTGGAAATATTAATCGTGTGCATGTTTTTATAAAATACATGTATTATTAGTCTTCCGCTGCGTTTATAAAATTTTAAAAAGTACACACGACGGTCTAGTATTTCCAACACTTTTGACGTACTTATTTGGACGTACTTATTGAGTGCTTTGGAGACTTGTACTAAGGCAGGTACCGTAAGACCAGAATTTGAGTACTTTGGGTACATTGAGTACCTTGGACTGTGCGTGCTTTGAGACTTGAGTACTTTGACTTATGGCGTAACTCTGCTCAACTATATATTGAACAACTACTTGTTTTGTACTTAAAGAATCGACACAAGACTTATTTCTTTACTAGACTTTTTGACAAAAACCTACGAACTCACCAACCTTTGTGCTGACACGTTTTATTATACTTTTCAGGTACTCAGGTTATTCAGGGATAAGGACATCTATGCTAGGACTGGACTTTGGAGATTAGAGCTCCTTTACTTTTGTCAGACTTTAAGGCTGCATGCCTTGGTTTATTTTATGTTATGGACGTACTTGTTATAAGCTTTCCTAGCATTGTTATGACTTTGAAATCATGTTGTGGGAATATATTTATTATATTCTATTTCATATATCAGTATCTATGTAATTCCATGTCATGCTGTACTTTTCATGACACCTCATGTTTCCGCCAACGGTGGGGTGTTACAGTATGCTTTCAACCTAGAAATTCATCACAATACACAAATAAGGCCATGTTTCACATACCAAGCTATCTAGCCATAAACACTAATTTTACTAGCATTATTTTACCCAAATGCTCCCATTATAATGTTGGGTTGGTTCTTTACAAAATCTCATTTTACCTACTACAATATGGTCATTCCATCTTATTACTTGAAATTACCCAATCCTCATTTTGACCCTAAAGATCACCAACAACTTTTATCAAAATCATTCATGCAATACTACAACAAAATAACAATTCACAAGTAGAAATTAGGAAAGCTATGACAAAATCACCATCTTACTCAAAATCCCCAATTTCATCAATGTTGAAGAACCCTAACTTGAATTTAATCAAAATGATATATTTCACTAAAATCCTCAAATCAATTGAATTGCATGAACCCTAATTGAAATAAATCATCAAAACCCATCTTGCTAGAAATCCCCAAATTCAATTAGATTCTATGAAACCTAAATTTCTCAAAGCACATAATAATCAAAAACATACCTTAAAGAATAACAAAAAGGAAAATTACTAGTCTTCTTCCTCCTCCCACCTTCTTGATTTTCGGCCATATACACCACCCACACTAAAATCTTCCAAATTTCACTTTTTAGTAATTTGGATGTTATTATTATTAATTTCTTTTAGATGATTTCTTGATTTAATTTGAAAAGAATACACAAAGAAAGAAGAATTCAAGAAAATGGAAAAAGAAGGAGATATGTAGGAGAAGGTAGTTAGGGTGGAAGTGTGACTCACAAATTCAAGAGTTGGGTGGTGATGAGCGTCCATTTTGTGATAAAAACCCCTATCAAAAGGCCTCATTTCTATGTCTTAAATGAGTTAATATTCCGGAACTATCGGTACTTAATGGATTCAATGTTTATGCAGGTTCACAGAAGATGCGAGTGAGGGTAAATAGCAACAAGTGACTCAAGATGAAGGCTTATGAAGTTACAAGACACATGGAGGTGATTTGGGAGCCGAACGAAGCAATACGAGCAGCAGCAGGAGCTGCCAGCGCCGCTGACCCAAGCCCAGCGCCGCTGGGAGCCCATCCAGCGCTGCTGGGCGGCCCAGATCAGCAACCGACCTTTTCAACTATTTAAGTCAAAACAGCCCTCAAAAGCCTAAAGGAGAGCCGATTTAGCAGCCCTAGCCGCCCATATTCAACCTTAGGTCGACTTTGCAGATTCCAAGGAGGTTTTGGAGCTTCTAACACCTTCCGATCTTCATCCTCAACCTAGATCTACTCTTTTATTTTACTTTCAGTTGGTAAACAATGTCTTTCATCGTTTCAGACTTTGTTATTCCTTTAATAATGTCAGACTAGTAGGCTGAATACTTGTTTGGATCGATGTGATCATGTAGACGTTTATCTATTTTACTTTATTTGTTAGATATGTTAGAGTGTGTTTTACTGTTTATCGTAGATCCATGCTTTACTAGTTCTTCATATTATTATCGGTTCTATATCTGCATGTATTGATTTAATTCTGATGATTGGTCTATAATCATACACTAGGATTAATACATAAGGATGGAAAACACTAGTCGGTCTTTAACTAGATGTAAAAGGTGAATCACTTGTAACCGAGGGATCCAGAACCATAGTAATTAGGATGAATAGAACATGATGCTTAACAATGTCAGACGCGATTCAGTGACTTGGAAACGATCACTGTGGTCACCGGAGAGAATTACTATCTGGCCATGGCTTAAGAGTCGTGTAATTTAAAGATGAACTAGTAACACAAACTTTAGGTCATTAATGCTTAAACAATGAATCTAACGAGAATTTGTTTATAGAGTAGTGTGAGTCTAGGGACAACACTAGTTACTTAGGCAAAGTGAATCTAACGAGAATCTGAGCCGTGATTAAGTTTCCAACAGTCTAGCAAGTAGGTAGAATGATATTTGGTCGTACCATGAGATCGGAGATGCCAAACAAGTATTTTAATTTAATTATTGTTATTTGCTTTTTCAAACTATTTTCAGACTAAGCCTCTCGCTAAATAAGCGGTTGCGGCTTCTATTTACTTTTTAGTATTTTAATTAGTTTAATAGGAAATCGTGACAACCCACAACCGCTAGAATTACACGTATTACTAGATTAGGTAAAGCAACGCGTCCCTGCGAACGATCCTGTTCTTATCACTAAACTATACTACATCTGATCGGGTCCCCTGTCCGTTAAGGTGTGTGTGTTTTTGAGATAATTACTTGTACAACTTTTTATAAATTTAAACACTAAAACAAAAACAACCATCAAGTGTTTTGGCGTCGCTGCCGGGGACGCGACGCATTCTTAGTTTAGTAGTGTAGTTCGACCCTACTTTGTGTTTCGGCACAAAGTAGTTACTTTTCAGTACTTATGTTTAAGTCATTTAGGTTTAGTAGTCAAACTAGGTTAAATTAGGGTTTAGTAGTAGTTTCATTTCATTTTTAGTTTAAGTAGTTTAAATTTTTCATTTCATTTTTATATTGGTGCGTTTGACGTTTTTCTTTGAGTTTTGCAGTTTTACTTAGGTAATCAAGCTGGAAGACAAATCGAAGGACAAGAACATTAGGGCATCATCACCCGATAGGTTTAGGATACAACAGTTAGAAGCAGCCTCATCAAACCCACCAAAAACACCACCCCAACCGAATTCACCTAGATCCGAAATGGACGAATTTGACCGACTGATGATGGAAAGGACGAGAGTCGTAGCACCTACACCGGGATCGGCTATTGTCCCACCAAACCTAGGAGATTCGTTTTCAGTCAAAGGCCACCACCTTAAGTTAATCCAAGACAACCAATATGACGGCCGAGCCAAATCCGACCCCCATAAGCATGTAAGCAAGTTCACAAGTTTGTGCAAAATGTTCAAATATGGAGGAGACGTCACCGATGACGATGTGAAGCTTAGCTTATTCCCGTCGTCTCTCACCGGAGAGGCACGTGCTTGGTTCGATGAGCTCGATGAAGGTACCATCACTACATGGAATCAACTTCGCGAACAGTTCGTCTCGCGATTCTTTCCCCCGAGTTTAGCTAGGAAAATGCTACGAGACATCAAAACTTTCAGGCAAGACGAGGGTGTATCACTAGTTGATGCATGGAAAAGGCTTAGGGAAATGATCAGAAACTGTCACGGGAATGGACTAGACAAGGACGAGATCATGGAAATTTTCTTCTATGGTTTAACCGAGAGTTCCCAAAAGGATTTAGACCTAGCCGGCGGTGGTAACGTTTTGTACATGTCTACCAATGATGCGTACAAAAATGATGGAGGATATGGTGAAAGCTAGCTTAGCTCGAGATATGGATGATAGAGATCGAGAAAGGAGGACGAGAAGGACCATGGCTAGCATCGAGAGCAACTCCGACAATGAGGTAATTCATGAACTTAAAGCTTTATCTAACCGTTTTTCTACTTTTGAAGATAGGTTGGACATTATGGACAAAGATCTCAAGGTGATTGCACACGGGTGCAACAATTGCGGAGGAATGCACTATACCGAGGATTGTGAAGAGGAGGCTACCGAGCAAGTCAACTTTGTCCATAACCAATACCGAGGAGGCTATCAACGAGGACTATTTCAAAGAAACCCCGGTAATTCTAACTTTAATTCTAGTTATGCTAGAAATAACTTTGGTTCTTTTCAAAATAGGTGGCAAAGGAGTAATGGTCAACCCGAGCAACCCAAGGTGGAGAATGAAGTCAAGGAGGATCCGATTGTCAAGCTCACCAACATGATGGAGAAGTATATGGACATGAATGATAAACGGCATGACTCCTTAGCAAGCTATGCAAAGTCGCTCAATGAGAAGATAAGTGTAACAACCATCAATTTCCGACTAGGACAATTTACTTAGATTTATCTAGGTATCTATCCCTAGAGGTTTATTAAGAGATTTTGGCTTCTAGACATTAAGGCATAGTGATACTTGGCATTTAGTTCAATGAAATGCCCATATACGATAATTATCTTAGAAATGTCAAACACAATAATTATAATTATTCAATACAATATCAAAGTGAACAAATAATGACGATCTTATATGACTATAACTTAAACAATCAAGCATCTAAGAAACCAAGCAAGTCAACAACTCAAATAATAACAATGTACATCCATAAAAATTACAAGTCAATTATATATATATACACATACACACGACATATGTATATATATAAAAACATATGCATACAACTTGAACATTTACATAAACAATACTTATACAATCAATTTTTTTTTCCCGGTAAAGGCCGTCACCCCTGATGATATATTAACAAAATCACTGTTTAGGTACAAATAATGTGACTGAACGTCACATTCAATAATATATGGTATACCATATATTTGAACACATTAACTAGATAAACAAGATATCAAACTACAGTCAACAATGAGGCACTCATTGTAGAATCAAACACAGTCAACAATGAGGCACTCATTGTAGAATCAAACACTAGCCTAGACATGTGACATTTCCTCCTGGATCTTCATTCGAAGCTTGTAGTAAATTGAGCTTAGGGATATCCCACATCTTCAATAAATGACTATTGCTCCAGTTTGCCTTAAACTTGAGCGAGATAAGCTTAAGTCGCACCGTGGTCACAATTTTTTTATCTCACTTGAGCTTCAGAACACTTGGTGTTAGAGAACAATCTTCAATTACGTTCATGCCATAAGAAATACGATGCAGCAGCCACTAGAAGCCTTGCAATGACACTTTCAGCTGAATTCTGAATAGATCGATTAATTAGCCATCCAGCAACACTATCCCATGAGTCCGAAACAGAGGACATGTTTGCCATATGTTTAATTCGCCCCCATACCTGCAAAGAAAAAGAACACTAGGAAAAAAAAGATGTGATCGAGAATCCATTCCTCTTTGGCATAATGGGCAACACATGAGGTTGAGATTTGTGGCACTTCCAACTTCCCATGCTTTCATTCTATCCTGGGTTTTCAATTTATTCTGAAACACAAGCCAAAGGTGGAATGCATGCCTAGGCACACATGTAGAGAACCAAACACTCTTTACCCATGGTACTTCATCTAGTTTATACCAAACAACATTCCAAACTTCAGAAACAGAAAAATCCTGTTCACCTCCTTCCGAATTCTTCCAAACAGTTCGATCTTGGGTATTAGGATTAAGCACAGGTGGAGGAATATCAATAAGGACTGGGTAAACATTATACCAAGCTTGAGGCCAAATCCATTGACCATTATTAACGACATCAGCCATATTATTATCCAGTCGAAATCCAGCACGCATAATGTCCCTATTAGAGATAAAGTTCCTCAATGGGCAATAATCATTCCAATTATCACTCCAGATCGAAATGGATACACCATTACCAATCTTCTTCCATATATGAGGGCGGATAGCATCCCGCAATTGAAGGATTTTCCTCCATCCCCAGCTCATAGATCCACGAGGGGTAACCTCCCAAAAGCTTCTTCCTTTTAGTTTATAGGAGTGTATCCACCGGACCCACAACGATTCCTTAACAGTCACAATGCTCCAAATATGACTAGTAATGAGCGCTTTATTAAAATCAGAAAGTCTTTTTATTCCCAGCCCACCTTCATACTTTGGCAAACACACTGATTTCCACGAAACTTTCGATTTAACCTTTCCACCAGGTCCAATGCCCCATAGAAAGTTCCTCATCTTTTGTTCTAATTCTTTAATGATTCGAGCAGGAAGAATGAAAACCGAAGCCCAATAAATGTGCATTGAGGCTAAAACCGAGTTGATAAGTTGAAGTCTACCCGCAAATGAAAGGGTTTTAGTTTTCCAGTCATCAATTCTTTTTTCCATTCTTTCAACTAAAACCTTACAATCATTGTAGACCAGTCTAGTAGAAATAAGTGGCACACCTAAGTAACGAACAGGAAGCTTACCTTCATCAAAAGGCATAATAGATAAAATCGCCTGCTTGGTATGATCAGCAATGTTACAAAAGTATGTTGTGCTCTTCGTAAGACTAGGTACAAGACCAGAAATCCTTTGAAAATGCACCAACACATCCATAAGGATTTTTGCTGAGTGAACATCACCCCTAGCAAACAAAAACAAATCATCTGCAAAATAAACACTAATAATCTTTTGCTTGTTACAGTGAGCATGGAATTTAAATGCATTCTCGAAGGAAGCTCGTTGAAGAAGTAAAGAAAGGACCTCCATAACAAGGGTAAAGAGATATGGTGACATGGGATCACCTTGCCGTAAACCACGTTTGCCCTTGAAATAGCCATGCAGATTACCATTAATACTCAAAGAGTAAGACACACTTGTAACACAAACCATTATCCAATTAACCATGGTCGGGTGGAATCCAAAACTCACTAAACTATCCTTTAAGAATTCCCAGTTGACAGTATCATACGCCTTCTGAATGTCAATTTTAAATGCACATCTAGCCGAGCCTCTATTTAAGTGGTAATTGTGCATGAGTTCCTGGGTAAGCAAGATATTGTCGGATATCTTTCTTCCAGGTATAAATGCCGACTGGTTTATACTAACAAGATCATCAAGTCCAGGCTTTATTCTATTTGTAATTATTTTGCTGATGCATTTGTATATCACATTACAACATGAAATAGGCCGATAATCGAGCACAGTAGCTGGGGTACTTACTTTAGGAACAAGAGCAAGAATAGTATGATTTACTTCTTGTAGAAGGCGCCCATTCACAAAGAAATCTTATATTGCTACACTCACTTCTTCACCAATAATTCCCCACCCTCCATGGCGATTTTTCCTTCCTTCTTCTCCCTTTCTGATTTCGATTTAGATTAGCTTGTAAATATGTCCCTCTCACTAATCTTTGGATTGGTTGAAGTGCATGTTTGAGCTTTCTCTATTTCGATTTCTTTTTAGGGTTTTTTTTATTCCTTTTCGTCATAAACCCTAGTTTTTGTGTCGGATTTCCTGATTGATTACCATGATTGTTTTCGCGACTAACCTCGTTTAGTTTAGCTAGATACTACGATCCTGTTAATTGATTACTTAATTAGGGTTTTTTCTTTTGAGGGTTAGGGTTTTCTTCCATTTAATTCCGTTTTGTTTGGTGTTTTTTCTTGGTTCGTGGCTGAGTTATTTCTGCATGTTAATTTTCTGGGTAATTATTGTTTATGAAGAGAGAGTGGACATTCGATTTTAAAGAAGTGAGTGATCGTATCAATAGATTAAAGGGAAATTCTAGTGGGCAGCCATTACCTTCTACGTTTGAGATGTCTGGTAAGAAAAATAAAGGTCGAAGCCCTAACAAGGGTGGAAGCCCTAAGAATAATAGCAGCTCAAAGACGGGGGAAACAAAGCATGATTTGGGTGATCAGCAAAATATGGAGAACATTGATAAGTCAAGCATTGAATCTGGTCATGGTAATAGCGATAATTCTAAAACCTCAGGTGGTGGTAATTCCACCATTGAAACTCCTGGTGGTAATACTAATGGATTAAACACCATGGATGACCAAGAAGTACCTCCTTCTGAAGGTGATAACACAGGAAAAGGTACGAATGTGTCTCCTATGTCTCCGGCTGAGCATACCGAGGGACATAAAGAGAATAAAATTGATAATGATGAAGGTATCATCAAGAGTTCTGATATGGGTGCAGATTCTAGTAAAGATAATAAGATAAAAAGCCCTACACTTGATGATAGTGAACCTCCAAAAACGACTCCCATATCTTATGCTTCCAAGCTAAAGGAGAACGCTGCTCCAAGAAAGGTTAATTTCAGGCTTATGCAATCAAATGAGGTGGTGGAAAATGTGGATATAGTAATACCTAAGGAAACAATTCGACAAGTTCAATCGAGGTTTACCAATGTACTTTATGGTTATTTTCCGGGTACCAGATTGGCATTCCCAGTCGTTGAGTATTTTGTTAAATCTGTATGGGCTAAATATGGACTATCTAAGGTTATGATGAATGGGAATGATTTCTTCTTTTTTAAATTTAGCTCGAAGGAGGGTATGGAAAATGTTTTAAAGGATGGGCCATGGCTAATTCGTAACACTCCTATCTTTCTCAAGACTTGGTCTCCAACTGAAATACCTAAAAAAGATGAAATCAAAACAGTTCCAGTTTGGGTTAAAATGCATAATGTGCCTTTGGCAGTTTACTCGGATGATGGACTGAGCCTGTTAGCTTCCAAAATCGGTACACCTAAGCTACTTGATAACTACACAGCTGCTATGTGTGTAGAGTCGTGGGGTCGTAGCAGCTATGCGAGGGCAATGGTAGAATTAAATGCAGATAAAGAGATCAAGGAGAGCCTTGTAGTTGCTATCCCACATCTGGAGGGAGAAGGACATGTAAAAGAGACGATAAAGGTAGAATTCGAATGGAAACCTCCCAGATGTTTCACTTGTTGTATCTTTGGACATGCACTATCTCAATGTCCTAAGAGAGTGCAACCTGCACCAATAGTAACAACGAAAGTTGATGACCAAGGGTTTCAACAAGTGAAGAAAAAAGCTAAAGCTAAACAGGGTTTCCCTCAAAAGAAACCTACACAAAATTTTAAGTATCAACCTAAAGCAAATGTGACTGGGGCTAGTTCTTCAGGCACGAAACCATCTTCGACTCCTGCTACTACCAGCAACTCTTTTGGAATTTTAAATGAGGAACATGAGGAAAAAAGGAGGGTAGCAAGCAGAAAGCAAATAAAAAATACAAAGAGTATGTTGATTCGGAAGGAGATGAAGTGATTGATATCATTGAAACTGAAACCTCAAATTTCATGGCTGCGAATACGGATGTTAAAGCTACTGAGGGGGCAAGCACTCCCGGAGAAGAGGTTTCTAATGGGTAGTATCGCAACATGGAACATTAGGGGGTTGAACCGCCCTCTGAAACAAAATGAGGTTCGTCAGGTTGTTGTAGAAAATAAGTTGAATGTTTGTGCTATTTTGGAATCTCATGTGGATGTGTCGAAACTTTTTAGTGTTTGTAAGAAGGTTTTCAGATCTTGGGACTGGACATCAAATGGATCCATTTGTGATTAAGGTACACGCATTATTTTAGGATGGAATTCATATCTTGTAAGTGTTATGGTTTTAGCACAAACAATTCAAGTAATGCATGTTCAGATTATCTTCAAAATTGATAAAAAAAAATTGTTATTTTGTTCAATTGTATATGCTAATAATCATTATAAGGACAGAAGGGAATTATGGATGAGTTTATGTGCTCACAAATCTTTCATTCGAGATGCTCCTTGGGTAGTGATGGGGGATTTTAACTCGTCCCTTTACCTGGAAGACAACTTCTATGGCTCGTCGACTATTAGCATTGGTATGAGGGAGTTCAAAAATGTGTTGAAGAGACTGAACTTATGGATATAAATAGTTCTGGATTTCATTTCACATGGACTCAGAAACCGAAAAAAGGTGTTGGAATTCTAAAGAAAATTGATAGGATAATGGGGAACATGCAGTTTATTACTGAATTCCCATCATCTTATGCCACTTTTCAACCTTACCGTGTGTCTGACCATACACCTTGTGTATTGAAGCTGCCCCCGGTTGCAAGAAACAGACCTAAGCCTTTTAAGTTTACAAATTTCATTACTAGCAAACCCGGTTTTATGGAAGCTGTAGAGAAAGGATGGAAGCAGTGTTTAAGGGGTATAAAATGTTTTGTGTTGTCAAAAAGCTGAGATCACTTAAAACTCCTATGCGCAAGCTTTTATTTGAACAAGGCAACCTCCATGCTCATGTCACTACCTTAAGGAACGAACTGGATGATATTCAAAAGGAAGTTGACAATAACCCAGGTGACGAATCTCTTCGTGCAAAGGAAACGATCTGTCTTGAAAAGTTCAAAGTAGCTTCGTATGATGAGGAATGCTTTCTAAAGCAAAAAGCAAAGATCGATTGGTTAAATGCAGGTGACTCTAATACAGCATACTTCCATAACACTGTTAAAAGCAAGAACCACAGAAAACGAATAGATATGATCAAAGATGCTAATGGGCAGGTTTGTGAGGGTGAGGCTGTAAATGATTCTCTTGTTATGCATTATACTAATTTCCTAGGTGTTGAGTAGCCTGTAGAACCGATTAATATAGATTCCCTGTTCACCAATGTTTTGGATCCACATGTGGCATCTCAAATGGTGAATCCTGTCACTTTTGAGGAAATTAAAGATGTTATGTTTTCAATAGGTGACAACAAAGCTCCTGGGCCGGATGGATTTACTTCTGCAACATGTCATTCCTAATTTATCCACTAATTCAAACACACCCACAAGATGAATCTAGTCCAAGATAGGAACCAAATGCAAACCATTCATAACTTACCTCACCACCTAGCCAATCCATGCCTCTCCACCACTCCAACTCACCAATGAGCTTGCCCCCAACCTCTTTTCTTCCCCTAAATCACGTGCTCCCCTTCCCCCACACTCTCACTTTTCATTTCAAACACATACACACATCTCCAAAAACTCTCTCCAACTCTCTCTATATTTCTGCACTTTTTCTTTCTCTTTTTCGGTTCAAACAAGCCAACAAGGAGCTCAAATCTAACTAATCTAATGTAATAATAAGTTCCATTGATCATCCAACAACTAGTATCATGTATGGTGGAAGCATGGGGTCGATTTGGAGGCAACAAGGTCACGAAATCAGCCTCCTAAAGAGGCTGATCGGCAGCAGCAGCAAACAGCCCCTATCTCCTTACTTTCTTTTGATTCTTGATCATCAATGGGTACCCAACATGTTCCCTTGTTTGTTCATCATCCTTTCTTTCATCTTGTAGCTTATTTTCTCTTCTTTTCAATCTTGTTACAGCCAATAAACAACTCGTGGGCAGCCATCAAGAACAAGACCCAAAGGATGATAACTTGTAATCTTTTGACTATCACTCTCTTATTCTTTCATTTTTATCACTAAAAACACATAGATCTACACATGCATGCATATTTAAAAGATTGATCTAAAAGAAATAATCATGAATGCAAAAGATAATAATAGGTTGAGTGTAAGAATGTTAGATCTTGACATGCATGTATAGATTTAAGTAGTTTTGTTATAGTTTTGAATATGGGATTTGAGATGGATAATGAATGATTTTGAAATGGCTTATAATCTGTATATTTGATGTTAACATAATCCAAAAGTAAATAAAAATCTAGTGAGTGGTGTTAAAGAGTGCAAAATAAGTAAGAGAGACCATTGGTGGGTTGTTTGGATCAAATATAAAGTCACAGAATCTGTAACAGAACTTGGGACGGGTAAACCGGGCATTTGGGGACCGATTCAGGGAAAGTGTCCAAAATAAAAGTTGTAGATATATGAGTCTAGTTTCACCACCAACTGGAATTAAGTGTAAAGAATGAACAGAACTCAAGATATGAACCTTTTAGTACCCAGTGGTCGAGCTGAGTTTTCACCAAAAAGCTTAATTTCACAAAGTAAGAAATCAACCTTTGAATCCAATAACTTTGTACAAAAATACTAGTTATAAAATCTATAGAAACACTATTAACATGGTAGAATATTTTTCAAATTAAAGTAAATACATTGAAAATGTCAAAGTGGGTGTTGGGTGAAGCCATAAAGTAAAGGCATGCATTTGGGTTACCGAGGAGAAACTGGTCAGGAACATGTATCAACTTTGAAAGGGTATATCTCGGTCTTGGAAAGGTATTTTTGAATGATTTTTGAATCTAAAATCAAGTTCAAAGAGTTTATTTTTGAATGGAGTTAGAATCAAGTCAATTCACTGAGTACAACGAAAGTTATGATTTTTCTACCAAAAGTGGTCAAAACTGGATTTCTGTCTTAATATTGAGTCAACTTTGATGATTTTTAATTCCTTAACAAATAGGTTTCAGGAGCTTAAACTTGGTGGTAATTGAGTTCAAAGTGTCCCTAACTTAAAATAAAATTGGGAGATTTTTCTTAGAGGTTCATCATAGAAATATTTTATAAAACATTTTGAGTCACATAACAGCTCTTATTCTGAGAATATGTCAAATAAAAGTTGTAAAACTTAACTTGGTTGTTAAATAGCAAAGACAAGCCTAAAAATCACTCTTTCGGTTCAATTGAGCACAAACCGAAAGCCACAAATTGCACAAATCACACCACCACCAATATCAAGAATTTCAACACTAGAATAAAATGTACATTCTGTAAATATTAAATTGAGGATGGAAATCCATTTGGGAATTGATGCGTAAATCACGCGACAAACGACAGCGGAAGACTATTTTTGGTATTTTCTGGATTTTATATGAACAAACAACAAACAAGACAATAAAAATTAAAACTGATAGATAAAGAATCCACCACCAAGATTCGTAAAGGCCAGGCCACCAGAATCAAGGATAAAGGAAACACTCCGCTCCACCACTACAATCGATAAAGGTCTAGCCACCACGATTTTACTTTTGCCCTTGTATTCCCTTTCAGACTTCATATTATCATACCATGATGAAGCATATTTCTTAAGTTTAATAATGGCAACCTTGAAACTTTTTCTATCATCATATCCTTTTATTTTCATTATTCTGTCCATCACCTGGACCCATTCAAAATACTCTTCTGGGTTAGATGACCCATTAAAATCTGGTGGATCTATCTTAATATCCCTAGTATCATCACCCTTATGCCTCCTACGCCTTTCTCTAGGATGTGGTTCATCAGAATCACTAGAGTTTCTAGGTGTACTATTAGATCTTATGCTAGGACCTTGAGATTCAGAATCTCTTTCACTGGCAACAACGTTTTCTCGATTAAATCGTAAACCACCATCTTCTAACATATGAACAACTCTACCAAGTGCTTCTTGTAGATCTTCAATTTGCCTATCTCTCCTAGCATTATTAGCTTCATCTAACGTCATATTTCTTCTAAAATCCATTTATAATCAACAAACAATAGATCTATACCAGCAACAACTAGATCTAAACAACCAACAAACAGATCTGACTAAATTGAAATGAGATCTAAACAAACAAACAGATCTGACTAAAAAATAGATCTAAACAACCAACAAACAGATCTGACTAAATTGAAATGAGATCTAAACAACCAACAAACAGATCTGACTAAATTGAAATAGATCTAAACAACCAACAAACAGATCTGACTAAATTGAAATAGATCTAAACAACCAACAAACAGATCTGACTAAATTAAATGAGATCTAAACAACCAACAAACAGATCTGACTAAAAAATAGATCTAAACAACCAACAAACAGATCTGACTAAATTGAAATGAGATCTAAACAACCAACAAACAGATCTGACTAAATAAATAGATCTAAACAACCAACAAACAGATCTGACTAAATTGAAATGAGATCTAAACAACCAACAAACAGATCTGACTAAATTGAAATGAGATCTAAACAACCAACAAACAGATCTGACTAAATTGAAATAGATCTAAACAACCAACAAACAGATCTGACTAAATTGAAATAGATCTAAACAACCAACAAACAGATCTGACTAAATTGAAATAGATCTAAACAACCAACAAACAGATCTGACTAAATTGAAATAGATCTAAACAACCAACAAACAGATCTGACTAAATAAATAGATCTAAACAACCAACAAACAGATCTGACTAAATTAAATAGATCTAAACAACCAACAAACAGATCTGACTAAATTGAAATGAGATCTAAACAACCAACAAACAGATCTGACTAAATTGAAATAGATCTAAACAACCAACAAACAGATCTGACTAAATTGAAATGAGATCTAAACAACCAACAAACAGATCTGACTAAATTGAAATGAGATCTAAACAACCAACAAACAGATCTGACTAAATTGAAATAGATCTAAACAACCAACAAACAGATCTGACTAAATTGAAATAGATCTAAACAACCAACAAACAGATCTGACTAAATTGAAATAGATCTAAACAACCAACAAACAGATCTGACTAAATTGAAATGAGATCTAAACAACCAACAAACAGATCTGACTAAAAAATAGATCTAAACAACCAACAAACAGATCTGACTAAATTAAATAGATCTAAACAACCAACAAACAGATCTGACTAAATTGAAATGAGATCTAAACAACCAACAAACAGATCTGACTAAATTGAAATAGATCTAAACAACCAACAAACAGATCTGACTAAATTGAAATGAGATCTAAACAACCAACAAACAGATCTGACTAAATGAAATAGATCTAAACAACCAACAAACAGATCTGACTAAATTGAAATAGATCTAAACAACCAACAAACAGATCTGACTAAATTGAAATAGATCTAAACAACCAACAAACAGATCTGACTAAATTGAAATGAGATCTAAACAACCAACAAACAGATCTGACTAAATGAAATAGATCTAAACAACCAACAAACAGATCTGACTAAAAAATAGATCTAAACAACCAACAAACAGATCTGACTAAATTAAATAGATCTAAACAACCAACAAACAGATCTGACTAAATTGAAATGAGATCTAAACAACCAACAAACAGATCTGACTAAATTGAAATAGATCTAAACAACCAACAAACAGATCTGACTAAATTGAAATGAGATCTAAACAACCAACAAACAGCCACTAATTAATTTGGATCAATAGAAAATGGACAGCGTGGGCTTCTAGAATTATTCCCCTGCAAGTGGTTCCACAATACCGTTAGTCACACGCTCCTTCCTTGACAGCTGTCATTCCTTCTTTATTGGACCCACAGACAAAGGGCTTCAGTGGGGACTTTATTATATGGACAATGGAACATACATCTGGACTGCATCTGGAGACAACATCTGGACCTTCACTGAAGACAACATCTGGAGCGCTTCACTGGTGGAATTCAGTAGTGGTCACTGGAATATCTATCTGGAGCAGTCATATGGAGAGCTTCAGTTGAGAGCATCACTGGTGTCTTACCAGTATTTGTTACTGGAGAGACTTGCCACTAGAGGAGTGTTACTACTGGTGACTGGACTGGTTCAGAAAAGACTTGTCTGAAATGGGCCACTGCTGGCAGAATCAACATGGCTTGTTCAGATGGCATGATCAGCTCAGTTTCCTTCAGCTCAGTTGACTTCTTCAGTTCACTGGGTTCCTCCAGTTCAGTGAATCTGGAAATTTCCGCATCAGGAATACTCAATTTTCCTAAGAGACGAGGCTAAAATCCCTTTTTCGGTCTACAATTTTAACACTAGAAACCTCTAAATGATCAAAACACAAGAGAGGTTGAACTGATATAAATTATGGGTATTAGAAGTTGCCCAAGAAGACATATATTTTGAAGCCGAGAAATTAAATGGTAATTCCAAAGTTATTTTAAATACAACCGATTAATTGGTAAATAAAAGTGATAAATTAAATACATGAATTCAAGTTATTATATACTTATAAACACCAAATATATGGGGGTAATAAACACCATAATGATCGAGTGATACAAAAGATACAATCGTAACCACAACAAATGTAAACCAAGAATTAAAAGTATAAACAAAGGTGGCATTTCTAAGTGATGGCTTAAGATAGGAACTTATGTATATTAGTCCTCTCGTAGGGATAGTCTTGGCTTGAAATATGATTGAGGAACATGACGGATATATGATCAAGGAAGCGATTGATGGGAAGTACCCATTTTGGATAGGTGAATATAATGTGCGGCATAACAAGGTGAGTCATAGCCCCTTTCAAACTCTTTTATATGTTTTACTTGCGGGGTGAAAAGCTTTTAATTAAAATGACTTTATTTTATGAAATGATACTTTGAAAGAATGATTATGATATGGGAAGTATATTGTATATTCAACGTGTTATATGTTATATGATGAGCTTGAGTAATGTCAAACTGTTTTCCTCGGTACACTACTATTAACTCTTCGAGAGGCCTGTAGTTTGAGAGTTGCGCAACTAGGATTTGTCCCCTCACCCACTAAAATAGGTAGCGGTGAGATGTTTGGTTTGCCTTGGTGGCGACCTTCATTTCCAGTCCGTCCTCGCGGTGCTCTAACTACTATTTTATTGGTCGTCTCCATGGCACGACCCTTTTATTACTATTATTGCACGTGATTGACAGCATGTGCTTATCATTAATATCCCTTTGGGATATTCTCTATTATATTTATTAGGACATAACCGGTCTTAGTAGTGGCTCAAGAACAAACTCATCAAATTATACTTTTTACCAAGTGTTATTGATATTATTGGTGACCACATGGTTTGGGTGTGATATATGATTAATTGAGTGATATATTTTTCTCTCATGATGATTTTGACAAATGAGAACTTTATAATTTACCATGGATTTTCAACGTCTTGAAATGACATTATGGTATTTGGAAAACTTGATAGTTTGAGATGGGAATTTTGTCGGTCATGTGGTTTGGGTTTATTGATCTGTAATAATGTGTTTTCTAAGTTTTGAAATGGATATGGAACGAGATTTACTTGAAAAACTATGCACTCACCGACTACGTTTTCGTAGTTGACACTTTTTCTTCATGCTTTTCAGGATTTAGCATAATATGTCTTGAGGAATTGTATGCATCATGATTATTGCATTGCACTTTGGAGTCAAAGATTAAACCTTGTGATGGGCAATGGAATCCGCCTTGGTCATTGTAGCATATCATTTTATGTATTTGTTATTTGTTTCGTGGATTTAATATCCAAGTACGGTGGACGCATTGTATTTGGGAATTGGTTCACATGCTTGTACATTTGTAAAATTCTTTTTATCAAATAAAGCTATGGTGAATGTTTATCTATTATCCTTTGTTGTGATACTCGACTTTCTGTACATCTCATTGTTCCGCCCTAGTTGGGGTGTTACAGCAAATGGTATCAGAGACCAAGGTTATAGAGAACATTAGGGTTCTCCCGGGAATCCCAAAACTATAGCCGCTTTTCAAAACGAATTTTTATAGTCGAGTCGAGCATAAGGTTAAGCGGATTAGTTTGAGCTTTACATGGTAGGACCATAATTAAACGTAGAGTCATGAATATACGTTTAATTATGAGAGGACCATGTAAAACTCAAACGGCCACTTGGACTTATGTTCAAAAGGATTCCCTTTCAAAAAAAAAGAAGATCTTTAATAAATCCAATTTTATGTGAATACTTGTTGCATTTAGACATTCACCTAAGCATATATATAACTATCTGAGACTTGCTTTACTTGAAGATTATGCTAGTTCGATATAAGGATTAATTTTAGACGTCCCGAAGTTACGAAGCCCTTAATAGGATTCCCTTCTTGCACATTAGAAGTGGAATGAACCTAAGATGGAAAGATATTCGTTGATACATACTATTATATGCTATAACATGTGAATTTGGGCATGATTTGATTGCAATGTGAAAGTTTATAATGTGCAATGTGAAAGTTGTAATGTGCAATGTGAAAGCTTGTAATGTCAATGTGAAAGTTTGGAATGTGCAATGTGGAAATTATGAGAGAAATGCATGCGTAAAAGCTTTATGATTTATGATGATTGAACTTTAAGTAGCATATGCACTTTAAAATAATGGGATTACTATGAGGCATGAAATCATTTTGGAATATGACTTGTTTAAATTATTGGGTAATGAGGTTGATTATTTATGATTAATTTGAAAGAGAATATGAGCATGACGAGTTGATGTGAAATTCCATGGACGATATGGATATAAGAGCCTTTACTCTCTAAGTTTGAGCTATTTGAAACTAGCACGTGAATATTGCGATGATTATATAGTCATGCCCTACTATTAAGATAGTTATTGCGCCCTGAGGTTGAGCTATTTGAGGACTAGTGCGTGAATGATGTAATGAGTATATAGTCTTGCCTTAGTATCGATATAGTTATTGTGCTCTAAGATTTGACTTTTGAGAACTAGTACTTGCTAGATATTATGATAAGGTGGTTAGTCCTTACTACTGAGATAGATATTGCGTATTGAGATTTGACCGCTTGAGACTTAGTGATTGTCCCTGAGAAATTCATTATGAAATTAGATATTTTCTAAGTATGAAAGTTGTTATTAAGTACCCCTCCAATCCAATATTCGTTCACTTGTGCCCTTTTGAAATTATCCCACATCCTATTTCTTATGACACTACTATTCATTATGGACATACGACAACACGATATCATCATTGATTATTTAAATAACAATTTCATCTTTGTGAAAGAAACGTGGTACCACCATCCGTTAAATCCACTCACCAAAGTAATTTCTATTAATTTGTATCCTTTACTATC
>CM067174.1:65418370-65425695 GCA_034093135.1 Erigeron breviscapus | reverse complement strand
TCATCCGGGCAAGGCAAATGTAGTAGCCGATGCCTTGAGTAGAAAGGAGAGAGTAAAGCCGAGACGGGCTAGAGCTATGAGCCTCACGGTGGGGCCAAATATTCGTGACCGGATCATTGAAGCCCAAATTCAAGCCACCCTACCGGAAAACTTTGGAGACGAGAACCTAGATGGCATGGAACAACAATTCGACCGAAAGAGTGATAATGGGCTATACATGGTTGGAAGACTTTGGGTCCCTATTTTCGGTGACTTAAGAACACTAATTATGAATGAAGCTCACCAATCGCCTTATTCGGTCCATCCCGGGTCGGATAAGATGTACTTTGACTTGAAGAACTTGTATTGGTGGCCGGGCATGAAGCGTGATGTGGCTAAATATGTGAGTGAGTGTCTTACTTGCTTACAAGTCAAAGTGTACATTTTTGGTGTTTTAATTTGTTGCATAAGCATTTATCTATAAACTCGTATTCATTTCTAAGCATATATATATACATTCTTATTGTTACTTAAGCACTTTTACGTACATTTTAGTTTATAGACATACTATGAGATGGAAATCTAAATTCTCACATTACATTCACTTACATTGGTTTGATGATTGATTTGTTGGACACTTATAAGGATTTTTGATAGTTATCTCAACTTGTGAGACTTACATTATTATTTAGATAATCCGATTGATCATAAACAAATTTTTGTTCAATGGTACTTTATAATTCATATTTAGAATTGAACAATAGCTTTAGATTGCTAATTTAGGGGCATTATCTACTAGCTTTAAGTATAACTATGGCTTGCGAGATCAACGGCAACATAACTAGCTCATATATAATATTTAAAAAGTAGGGTTGTTACATCCAAGATAGAACCAAATGCAAACCATGCATCACTACCTCACCACCTAGCCAATCCATGCCTCTCCACCACTCCAACTCACCAATGAGCTTGCCCCCAACCTCTTTTCTTCCCCTAAATCACGTGCTCCCCTTCCCCCACACTCTCACTTTTCATTTCAAACACACACACATCTCCAAAAACTCTCTCCAACTCTCTAATTTTCTGCACTTTTTCTTTCTCTTTTTCAGTTCAAACAAGCCAACAAAGAGCTCAAATCTAACTAATCTAATGTAATAATAAGTTCCATTGATCATCCAACAACTAGTATCATGTATGGTGGAAGCATGGGGTCGATTTGGAGGCAACAAGGTCACGAAATCAGCCTCCTAAAGAAGCTGATCGGCAGCAGCAGCAAACAACCCCTATCTCCTCACTTTCTTTTGATTCTTGATCATCAATGGGTACCCAACATCTTCCCTTGTTTGTTCATCATCCTTTCTTTCATCTTGTAGCTTATTTTCTCTTCTTTTCAAGCTTGTTACAACCAATAAACAACTCGTGGGCAGCCATCAAGAACAAGACCCAACAACACTCTTGATCTTCTTGTTTTGATCTTCAAAGGTTGATAACTTGTAATCTTTTGACTATCACTCTCTTATTCTTTCATTTTTATCACTAAAAACACATAGATCTACACATGCATGCATATTTAAAAGATTGATCTAAAAGAAATAATCATGAATGCAAAAGATAATAATAGGTTGAGTGTAAGAATGTTAGATCTTGACATGCATGTATAGATTTAAGTAGTTTTGAATATGGGATTTGAGATGGATAATGGATGATTTTGAAATGGCTTATAATCTGTATATTTGATGTTAACATAATCCAAAAGTAAATAAAAATCTAGTGAGTGGTGTTAAAGAGTGCAAAATAAGTAAGAGAGACCATTGGTGGGTTGTTTGGATCAAAAATAAAGTCACAGAATCTGTAACAGAACTTGGGACGGGTAAACCGGGCAAAAGTAAAATGGATCAAAAGACAGTTTTCATTCAAAAGATATTTACAAAAAACTACTCAGAAGCAGTTTTACAACCATGATTGATCGTTCCAGATCAATCTCGCCCCTCCTAAACATATTATTCTACAAAACACATCCCCTACCGATTCAAGTTTCTACTAACAAAAGAGTCTAAAAATGTGGGCTCTGGCCTTTGCATTATATCCTTCATCGCCCACATTATCTAAGATTATCCACAGAAGAACATCCCAGTAAAGTGAAGGATTTATTTCCCTCAATTTACTTAAGATGGACTTCACTCTTTCCAACTCCTCCCTGGAATCCCTGAGTTTTTCCTGCGTTGCACCTAGCTCACAGTAGATTTCCTTCAAGGCATTGTTCAAAATCTTATTTTTGGCTTCTAAACTAGTTTTTATCTCCAAACCCATTTCTTTTTCAGTCTCGATAGATTCTTTATAAGACTTGACCAGGCCTTGTGTTGAGTCCCAATGTTTGTTGTAAATTTAATGATGACAAATCTGACCTATAAACACTTAGTAATCTTTTGGTTCTTGTAATCTGATCTGGGTCAGACTAAGCTGACACAGCTTGCGATATGTAACTGACCCAGATCACGCTTCATGTTCATAATTGTAATACTATATGGAAGCAAGTGTTATTCAAGCTGCATCAACAATATTAAAGCATTCAATCCAAGTCGAAGAGGAGGATTGAAGATAGAGGACCAAACTGTTAGTGGAAGACAGATTGGAACTAGCAGTCAGCTTGGAAACACTTAGGCAGATTGGTGCCGTGACAAACCGCCCAATCTGTGTCAACAATCAAAGTGAAGATAACAACCTGGATTGAAGATAAGGACTATGACGTGACTAGGAATATTCCTAGTATCCAGGTTGGTGGTTGTTTACATATGCGTGTCCATACTCTTATTGGACGATGAAGGCACGATTGTTTATTCTTCTAATCATCCAATACAAGAAGACTACGTGGTTGATTTGGACACCAAGTGACGAGGAGCTTTCGCCTATAAAAGCAACACTCCTTGTATGCATATGTGTGGCATTTTCCTAAGAATCATTCTTCACACAAAGTTTCTCTGCTCTTATACACAGCTAAGTTTGTACGAGATCAGCTTGGGCTGACTCTCTTGAGCTAAAACTTATTGATTGTTGTTTGTCATTTCATAGGGTTGTTTAGATATTTGTAGGCTATCTTTATTCCGCAACAACCCTGTAATTCTTTGTATAGATTATTTCTTAATAAAGAGTTACATTTGAAAACCACAATCTGTGTTCAAGAATGCTTTTATTTTCTATTGCTTTACTGTTTTAATGATTCTTGTTCTTTACATGCATTAAGTATTCTGAGTCTTAAAACGTTGCTTAAAAGTTTGTAAAGTTCGAGAAAAGTTGTATTCACCCCCCTCTACAACTATCCTGTGTACAATATACTTTGGTATATTGATACACCGTGGGACGTAACAATTGGTATCAGAGCGGTGGTTGAGAATTAACTTGACTTGATCCTTGCATATTTTCATTATAGTAAAGCTTTATGTCATCTTTTATTGATAATGGTTCTTCAACCAGACCACCCATGTTTGACAAAGATGATTTCAGTGGGTGGAAAGGTCGAATGTCTTTGTTCCTTGAATCCATCGATAATAATATGCCTGACATCCTTCAGGATGGTCCTTATGTTCCTACACAGACTGTAGTGGTTGAAGCTGTGGTTAGGGAAGGTCATCCAACCATTCCTGCCACAGTTAAATCCATAGTAAAGGATAAGGCAGATTGGGGGGATGAGGATAGGAGATTGGCTAACTTGGACGTGAAGGCCAGAAATTTCATTGTCCAGGCTGTACCCAAAGACCTTTATCATTCAATAAAAATGTGTTCTACAGCAAAGAAAATGTGGGGTACATTGACTGTCATGTTTGAGGGTTGTTCTACTTCCATGGAGTCCACCATAACTACCTTAACAAGGAAGTATGAGAGATTCTTCTCTTTGAGAAATGAATCCTTAACTGACACTCATACCCGCTTTAACGCTTTGGTTAATGATTTAGCTGCTGTTGGAATTCATAAGAATAATAGTGTTTTAAAGAGCAAATTTCTTGATTCTTTACCTCCTAAATGGAACAATTATATTTCATCTATTAAATTAAGTGCTGTTTACAATGATCTTAATCTCCCTGGACTCTTTGGTTTGCTTCATAACCAAGAGTGTTCAGAGGCAGAAAAATTAATAGCTATGGGTGATTCTTATAGTCAGCCTGCTGCTGCATTTGTTGCTTCCATGACTGAACACCCTAATTCTGTTAGCAATGAGATCATTCCATATGTAAATGATGATATTCCTGTGATGTCTAACCATAATTCTGTTTGTGCTGAATCTGAATATGAGAAATCTGATGGTGATGAACTGGCTAATGAGGTAGCTATGTTGGCTGAAAGGATCAGAAGGAGATCCTTTAACAAGTTTAAAGGAAAGGGAAGAAGTGGCCAAGCTAATAGAGCCAAGAAGCCTTTTGATATGTCCAAAGTCACTTGTTACAAGTGTGGCAAAACTGGACATATGGCTGGTGATTGTAGATCCAAAGAAACTGCTCAAGCTGTGCCAGCCAAAGGTGGAAGAGGTGAAAAATACTCAAAACTCAAGACTAAGTACAAAGCCTTGAAAGCACAAATAGCTGAGCTGACTGAGAAGGTGAACAAAAATGAGAAAAGTCTGGTAGCCAAAGACTGGGCTGAAAGTGCTACATCATCTGATGATGAGTTGTACAAAGATGCCTAATGTTACATGGCTAAAGAAGCTACTCAACGATTTGCTGAAGATCTGGCCAGTATGCAACAGCAGTCAGAGTCAACTCACCAGGCATCCACCAGTCAGACTGCTCCACCTGAGGTAACTTCTTTCTCTAATATGTCTGATTATGATAAACTGTCCAGACTGAACACCTTAATTCTGTTAGCAATGAGATCATTCCATATGTAAATGATGATATTCCTGTGATGTCTAACCATAATTCTGTTTGTGCTGAATCTGAATATGAGAAATCTGATGGTGATGAACTGGCTAATGAGGTAGCTATGTTGGCTGAAAGGATCAGAAGGAGATCCTTTAACAAGTTTAAAGGAAAGGGAAGAAGTGGCCAAGCTAATAGAGCCAAGAAGCCTTTTGATATGTCCAAAGTCACTTGTTACAAGTGTGGCAAAACTGGACATATGGCTGGTGATTGTAGATCCAAAGAAACTGCTCAAGCTGTGCCAGCCAAAGGTGGAAGAGGTGAAAAATACTCAAAACTCAAGACTAAGTACAAAGCCTTGAAAGCACAAATAGCTGAGCTGACTGAGAAGGTGAACAAAAATGAGAAAAGTCTGGTAGCCAAAGACTGGGCTGAAAGTGCTACATCATCTGATGATGAGTTGTACAAAGATGCCTAATGTTACATGGCTAAAGAAGCTACTCAACGATTTGCTGAAGATCTGGCCAGTATGCAACAGCAGTCAGAGTCAACTCACCAGGCATCCACCAGTCATACTGCTCCACCTGAGGTAACTTCTTTCTCTAATATGTCTGATTATGATAAACTGTCCAGACTAAACAAACTTGGTGATGAGGTCCTTTTGCAAAAACACTTTAATCAAGAACTTAAGAAGGAAAATCATATGTTGAAACTAGATGTCAGTGCCAAAAATCACACCATTGAAAAACTTAAGTCTGAAGTCAAAGCACAAAAGCAATTGAACTCTATTCTAGTAAAAGAAGCTAAGACTGCAGAAGAAAAGTTTTTGAAAATTAAACAAATTACTGAATCATGGTGTATTAGTTCAAAAAGAGTTGCAAAGTGTGTCAATGTCCAAATACCTCATCAGATCCAAGCTATTTTTGATGGTGATTATGACAGGGCCATAGCCATAGCTGAAGTATGTGCTATGGATCCTTGTTATCAGCCTCCTTCACCACCCAAAGTCCAAACCAAAGGTACGAACTCTAAGCCAATTAAGTTGGTTCAGAAATCTGGTATTGGGTTTAGTGATCCTGAAATTGTTGGCCAAACCATTGCTGAAGCTGTGTCTGAGACTGATAAGGTTGTTGAGTTAAAACCTGAAGAAAGTCTTGACTTGTCAAAACTGACCATTACCCAGTCTGTGTCAGATTCCAATATTAAAACAAACAAGAACTCTAGGAGAATGAAAAGGAAAGTTAGAGACCACAGTGTTCCAAAACAAAAGGCTAAGTTGTTAAAGAATGAGAAGTCTGGTTCTCAAGGAAGTGTGTCACAAACCAAATCTGAGTCTATTTCAAATAACACTAAATCTGACTCTGACAAAATGATTTCCAAATATGTTGAGTCCAGAACTAGTGAGGTTTCAATTGATGCAAATTTTCTTAAAGATGTTTCTGATCCCAAAAATGTTGATCAAAGAAAATTAAGAACTGAATGTCAGAAATCTGGTATTGGGTTTAGTGATCCTGAAATTGTTGGCCAAACCATTGCTGAAGCTGTGTCTGAGACTGATAAGGTTGTTGAGTTAAAACCTGAAGAAAGTCTTGACTTGTCAAAACTGACCATTACCCAGTCTGTGTCAGATTCCAATATTAAAACAAACAAGAACTCTAGGAGAATGAAAAGGAAAGTTAGAGACCACAGTGTTCCAAAACAAAAGGCTAAGTTGTTAAAGAATGAGAAGTCTGGTTCTCAAGGAAGTGTGTCACAAACCAAATCTGAGTCTATTTCAAATAACACTAAATCTGACTCTGACAAAATGATTTCCAAATATGTTGAGTCCAGAACTAGTGAGGTTTCAATTGATGCAAATTTTCTTAAAGATGTTTCTGATCCCAAAAATGTTGATCAAAGAAAATTAAGAACTGAATGTCAGAAATCTGGAATAGGCAAAGGTTTTGTTCAAAAGGAAACCTTAGTTGTTGCTAAAAAGAATTTCAAATCTGGTAAGGGACAGATCAAGCAACAATGGGTATCCAAATGTGATAAGAGTCAAAGTTCTACGACCCAATCTGAGTCAGACCCTTTGGTCAGCTCTGGTGAACCCATCTCCAGATGGGTTCCCAGAATGAACTAATCTCTTATTGCAAATGCAGGGCAGTCATGATGATAACACCTGGCACTTGGACAGTGGTTGTTCCAAGCATATGACCGGATGTAAGTCCCTGCTATGTAACTTTAGGATTCGCGCTGGTCCTAATGTTACTTTTGGAGATGATTCTCAAGGAAAGACGGAAGGTGTTGGTGTTCTTTCAAATGGTCCTCTTACTTTCAGAAGAGTCTCTTATGTTAATGGTTTGAAGCACAATCTGATTAGTGTGAGTCAGTTGTGTGATGCTTGTGAGAAAGGCAAGCAACATAAAGCTACCTTTAAGTCTAAAACCTGCTCAACCATTGATAATTGTTTGGATCTGCTTCATATGGACTTGTTTGGACCAATTAGTACTCCAT
>CM067174.1:65388370-65415870 GCA_034093135.1 Erigeron breviscapus | reverse complement strand
ATCACAAGACTGTGATTGGAACCAAGTGGGTCTACAGAAACAAAATGGATGAAAGGGGAGTTGTGACCAGAAACAAAGCAAGATTGGTAGCTCTTGGTTACAGACAAGAGGATGGAATTGATTATGATGAGACTTTTGCACCAGTGGCAAGATTAGAGGCAATCAGAATGTTTTTGGCCTTCTCTGCTCACAAGGGTTTCAAGGTCTATCAAATGGATGTGAAGAGTGCTTTTCTAAATGGAAAGTTGGAAGAAGAAGTCTATGTTGAACAGCCTCCAGGTTTTGAAAATTCAAAGTTTCCTGACCATGTATTCAAGCTTGACAAGGCTCTCTATGGGTTAAAGCAAGCTCCAAGGGCATGGTATGATACTTTGTCTAAATTCTTACTGGCTAATAAATTCAAAAGAGGTAATGTTGACAAGACTTTGTTTGTGAGAAAGTATAATGGTGATATTCTGCTGGTACAAATATATGTAGATGATATAATATTTGGTTCTAGCAGTGAAAGACTTTGCAAAAAGTTTTCAGAATTAATGTCTAAAAAGTATGAAATGAGCATGATGGGAGAACTAAACTATTTTCTGGGTTTACAAGTTAAACAGACTAAAAATGGAATTTTTATAAACCAAGGAAAGTATGTTAAAGATCTCTTAAACAAATTTGGTTTTAGTGATTGCTCACCTATGAAAACTCCTATGGGAACTGGTGAAAAGCTGGATGAAGATAAAAATGGAAAATCTGTTGACATCACAGCTTATAGGGGTATGATAGGATCATTACTTTATTTAACTGCTAGTAGACCAGATATTATGTTTGCTACATGTCTTTGTGCAAGATATCAGGCTAGTCCTAAGGAATCTCATCTTAAGGCTGTAAAGAGAATCTTTAGATACCTTAAAGGTAGTCCCAATCTGGGTCTTTGGTATCCCAAAGACTCAGGGTTTGATCTAATTGGCTATTCAGATTCTGACTTTGCAGGCTGCAAGATTGATAGAAAAAGTACTTCAGGAGCTTGTCAAATGCTAGGTAATAGACTTGTAAGCTGGTCCAGTAAGAAGCAGCATTCAGTTTCCATTTCTACTGCAGAAGCTGAGTATGTTGCTGCTGGAAGCTGTTGCTCTCAAATCCTTTGGATGCAATATCAGCTTCAAGACTATGGTGTCACTGCAACAAAAACTCCAATCTTTTGTGACAGTACCAGTGCCATAGCAATCTCAAACAATCCTGTACTTCATTCAAGGACCAAGCACATTGATATAAGATATCATTTCATTAGAGATCATGTGATGAAAGAAGATGTTGAACTCCATTTCATTCCAACAGACAATCAGCTTGCTGACTTGTTCACAAAGCCATTGGATGAATCAAGGTTTAACTACCTTATAAGTAAGCTAGGTATGCTTAATTTGTAAAATGTAGTGAGCTAAGTAATAGCAAATCTGACCCCTTAGAGTTTTACTAAAATTTTGAGGGTAAGCTGTGTCAGACCCAGACTACCCTTTCACACTTGGTACTTTACTAGTGAAAGAGGGTAAGCTGAGTCTGACCCAGCTTTGTGGTTATTTTTGATATTAAATATCTCAGTGCGTTTTATTACTTTCATTATTTTATTTAGCTTACGTATTGATCCTATTGGGATGCGACACGTGTAGTGGACCATACCGGTTACTGAAAAAGTACCACCACTACTTGTTGTTCATCCAATCAAAATCTTTCTCTCTCCACTATTTCCAAATCAGATATTTTGGGTTTGAATAAAACAATCAATCTAACCTAAATTTCAAATCACTTATTCATATTTTCATAAAATCAATTCTTTTTCTCTCTAATCTAATTACTGTTTTATTAAATTTACTTTCTTCTAAATTTGTTTTCAAAATGGCATCATCATCAAATAATTCTCAATCTTCTTCTGAATCTGAAAATCATTTTCCAACTCCAATCAGTGCAAATAAGTTATCTCCTTATGTGGTTGGAGATAAGGTAGTTGTTGTTCCCTCCGATCTTGATACTGGTAAAATCAAGATTGGAAGTCTGGTTTATGCTAATATTCATCCTCCCTCATGGGCAAAAGGATATGATGAGATTGTTACTTTCATGTGGTATCATCCGTTTGGGAAAGTAATGATTGAGAAACCAGATTGGGTGTTTCAAGATCTCCTGTGTGAATTTTGGGCAAGCTGTGTTGTGAAACAAAACAAGAAGGGAGATGCTGCAATCTATGGCTCAGTCCTAAACGGTAAGAAAAAGGTATACATTTCTTACGAAAGGCTTAAGTCTGCATTTGAGCTGTCATATATGCCTGATGATGAATATGATCCTGTTGTGTCTCATGCTGAAGCCAAAAATGTTTTACAAGAAGTTGGATATACTGGTCCACTGGCTTCAGTTGTTAAAATGAAACATTTAACTGGTATTTGGAATTACTTATTGAGCACAATTTCAAAAACTTTACAAGTAAAGGCAGGCAGCTTTGATCAGCCTAATGTCCTAGAGTTGCAAATTTTTCATGCAATGGTCACTATGACCAAAATAGATTTTGCTGCTTTAATCTTTAAGGACCTTGTTGAGCGTGTAAATAAAAAGAGTCTTACCATACCCTATGGTAGGATTCTTGCACTCATTATTGAAGCTATCCTTGATAATGATTACAGCCTGGCAACTGGTCAGACTGTAGAGTGCAAGTCCATAAATTCTAACATTTTCAACAGTCCTAAGGTATCTGTGCAGGGTCTAACCCGAGCAATGCAGATTTACCTTGATTTTTGCAGGAGAAGAGAGGAGGAACAAGAAGCATTAAGGGAAGCTGTCCCTTCTTCGACGCGATCTGGGTCTGACACTCAATCTGCCAATCAGGGGGACCCAGGTACACATGCTTCTGAACCCTCAAACTCTTCTGGATCTATGCATTCTTCTCCTTCAAAAGAGGGTGAAGGGTTGGCCACATCATCAGCCACTCTAGCCGCACCCTCACTCCAATTCAAATCAGCTTCAAAACAACCCAGTGTTGAGGACTTAGTGCCTCGCATTGTGAAAAAGAAAAGATCCACAAGGAAATCTGTGTCAGCTTTGGTGGGTAAAATTTCAACTCCAAAACCATTAGAAGTCCCACCTGGTTCAGTGGAAGCTGAGGAACGTTCCGAAGCTGTCCCTTCTTCGACGCGATCTGGGTCTGACACTCAATCTGCCAATCAGGGGGACCCAGGTACACATGCTTCTGAACCCTCAAACTCTTCTGGATCTATGCATTCTTCTCCTTCAAAAGAGGGTGAAGGGTTGGCCACATCATCAGCCACTCTAGCCGCACCCTCACTCCAATTCAAATCAGCTTCAAAACAACCCAGTGTTGAGGACTTAGTGCCTCGCATTGTGAAAAAGAAAAGATCCACAAGGAAATCTGTGTCAGCTTTGGTGGGTAAAATTTCAACTCCAAAACCATTAGAAGTCCCACCTGGTTCAGTGGAAGCTGAGGAACGTTCCGAAGCTGTCCCTTCTTCGACGCGATCTGGGTCTGACACTCAATCTGCCAATCAGGGGGACCCAGGTACACATGCTTCTGAACCCTCAAACTCTTCTGGATCTATGCATTCTTCTCCTTCAAAAGAGGGTGAAGGGTTGGCCACATCATCAGCCACTCTAGCCGCACCCTCACTCCAATTCAAATCAGCTTCAAAACAACCCAGTGTTGAGGACTTAGTGCCTCGCATTGTGAAAAAGAAAAGATCCACAAGGAAATCTGTGTCAGCTTTGGTGGGTAAAATTTCAACTCCAAAACCATTAGAAGTCCCACCTGGTTCAGTGGAAGCTGAGGAACGTTCCGAAGCTGTCCCTGATACCCAAGCTGACATACCGAATTCACCTCGCCCATCTACACTCTCCCAAAAGGGTGTAGACGAGATAAAAGGGACAACTGTATCTACCCAACCCTCCAAACAGGGTGAAGGTATTGAAACAAAGACCTCCTCCCAAGGTCATACTGAGTCTGTGCCAAAATCGCCATCATCAGCCTCCCAAAAGGTTGATGATATCATTAAAGGGATAACAATGGATCTAGCCCAGATCCAAGAGTCAGAGTCTGTGCACGTACAATCTGAGGATGGTCAGACAAAGGAGAGTAGTATCGAACGCCAAGGTGACACTGCTGCTCTTCCCAAAGATGATCAGACTCTCTTAATACACTCTGAGTCTGCACTGGCTGCCAATGCCTCTTCTATGTCACAAGAAGAGGTACAGGCCACAATTCTCCCTCATGATACTTTGGTGCAACAACACACCATTGTTGAAGGGCAATCCTCTACCCTTAACATTACACCTGCAAAGTCTGTGTCTGCATCTGTCCTTGGACAGAGGGACTCTGTAGGTTACTTGGCTGTCTTTAAGGCAGTCATGTCAGCCCCTTGTGCAGCAAAGGGAACCATTGATGGTCCTCACGATGTCAATGAGAACATAGTCACTATCTCCGGAAGTGACTCTTCATTCGATGATGAGTTTGCCCATCCATCCTCAAGGGATGATCTGATGGAAGTTGCTAGTGGAGGGGTTGATCATCATCAAGATCAACCAATTCCCATTAGCCATCAGCCTGAATCAAATGTCAATCTTTCTCAGGCTGATCAACTCATTATCAATTCTGACAGATCCACTCATGAGACTCACTCTCATGAGCAAATGTTCCAAGACTCCTTACACCTCCACCCCCTTCTATATTCCCCAATTGACCAAATTAAGGATTGCAGGCTGCTCTTTCCAGAGTCAGTGGCTTTTAAGCCAACTGCAAGTCCTTCCCAAGCTCCCACATTCTCATTTTCAGATGTGGTGGGTCAGCTCACTGAGGTCATATCAACTCACAAGGTTGAGAACTCAAAGCTGACTGAATGCTTGGAAAAGATCCAAAAGGATCAAGAATTGACGGATAAGAAGGTGGATAAAATGTCTAAGGAACAGACTGCACTTAAAGAGAGTGTTGTGAAAGCAGTTGACCTTATGCAAAAGAACCAAGAGAAGCTGACAGAGTCCCTTGAAAGTCTAACTAAGAAAATCAATGAAGAAATGGAAAGGAACAAAGGGACTCTGGGTCAGATCGAAAATGCTGCAACCAGATTCACAAGGAAAGTAACTGTTGAGCTTCAAGCTGCTAATAAGTCACAGGCAGATTTCAAGAAGGATTTGATTGAAGCCTCAACTAGTTTCAAGAACAAGGTTGCACTCCTCCATAATGATTTTGCTGAATTGAGAAGAGCCTGCTGTCTTACAAATGTAAAGATTGATGTCCTTAACAATCGAATTCCAGACTTCTTTGCCACTCCTGTGAGTTCTTTTCCTGGTGATGATGACAAAAAGGGGGAGAAGGATCATACCAAGGGGGAGAAGAGCTCCAAGAGAAGTGAAATAAATGAAGAAGAAATTCAAAGGCAAAGAGCTGAGGTGGATCATACCAAGGGGGAGAAGGATCATACCAAGGGGGAGAAGGATCATACGATGATGAGTTTGCCCATCTATCCTCAAGGGATGATCTGATGGAAGTTGCTAGTGGAGGGGTTGATCATCATCAAGATCAACCAATTCCCATTAGCCATCAGCCTGAATCAAATGTCAATCTTTCTCAGGCTGATCAACTCATTATCAATTCTGACAGATCCACTCATGAGACTCACTCTCATGAGCAAATGTTCCAAGACTCCTTACACCTCCACCCCCTTCTATATTCCCCAATTGACCAAATTAAGGATTGCAGGCTGCTCTTTCCAGAGTCAGTGGCTTTTAAGCCAACTGCAAGTCCTTCCCAAGCTCCCACATTCTCATTTTCAGATGTGGTGGGTCAGCTCACTGAGGTCATATCAACTCACAAGGTTGAGAACTCAAAGCTGACTGAATGCTTGGAAAAGATCCAAAAGGATCAAGAATTGACGGATAAGAAGGTGGATAAAATGTCTAAGGAACAGACTGCACTTAAAGAGAGTGTTGTGAAAGCAGTTGACCTTATGCAAAAGAACCAAGAGAAGCTGACAGAGTCCCTTGAAAGTCTAACTAAGAAAATCAATGAAGAAATGGAAAGGAACAAAGGGACTCTGGGTCAGATCGAAAATGCTGCAACCAGATTCACAAGGAAAGTAACTGTTGAGCTTCAAGCTGCTAATAAGTCACAGGCAGATTTCAAGAAGGATTTGATTGAAGCCTCAACTAGTTTCAAGAACAAGGTTGCACTCCTCCATAATGATTTTGCTGAATTGAGAAGAGCCTGCTGTCTTACAAATGTAAAGATTGATGTCCTTAACAATCGAATTCCAGACTTCTTTGCCACTCCTGTGAGTTCTTTTCCTGGTGATGATGACAAAAAGGGGGAGAAGGATCATACCAAGGGGGAGAAGGATCTCCAAGAGAAGTGAAATAAATGAAGAAGAAATTCAAAGGCAAAGAGCTGAGGTGGATAGGGACATTGACCAAGGGGGAGAAGGATCATACCAAGGGGGAGAAGGATCATACCAAGGGGGAGAAGGATCATACCAAGGGGGAGAAGGATCATACCAAGGGGGAGAAGGATCATACCAAGGGGGAGAAGGATCATACCAAGGGGGAGAAGGATCATACCAAGGGGGAGAAGGATCATACCAAGGGGGAGAAGGATCATACCAAGGGGGAGAAGGATCATACCAAGGGGGAGAAGGATCATACCAAGGGGGAGAAGGATCATACCAAGGGGGAGAAGGATCATACCAAGGGGGAGAAGGATCATACCAAGGGGGAGAAGGATCATACCAAGGGGGAGAAGGATCATACCAAGGGGGAGAAGGATCATACCAAGGGGGAGAAGGATCATACCAAGGGGGAGAAGACAACAAAGGGGGAGAAGGATGATAAAGGGGGAGAAGGATCATACCAAGGGGGAGAAGGGCTCCACTTCTAAGAAAAAGAGAAGTGAAATGAATAAAGCAGAAATTGAAAGGCAAAGAGCTGAGGTGGACAAGGACATTGAAGCTTATTTTGAAAAGACGAAAAGGAAAAAGCATTCCAAGCATAAGGCTTACAAGGAAAGGTTTTGAATCTAACTGGGAAACCTATGATCTTGACAAGCTGCTTGATCTAGGTTATACAGAATGGGTTGAGTTGCATGACCACATCACTGGTATGCCTGGAATTCACAAAGAGGCTGTCTTGGAAGCCATTGAGAAGAAGTTGGCTGCTATTGTGAAATACAAAGTTGATATCACTGGTCTTCCAAGACCAAGAGCATATGATTTGGATGATGAAGATGAGTCAGAAGAGCCACTCAAGAAGAAGAGGAAAAGAAATGTTAGGCTCGAAGCTCCTGAAGGTGATCACACAGACTTCCTCAGAAATTTGAACCCTTCAGAGTTTCTTGGGTTATTATCTACTGATGCTCTAGACAGACTTCTAAGTCATCTTAATCTGTCTCTACCTGCTGGTGTGGAAAATGCAAGAAGTGGAATGCATATTACTGAACCTGAACATGGCATGTATTTTGTGGATACAAAAGGGAATCTTGTATTCCAAAGAACTGCTGAGCTAAACGAGGTACCAACTATGCACCTTTTTACCTTGTACAGATTTTGTGTTGCTTTCAATGAACAAGGTAATGGGTATGAGCAGTTCCTTATTAATGAAGGACTAGATAGGAAGGTAGATGTGACGATTGCTCCATCTTTTGAAGTTAAACAAGAAACTGTAGAATTAATTGGGGAATAGAGTCTTATTGTAACACTTTGTATTTCTCTAATATACAAGTAGTTGTACAAATTCAGTTGTCTTGTTAGAATTTCATATCAGATTGAAAAGAACCCAAAAGATTCAAAGGGTCACAAACTGTTAGTCATATTTTTCTTTGATTCTTTGTAAGCTGTATGTTAAAAGTGTAGTTAGGTTTTGTCATCATCAAATAGGGGGAGATTGTTGAGTCCCAATGTTTGTTGTAAATTTAATGATGACAAATCTGACCTATAAACACTTAGTAATCTTTTGGTTCTTGTAATCTGATCTGGGTCAGACTAAGCTGACACAGCTTGCGATATGTAACTGACCCAGATCACGCTTCATGTTCATAATTGTAATACTATATGGAAGCAAGTGTTATTCAAGCTGCATCAACAACATTAAAGCATTCAATCCAAGTCGAAGAGGAGGATTGAAGATAGAGGACCAAACTGTTAGTGGAAGACAGATTGGAACTAGCAGTCAGCTTGGAAACACTTAGGCAGATTGGTGCCGTGACAAACCGCCCAATCTGTGTCAACAATCAAAGTGAAGATAACAACCTGGATTGAAGATAAGGACTATGACGTGACTAGGAATATTCCTAGTATCCAGGTTGGTGGTTGTTTACATATGCGTGTCCATACTCTTATTGGACGATGAAGAATGTGCAGCTGTACGTGGGGGACCACAAGTACGATGAAGGCACGATTGTTTATTCTTCTAATCGTCCAATACAAGAAGACTACGTGGTTGATTTGAAAACCGCAATCTGTGTTCAAGAATGCTTTTATTTTCTATTGCTTTACTGTTTTAATGATTCTTGTTCTTTACATGCATTAAGTATTCTGAGTCTTAAAACGTTGCTTAAAAGTTTGTAAAGTTCGAGAAAAGTTGTATTCACCCCCCTCTACAACTATCCTGTGTACAATATACTTTGGTATATTGATACACCGTGGGACGTAACACCTTGTAATGTCTCTATGACTTCATCATTCAGTTTGTCTTTAGCGATTTGTTGCTTTTCCAGTTCAGTAAGGGACTGAAATAAGATATAAAGAAAAGTTAGAAATAACAAAGGAATTAATCTTGACAAATATATATATATATATATATACCTCTTGAAGGAACTCTCCTAAAGATTATATCTTATATATATATATATACCTCTTGAAGGAACTCTCCTAAAGATTTCAGAGACATGGCGTAAATGAATATTTTTTAAGAATTAAAAGTATTTGTGATTTTCAAAGAGAGAAACTGTGGCCTTATATAGAGGGGTGAAAAGATGAGAAGTAGTTACCTATCAAATCAAGACTCTTGGTTATCTTACTTACACGCGTCTTATCTTTAAGATGGTTTCAAAATTTACTAATTGACTCCGGTCAAAGCTTTCTCTAGAAGATTCAAAGTTATTTCAACAAAATATATTTTATTAAAATAACTTTGGGGACAATTGTTATGGGTGAAATTTCAAGTACCAATATCCTGAAGATCCAAGATATTGACATTCCAGGATCTTGACATAGTTGAATATTCTGATTACTTATTAATATTTTGCTAACGTTATGTTTCAAATATTATTATTGTTTCCACATGAGATAAGTGTGCAGATTCCAGAATATTCGATATAAAGCATTGAAGGATATCTCTAACGGTGCAAAAAGGAATGTCGCACATGGTTAAACTCATCAACACGCAAAGAAGACTTAGTCTGCCAAAATAATCGGACTTCAAGTTGATTTCAACATGAGGAGAAAGCTTCAACGGCCACTTAACTGGGCAAGATCTTCTACAACGTTCACTGACTGAAGACCTGGAAGATCCATACAAACTTGCATAGTTAGTTAGATCTTAGGTCTATATAAAGAATGAGGCTGATCGATCATAGGCATCCTATCTATCACTTACATACTGCTCATTACACACTTATATTCACACACACTGCTCTCATTTACTTTACACTTAGATACATCGATCAACGGAATTCCACCATTTGTAAACATTTAACAATCATTAATAAGAGAACAAAGGCAGGGACGATTGGTTCCTCCCGGGGTTTTTATGCCGGCAATCCTTAAAGGATTAAGGGCTTTTCTTCGATAACAAATCTCGGTGTTCTTGCTCTTTACTCTTTACTTTTAACGCATTATTTACTTTGATTAGCATTATTTATCGTAATTTCATTTATTGCTTTACACCTTTATTTCTTGTTTAGTCGACATAATCGTTCTTTAAATCCTTTTACTAAACGCATCTATGAATCTCAAACATATTTTACAAGCTCTTAACCTCACGAACGAAAGTTTGGTTACATTATTGATCTAAGTCTTCAACGTAGATTATCTTAGGTAATTTTTGACCAAAACAATTTGGCGCCCACCGTGGGGCAAAAGGTGCTTTCGATTGATTAAAAATTCTTTTGATTTTTTATCAAAACCAATTTTCCGAAATTAATTCCGATAATGTCGACTCAACCAGCTAACTCTTCACAAAACACTCCTGCTGTTTCTTCTTCTATGATGCCTCCTCCTCCATGAAATAATTCGTATCGAAGGAACAAGAATAATGCTGCTCGAATTCCGAATCAAAGAAAAGACAAAGGACAAGCTGATCAAAGTAACGAATTCTACATCATTGGCGACACACCAGCGGGAAATTCGCCTCAAATAATTGCTGGACAACCGGGACGATCAAGCTTTTACAATGATAAAGGCTACCCAGACCCATTTAATATTGGATCTGAAGAGGCTGCTCGAAATCTTGATCATGAAGAAGTTCCTAATTTGTTCGCTATTTTGCAGAAACTTACCGATACTGTTGCAGCCAATCAAGAATTTAATCAGACTCAATTTAGGATTTTGGAGTCCAGGATTACAGAAAATGGACCTCCAATAACCCCAAGGAATTTATTTTCAACTCCAGGAACATCTGCAGCACCTGGATCTGCGCCGTTTAATACGTCATTCCCAACTGCTTCTCAGTATCAACACCTGGCATTATAATGGCACTTAGAGATCTTGGAGACAAAGTGAGGTGGCCACAAAAGAAGAATGATTCTTATTACAAAAAGAAGGATACGAGTCAATGGTGTGCATATCATGAAAACTTTGGCCATCTTACTGAAGATTGCAAAATGTTAAGAAGGGAGATTTCCATTCTTCTGGCCAAAGGATATCTTAAAGAGCTCCTCGGAAGGAAGAAGGCTAAGGATGTTGAAGGCATAGCATTTGCAAGGCCTAATTCGAATCAAAAAGCAGATTCTCCATCTCCAGATGCAAGAGTAATTAACACTATTTCTGGCGGATCAGAAGTATGTGGGACAACATACTTAGCAGCCAAGAGATTTGAAAAACAAAGTAAGGCAGATAAAGGAGAAAAAGGCGTGAGGAAAGCTTCAATTTCAGATTTAGATATTGTCTCTTTTGAAGACGATGACTTTGATGACATAATGGAGCCTCGTCATGATGGTTTAATCATCATTCTATTTATTGCTAACCATTATGTTCGCAGGATCTTGATAGATAATGGAAGTTCAGTGAATATAATCAAGCTGGAGACCTGAGAAGAATGGACATTTCTGAAGATAATATTATTGGCAAGGTGTCACCACTAATCGGATTCAGTGGCGAGACCAAATATACTGTGGGTGAAATTAAGCTACCAGTATATGTTGGAGGGGTTAATTCCATGCAAAAAATTTGTGTGGTCGACACTCTTCCAGGCTGCAACATAATTTTGGGAAGGCCTTGGATTCATGAAATGAAGGCAGTACCATCAACATATCACCAATGTGTTAAAATGCCAACACCTTGGGGAGTAATCACTGTTAAAGGAGATCAACAAGAAGCTAAGGAATGTTATACATCCACCATGAAGTCGGCAGCAAGGTCAACTTCACAATAGCAATTACAGAAAAGGATCTTCGATGTCAATGAGCCAGAGGAGCAAGATGTTAAAGAAAATATTCTGGACCCTGAAAATCCTAACATCAAAGTTTTATTAGGTGCAAAGATCTCAAAAGATTTAGAGGTCAAACTTACTGATTTTTTGAAGACCAGAATGAAGACTTTTGCTTGGAAGCAAGAGGATATGACTGGAATATCTAAAGATGTGATTACACACAAGCTGGGAATTGATAAAAGTTTCAAGCAGATTCAGCAAAAAAGAAGAAAATTTGCTCCAGAAAGGAATGCAATTATCCAAGAAGATGTAGAGAGATTATTAAAGGCAAAAATGATTAGGGAAGTAAAATTTCCTGAATGGCTAGCAAATGTGGTGGTAGTACAAAAGAAAATTGGAAAATGGAGGGTTTGTGTAGACTTCACTGATCTTAACAAGGCCTGCCCGAAGGATCCATTTCCACTCCCACATATCGATGCAATGGTAGATGCAACTTCTGGACATGAGATGCTCACGTTTATGGACGCTTCTTCTGGATTTCAGCAAATTTAGATGGAACCTGAAGATCAAGAAGCAACTTCTTTCATGACCCCGACAGGTATTTATTGTTATATTGCTATGCCTTTTGGTCTTAAAAATGCAGGTGCGACATATCAAAGGCTAGTCAACATGATGTTCAAAGATCAACTAGGGGATACAATGGAAGTCTATATAGATGACATGGTGGTAAAATCAAAGAGGGCTGAAGATCACTTGAAAGATCTTGAAGTAGCCTTCAATATCCTGGACAAGTACAACATGAAGCTGAACCCTGCAAAATGTAATTTTGGAGTAGGAGCTGGAAAATTTCTAGGATATATGATCACTAAAAGAGGGATAGAAGCAAGCCCAGAATAGATCAAGGCTATCTTGAACTTGAAGTCTCCATCGAATGCTAAAGATGTTCAAAGATTAACTGGGAGATTGGCAGCTTTGAACAAATTCATATCAAGATCTTCTGATAGATGCAAAGAATTTTGTGACATCTTGAAGAAGAATAAAAGATTCGAATGGGGATAAAAACAAGAAGAAGCTTTCCAAGAATTAAAGAAATATCTATCTACTCCACCACTGTTGGTAAAACCTGAAGATGGTGAGCCTCTATATCTTTATATGGCGGTATCTTCAAACGGAGTCAGTGCTGTATTGGTGAAAGAAGGAGAAGGTCAACAACATCCTGTATACTATGTAAGTAAAAGTTTAATTGATGTTGAAACCAGGTTCTCTCATCTTGAAAAACTTATACTTGCATTAGTTATGGCATCTACTAAGCTTAGACATTATTTCGAAACACATGCTATACATGTTAAAACTAATTATCCTATTAAATGTGTGCTTAGAAAACCTGAAGTATCTGGTAGAATGGCTAAGTGGTCTGTAAAACTAAGTGCCTTCAACCTAATTTATGAACCTAGGACTGCTATAAAATCTCAAGTTTTAGCCAACTTTGTGGCTGATTTTAGTACTGACTTGCAACCAGAAGTAGACTTAGAAGTAAAAATGTTAGAAGAAGCTACTGAAAAATGGATTTTATACACTGATGGTGCAGCTAATGTTAAAGGAATAGGACTAGGTATCGTACTAAAATCGCCACAGGGGATATTATACCCCAAGCAGTGAATTGTCATTTCATAGCCACTAATAATGAAGCAGAGTATGAAGCTTTAATTTCTGGTATGCAATTAGCTAGGATATGAACATTAGAAACCTTAAGGTATATGTAGATTCATTACTTTTAGCTAATCATTTCAATGGAACATATGCTGCAAAAGGTGAAAAATTGATGCAATATTTGGAAATAGTGAAATAGCTGAGAACTTTGATTTATTTGATATAGAACAAGTGCCTAGAGAAGAAAACACCGAGGCTGATGCTTTAGCAAATCTAGGGTCAACACTTAAGATGTCACCAGAAACTAGGATTCCTATAATTCATATGTTACATCCTGCTATAGAAAAAGAATCAACTAATATATTGGCTGTTCAAGATACAGAAACTGAAAATTCTGGGGACAATCAAAATTCCTGGACTATACCAATAATAGAATATTTAAATGGTATTTTGTATAGAAAATCTCTTACAGGACCATAACTTAGGTGCTTAGAATTCCCTGAGACCAATGAGGTTCTTAAGGATATACACAAAGGAGAATGTGGAAATCACACAGCTGGAAGATCTTTATATTCAAAGATCTTAAGAACAGGTTATTATTGGCCAACTATGAAACAAGATGCTGAAGAATATGCGAAGAAATGTGATGCTTGTCAGCGACATAGCAACATTTATCATCAACCAGCAGAACCCATGTATCCAGTTCTGTCTCCATGGCCATTTATGAAATGGGGAATGGATATTGTTGGACCAATGACAGAATCTTCAGCTGGGAAGAAATATTTTTTGGCTATGACAGATTATTTCTCAAAATGGATTGAAGCTGAAGCATACGCCAAGATCCATGAATCACATGTCATATCCTTCATTAAAAGAAATATATTGACAAGATTTGGAGTTCCAGCAGAGATAATTTGTGATAATGGATCACAATTCATAGGGAAGAAAACTACAAATTTTTGTGAAAGATGGGGTATCAAGATGATTACCTCTACTCCTGTCCATCCACAAGCTAATGGTCAAGCAGAATCGAGTAACAAAATCATAATGAATAATTTGAAGAAAAGACTGGGACAAGCAAAAGGAAAATGGGCTGAAGAATTGCCATTTGTCTTATGGGTTGATCGAACAACTTCAAAGAGTGCTACTGGACAAACTCCATTCTCACTTGTCTTTGGAGCTGAGGCAGTTCTACCTACTGAAATGGATTTACCTACTGCTAGAATTAGTTTGTTAACTTATGAGAAAAACAAAGAGTTGTTACTTGAAGATTTGGAAGCTGTAACTGAGTTACAAGAAAGGACCAAAATAAGAATAGCAGCTTATCAACAATGAATTGCCAAGTCTTATATTAAGAATTTAAGATTAATACGATTTCAAGTTGGTGATTTGGTTCTCAAGAAGGCTTTGACCAAGCCAGATGGCAAATTGAATCCAAAATGGGAAGGTCCTTATTTGATTGAGGCAGAAGCTGGAAAAGGATCTTATTGGCTTCAAGATTTACAAGGTAATCTAGTTCCAAGAGCTTGGAATGCTATTCATCTCAAAACCTACCATGTATGATTAATTTTATCTTTTGACAAAATCACGTATGATTTCTTACTCTTGAATTTTACTTTTATCATGTTTACCTTTTATTTTATTTCCAAAATGATGATACTGACTTGAGCGTCGGAGTGGCGTTAGCCAAATGGCTAACGTCAGTTTCTAAGATTTGTGCTTTGTAGATCTGAAAGGATAATCAATATCATCAAACACATGCATTACAACGTGGAACAAGGTCTTCACCTTTTGGCTTTCACGCCAACTTTTGGTTGAAGGTTTGCACCCTCTCTTAAATTCACCCGTGTCGCACGTTAATTAATTTCATGGTTGAAGGGTTAAATTCCAAGGTCATCGAAATTAATTCTGTTGGTTGTCGATGTTACCATCGATCTCCCGAATTGGCTAACCACGTCACTCATTATACAGACACATGAAAATGGCTAACCACGCCTCCCAAGCAAGTTCAAAATATTGAGACCCCCTCTAAATCTTGAACGCCAATGTCCCTACGAGAATCTTAAAATTAAGAATTCCCCTTCTTAATTTTAATCCCCTCCAAAAAATTCAATTCAGTACCACACAACTTATTTTATTACAGGAATAAATGTTGGAGACTGACAACACTTAAAGATGTTGCTTACAAGTGGATCTTAATTGCATAAACAAGGTGCATGTATCTTACTCTTAATTACTACGTTGATTTGATTACTTACTGTTGATGTAGTCGAGTAAGTCAAGAATAATTATTCACTGACATGTGACGTCACGTAATTGATTAATTATTTTCCGTTTTTACCCTTAAAAACACTTTTGGTTTTCGAGTTCAAAAGTAAAATGGATCAAAAGACAGTTTTCATTCAAAAGATATTTACAAAAAACTACTCAGAAGCAGTTTTACAACCATGATTGATCGTTCCAGATCAATCTCGCCCCTCCTAAACATATTATTCTACAAAACACATCCCCTACCGATTCAAGTTTCTACTAACAAAAGAGTCTAAAAATGTGAGCTCTGGCCTTTGCATTATATCCTTCATCGCCCACATTATCTAAGATCATCTACAGAAGAACATCCCAGTAAAGTGAAGGATTTATTTCCCTCAATTTACTTAAGATGGACTTCACTCTTTCCAACTCCTCCCTGGCATCCCTGAGTTCTTCCTGCGTTGCACCTAGCTCATAGCAGATTTCCTTCAAGGCATTGTTCAAAATCTTATTTTTGGCTTCTAAACTGGTTTTTATCTCCAAACCCATTTCTTTTTCAGTCTCGATAGATTCTTTATAAGACTTGACCAGGCCTTGTAATGTCTCTATGATTTCATCGTTCAGTTTGTCTTTAGCAATTTGTTGCTTTTCCAGTTCAGTAAGGGACTGAAATAAGATATAAAGAAAAGTTAGAAATAACAAAGGAATTAATCTTGACAAATATATATATATATATATATACCTCTTGAAGGAACTCTCCTAAAGATTTCAGAGACATGGCGTAAATGAATATTTTTTAAGAATTAAAAGTATTTGTGATTTTCAAAGAGAGAAACTGTGGCCTTATATAGAGGGGTGAAAAGATGAGAAGTAGTTACCTATCAAATCAAGACTCTTGGTTATCTTACTTACACGCGTCTTATCTTTAAGATGGTTTCAAAATTTACTAATTGACTCCGGTCAAAGCTTTCTCTAGAAGATTCAAAGTTATTTCAACAAAATATATTTTATTAAAATAACTTTGGGGACAATTGTTATGGGTGAAATTTCAAGTACCAATATCCTGAAGATCCAAGATATTGACATTCCAGGATCTTGACATAGTTGAATATTCTGATTACTTATTAATATTTTGCTAACGTTATGTTTCAAATATTATTATTGTTTCCACATGAGATAAGTGTGCAGATTCCAGAATATTCGATATAAAGCATTGAATGATATCTCTAACGGTGCAAAAAGGAATGTCGCACATGGTTAAACTCATCAACACGCAAAGAAGACTTAGTCTGCCAAAATAATCGGACTTTAAGTTGATTTCAACATGAGAAAGCTTCAACGGTCACTTGACTGGGCAAGATCTTCCACAATGTTCACTGACTGAAGACCCGGAAGATCCCTATAAACTCGCATAGTTAGTTAGATCTTAGGTCTATATTAAGAATGAGGTTGATCGATCAAAGGCATCCTATCTATCACTTACATACTGCTCATTACACACTTGTATTCACACACACTGCTCTTATTTACTTTAAACTTAGATACATCGATCAACGGAATTCCACCATTTGTAAACATTTAACAATCATTAATAAGAGAACAAAGGCAGGGACGATTGCTTCCTCCCGGGGTTTTTATGCCGGCAATCCTTAAAGGATTAAGGGCTTTTCCTCGATAACAAATCTCGGTGTTCTTGCTCTTTACTCTTTACTTTTAACGCATTATTTACTTTGACTAGCATTATTTATCGTAATTTCATTTATTTCTTTACACCTTTGTTTCTTGTTTAGTCGACATAATCGTTCTTTAAATCCTTTTACTAAACGCATCTTTGAATCTCAAACATATTTTACAAGCTCTTAACCTCACGAACGAAAGTTTGGTTACATTATTGATCTAAGTCTTCAACGTAGATTATCTTAGGTAATTTTTGACCAATAGAAAGCTCTTTACAACAAAATAAGCTAAAAATCACTAGATTGCAACTTTAATCAACTCCAACAATCTTGGAACAAAATATATGATAAACCTACTAAGAATATGTCAAATAAAAGTTATAAAACTTAACTTGGTTGTTTAATAGCAAAGACAAGCCTAAAAATCACTATTTCGGTTCATTTGAGCATAAACCGAAAGCCACAAATTGCACAAATCACACCACCACCAATATCAAGAATTTCAACACTAGAATATAATGTACATTCTGTAAATATTAAATTGAGGATGGAAATCCATTTGGGAATACTCAATTTGCCTAAGAGACGAGGCTAAAATCCCTATTTCGGTCTACAATTTTAACACTAGAAACCTCTAAATGATCAAAACACAAGAGAGGTTGAACTGATATAAATTATGGGTATTAGAAGTTACCCAAGAAGACATATATTTTGAAGCCGAGAAATTAAATGGTAATTCCAAAGTTATTTTAAATACAACCGATTAATTGGTAAATAAAAGTGATAAATTAAATACATGAATTCAAGTTATTATATACTTATAAACACCAAATATATGGGGGTAATAAACACCATAATGATCGAGTGATACAAAAGATACAATCGAAACCACAACAAATGTAAACCAAGAATTAAACGTATAAACAAAGGTGGCATTTCTAAGTGATGGCTTAAGATAGGAACTTATGTATATTAGTCCTCTCGTAGGGATAGTCTTGGCTTGAAATATGATTGAGGAACATGACGGATATATGATCAAGGAAGCGATTGATGGGAAGTACCCATTTTGGATAGGTGAATATAATGTGCGGCATAACAAGGTGAGTCATAGCCCCCTTTCAAACTCTTTTATATGTTTTACTTGCGGGGTGAAAAGCATGATTAATTAAAATGACTTTATTTTATGAAATGATACTTTGAAAGAATGATTATGATATGGGAATTATATTGTATATTCAACGTGTTATATGTTATATGATGAGCTTGAGTACTGTTAGACTGTTTTCCTCGGTACACTACTATTAACTCTTTGAGAGGCCTGTAGTTTGAGAGTTGCGCAACTAGGATTTGTCCCCTCACCCACTAAAATAGGTAGCGGTGGGATGTTTGGCGACCTTCATTTCCAGTCCGTCCTCGCGGTGCTCTAACTACTATTTTATTGGTCGTCTCCATGGCACGACCCTTTTATTACTATTATTGCACGTGATTCACAGCATGTGCTTATCATTAATATCCCTTTGGGATATTCTCTATTATATTTATTAGGACATAACCAGTCTTAGTAGTGGCTCAAGAACAAACTCATCAAATTATACTTTTTACCAAGTGTTATTGATATTATTGGTGACCACATGGTTTGGGTGTGATATATGATTAATTGAGTGATATATTTTTCTCTCATGATGATTTTGACAAATGAGAACTTTATAATTTACCATGGATTTTCAACGTCTTGAAATGACATTATGGTATTTGGAAAACTTGATAGTTTGAGATGGGAATTTTGTCGGTCATGTGGTTTGGGTTTATTGATCTGTAATAATGTGTTTTCTAAGTTTTGAAATGGATATGGAACGAGATTTACTTGAAAACCTATGCACTCACCAACTACGTTTTCGTAGTTGACACTTTTTCTTCATGCTTTTCAGGATTTAGCATAAGTCTTGAGGAATTGTATGCATCATGATTGTTGCATTGCACTTTGGAGTCAAAGATCAAACCTTGTGATGGGCAATGGAATCCGCCTTGACCATTGTAGTATATCATTTTATGTATTTGTTATTTGTTTCGTGGATTTAATATCCAAGTACGGTGGACACATTGTACTTGGGAATTGGTTCACATGCTTGTACATTTGTAATATTGTTCTTATCAAATAAAGCTATAGTGAATGTTTATCTATTATCCTTTGTTGTGATACTCGACTTTCTGTACATCTCATTGTTCCGCCCTAGTTGGGGTGTTACAATAAGTAATCTCAATCAAAAGGTTGACGAAGGAGCAAGGAACCAACAAGCCGCAATCAAGGACTTAGAGAGGAGGATAGATAGATGGATTGAGCAGAATGCAAAGAAGGAGAATAGCTCAGTTCCAAGGCAAAACATCCAAGTCGGTTCAAGCTCAAACCCTAGCACGAGTCAAAAGTACCAACCACCAATCGGGCATAACGAGAATGTGAACGCCGTGTTTTACCAAAGGTAATGACTCTACTAAGCTTTCTAATGATTTTTGTGAAGTGTCCAATCAGGTACAGGTCATACGGGGGCAAAACGGAGAAGAAACAAGCGAAAACGCAATTATGGAATCTGTCCAGGAAGCCAGCGCCGTTGGATGCATCCAACACCGCTCAGATCAAGCCAGCGCCACTGGAGAGCCCCAACACCGCTCCAGGCCCAGCGCCGCTGGAAGCCCCGTCAATCCAGATTCATACAAAACTTCATTTTTAGCTGTTTTTCAAGGAGATGTCGAGACCCAATTCGCTTCAAAATGCAAAATCAAAGATGGGGACGACTCGGACAGTAGGGATGAAGCTCAAGAACCAAGGCACTAGATGATTAGACACAGCTACCGCTTTCATCTGAAGATCCAGGAAGTTTTCTTATTCATTGCACTATTATTGATGAATACTTTTCGAGTGCATTAGCTGATTTAGGGTCAAGTATTAATGTTATGCCTACTGTGATTTATGAGAAACTTACCCTTTGTTTGCTAAAACCGGTTAACATGAACATTCGGTTAGCCGATCACTTACCGACAACCCAAGGGGATTGTCGAGCGAGTCCATGTCAGGGTTAAGGACTTAAAATTTTGGACTGAGTTTGTTGTACTTGATTCGGTAAATGAGGTAGTGACACCCCTAATTTTAGGCCAACCATTTTTGCATGCTGCGGATGCAATCATCCATGTTCTTAAACATGAAATATCTTTGTCAAATGGTCGAAATAGGATTAGAGTGTCTGAACTAGATGAAGATGATGAACTAGTTAAGGGAGAATGTCTTAGAATGGATGTATTAGATAGTGACCAAAACCCTAACGATCAATCGGAAATGTCACTAGGAGAGGAGACCGTAGAAACAGAACCTAAAAGGAAAATCTGTTATGAAAGTTTCATGGAACTTAAAGAATTAAAGGAGAAAGTAGAAGAACAATTAAGAAATGGCAGAGAAGTAGCAAATAGGGTTAGGGGAATCCTAGGAAATATTAAGTGAGAAGAGCGTGTAGCCGACCTAAAAAGAGATAAGATTAATGAGATAATAGCTAGCGAACCAAATGGTAAGTTTTACGGTGACCCTAGCATTTTTCAGATTCCTTACTACATTAGCTCTACATAGACCTTAGAGCCACATCTAATATCTTACCCATAGGAATTTACAAGAATAATTTGAGAAAATATAGAAATGGAGTGAAATGGGAAGATTTAGAGATTAGGTTAGTAGGAGGAGCCAAGGTCTTAACTAAGGGCTTCATAAGAAACTTGGTAATTAGGATAGAGGGATTGGACATCCCCACTGATTTCTTTATAGTTGAAGATGATTCAATTACTAGAGATCACGTGATCTTAGGTCAACCATTCTTGCTTTCGGTAGGTTCATTGGTTAATGTGAAAGCAAAGAAGATAACCTTGACCATGGGATTAAACCAAGTAGTTTTGACTAACGAAGACATGAGTAAGACCAACCCCTTCGGGACTAGGTGCAAAGCTAGGAGTTTTGCATGGGAACTTAAGAAAAGAAGAATCGAATCGCACTTAAAAGATACATCTGACCTTTACATTCGATTCCCAACGGGAACCGGCCCCCGGCCGACCCCGTATTCTTCCTCAACCTAGTTCCTAGGCCGAGTTCGGCTGAAGACTCGTTAAACTTAGCGCTTCTTGGGAGGCAACCCAAGCCGTATTTTCATTTTTATTTTTATTTTTATTTTTATTTTTATTTTCATTATTTTATCGTTTGTGATTATTTTATATGAGTTATATCTTTAAAATCACAGATACAAGCTTTCAATAGATCAAGGAAACAAGTAACTTATTGCAATCGTATTTCGTTTTTATTTTTATTTTTATTTTTATGTTTTAGCTTGTTATTTCCATTTTGATATTTTGATTGAAGTGTGCAGGAGTATTTTGTCTTGTAGTCTGAAGGAAACCAGACACTTGGCCAAAAGCTAAGTGTGGAGGAGTTCAAGCATCAAATCGTTGAAGAAAATCAGACATCGAAACATGTACAGGAGGCAAAAGCGCCGCTAGAAGACCTCCAGCGCCGCTGGGAAAGCCACCTAGGCTTCCCAGCGCCGCTCAGCCTCTTCCAGCGCCGCTGGACCTGCATCAGAGCAGTCCAGCGCCGTTAATAGCTACCCAGCGCCGCTCACGAGTATCCAGCGCCGCTCACCAGCAAGCCAGCGCCGCTCCCAACTCCAGTCTTCACACCAGATCGCGAAAAATAAAAAAAAAATCAGAAAAAGCCAAAAATCCAAAAAAATCGAAAAATCAAAAAATACCAAAAAGAAAAGAAGATGGAGAAGCAACAATGGATCGCCATAAAATGGAGCGACTTCGAGTGATGTAGATCTTCAAAGCATTCTGGCTCCGCAAATGCCATCTTCAACAACAATTCATGCAATTTAGACCCGGGAAGTTTCGTTAATCCTTTATTTTTCGTGTTTTTCCTATTACCCTTTTCTGTTATGATAAGTTCAGTACAACGAGGACGTTGTACAATTTGAGTGTGGGGGGATGAATTAGGAAAAACCCGTGGTTTAATTGCTTGATAATTCATAAGTTTTCTACTACTTATTTCATGCAAATTTCAAATTTTCTTGTATCGGAAAATCATTTTTGAGAATATAAGCTTTGCAAGTAGACAAAAGATGATGATAACTAAGCAATATTAGTTTTGGTGAATGAACGGTTAGTTAGGACTATTAGCTTAACTATAGATTTGTGGCTGTTCATTCTTCCAACTGGATTAGAGCTTAGACTGAAACTGTATGCGATTATGTTTGCCATATCATATTTAAATGGAGCGACTTCGAGTGATGTAGATCTTCAAAGTATTTTGGCTCCGCAAATGCCATCTTCAACAACAATTCATGCAATTTAGACCCGGGAAGTTTCGTTAATCCTTTATTTTTCGTGTTTTTCCTATTACCCTTTTATGTTATGATAAGTTTAGTACAACGAGGACGTTGTACAATTTGAGTATGGGGGGTTGAAATAGGAAAAACCCGTGGTTTAATTACTTGATAATTTATAAGTTTTCTACTACTTATTTCATGCAAATTTCAAATTTTCTTGTGTCGGAAAATCATTTTGAGAATATAAGCTTTGCAAGTAGACAAAAGATGATGATAACTAAGCAATATTAGTTTTGGTAGATGAACGGTTAGTTAGGACTATTAGCTTAACTATAGATTTGTGGCTGTTCATTCTTCCAACTGGATTAGAGCTTAGACCGAAACTGTATGCGATTATGTTTTCTATAGCATATTTAAATGGAGAGACTTCGAGTGATGTAGATCTTCAAAGCATTCTGGCTCCGCAAATGCCATCTTCAACAACAATTCATGCAATTTAGACCCGGGAAGTTTCGTTAATCCTTTATTTTTCGTGTTTTTCCTATTACCCTTTTCTGTTATGATAAGTTCAGTACACCGAGGACGTTGTACAATTTGAGTGTGGGGGGATGAAATAGGAAAAACCCGTGGTTTAATTGCTTGATAATTCATAAGTTTTCTACTACTTATTTCATGCAAATTTCAAATTTTGTTGTGTCGGAAAATCATTTTAGAGAATATAAGCTTTGCATGTGGACAAAAGATGATGATAACTAAGCAATATTAGTTTTGGTAGATGAACGGTTAGTTAGGACTATTAGCTTAACTATAGATTTGTGGCTGTTCATTCTTCCAACTGGATTAGAGCTTAGACCGAAACTGTATGCGATTATGTTTTCCATAGCATATTTAACCAGACTTTAATATGCCTAGCAATTAGAGCTTTCTAGTCATTAGTATAGGTGTATTAATTGGACTTAATTATACGTGCTTGTGTAGGAACTAGTTTAGACGTATGGTTCGCCTTAATCTTACACTATTGATTGTAAACTAGTTGCATGCGGAGTAAGTGTATGAGTCATCTGGGGTCTCTGATAATGTCTATTGCATGAATAATGTAGTAATCTTAAGAAAGGCAATCAGTAGATTAATTAAAGAGTTCAAAGATCTAATAACGAGTAAAATTTATACTCATCAAGTTATGTCGCTTTGCGCGTGGGGAACCACCGACCTGTCACCGCTGTCTTGATGTAAGGTATAAACTCTAACCATTAGTTGAGTTAAGTCGCTTTGTGCGTGGGGAACCACCGACCTGCCACCGTTGTCTCAACTATTAAAGATGATAATATCGTATAACTACTTTAGTGTCTAGCTAGTGAACATGACTGTAGTGTGAGAGTATGTCTAATTAGTGACTCACAAGTACACAAACGATGAAATGTAAATGCCTTGCTAGTAGCTAGTAGTTCTGATTGCTATACAAACCTTAATTAAGTGCTTAACTAGTCAGCAGAAAGAAGTAAGATTGAGCTGTAAGACATGTGGAATTATAGAACGGTTTTAGAGGTATTAACACAAATAAAAAGTTAGCTTTTAGTTTTGATTGACCAATTATCTTGCCTCTAGCTATAGCTTACTGATTTTGTCTAAAGCTTTCTCAAATCATTTTGCATGACTAATCTTTCAAATGTTTTAATGAAGTAGAATAACTTGAACACTTAAGTTGTCCGTTCATCATTGTTTTATTTTCTTGGACTATTTGCTTGAGGACAAGCAAATACTTAAGTGTGGGGGTATATGATGAGCGTCCATTTTGTGATAAAAACCCCTATCAAAAGGCCTCATTTCTATGTCTTAAATGAGTTAATATTCCGGAACTATCGGTACTGAATGCATTCTATGTTTATGCAGGTTCACGGAAGATGCGAGTGAGGGTAAATGGCATCAAGTGACTCAAGATGAAGGCCTATGAAGCTACAAGACATAAGGAGGTGATTCGGGAGCCAAACGAAGCAATACGAGCAGCAGCAGGAGCTGCCAGCGCCGCTGGGAGCCCATCCAGTGCCGCTGGGCGGCCCAGATCAGCAAGCGACCTTTTCACCTATTTAAGCCGAAACAGCCCTCAAAACCCTAAGGGAGAGCCGATTCAGCAGTCCTAGCCACCCATATTAAACACTAGGTCGACTTTGCAGATTCCAGGGAGGTTTTGGAGCTTCTAACACCTTCCGATCTTCATCCTCAACCTAGATCTACTCTTTTATTTTACTTTCAGTTGGTAAACAATGTCTTTCATCTTTTCAGACTTTGTTATTCCTTTAATAATGTCAGGCTAGTAGGCTGAATACTTGTTTCGATCGATGTGATCATGTAGACGTTTATCTATTTTACTTTATTTGTTAGATCTGTTGGAGTGTGTTTTACCGTTTATCATAGATCCATGCTTTACTAGTACTTCATATTATTATCGGTTCTATATCTACATGTATTGATTTAATTCTGATGATCGGTCTATAATCATACACTAGGATTAATACATAAGGATGGAAAACACTAGTCAGTCTTTAACTAGATGTAAAAGGTGATTGACTTGTAACCGAGGGATCCAGAACTATAGTAATTAGGATGAATAGAACATGATGCTTAACAATGTCAGACGCAATCCAGTGACTTGGAAACGAGCAATGTGGTCATCGGAGAGAATTACTATCTGGCCATGGCTTAAGATCCGGGTAACTTAAAGATGAATTAGTAACACAAACTTTAGGTCATTAATGCTTAAACAATGAATCTAACGAGAATTTGTTTATAGAGTAGTGTGAGTCTAGGGACAGTACTAGTTACTTAGGCAAAGTGAAGCTAACGAGAATCTGAGCCGTGATTAAGTTTCAAATAGTCTAGCAAGTAGGTAGAATGATATTTGGTCGTACCATGAGATCGGAGATGCCAAACAAGTATTTTAATTTAATTATTGTTATTTGCTTTTTCAAACTATTTTCAGACTAAGCCTCTCACTGAATAAGCGGTTGCGGCTTCTATTTACTTTTCAGTATTTTAATTAGTTTAATAGGAAATCGTGACAACCCCACAACCGCTAGAATTACACGTATTACTAGATTAGGTAAAGCAACACGTCCCTGCGAACGATCATGTTCTTATCACTAAGCTATAACTACATCTGATCGGGTCCCCTGTCCGTTAAGGTGTGTGCGTTTTTGAGATAATTACTTGTACAATATTTTATAATCTTAAACACTAAAACAAAAACAACCATCAGGTGGCATCTCCACCACATGCCACGACCTCTTTCAAATAAAAGGGGTATTATACCCGTTATCTACTAAAGTTCAAACTAAAATAACCTCATTTCTTAATTTTAAATACTAGGAAATTATTTTAAAGGTAAAACTATAATAAAAATCATTTTATTTATCTTTTTAAAATTTGGGATGTTACAACTCTCCCACACTTATTTGGTTCACGCCCTCGTGAACCTAACTTTGCAAACTCCAAATTTACCCGTTTTTCACACCGTACCTGCATCAAGTCATCTTATGTTATCGATTTTCTCTTCAATTCATTAATTATCTCAATTCAATCTTACTACGCTATCCCCATTGCCCGATACCTTTAAGTTGAGGACCCTAAATTTACTTTAAAGTTTACAAATTAACTTGACAATCAATCAAAATCTTAAACCTCTTTCTCTTGAGAACAATCTTTTCACCTCAATTCTCCTAATTCCTTTGACATTCACGCTTCATAATATCTTCTTAACACTTCAAACAACCAATGGACTCTTAAATCAAAACGAAATTTGTAGTCTTAACTCACTAATCACGATCCATGTATGTAACTTTGTTATGTATGTAACTTTGTTAATCTATTCTCCCTCAATGAAGAAAACATTTAATCCATGTAAACCCTTCCAAATATTTAGTCACTTCTATGATATAACCTCCTATACCAATAATACATGCAAAGATTCGTTTATTATCTCCCACACTTAAGGAATTTTACTAGATATATTCAAATTTCTGCCATAACACCTATTGATTTCAAACTCCCAACACTCACGCTATAAACAAAATTTACTCTTCAATAATTTCTCGAACCAGTTTAAAACATTATCATCAAAATGAAAACCATTTATCATTTACCAATTAACATACTTGGTTCATAAAAACTATAACGCGACAAACACATAAGCAACTAGAAACACAACTATCGCATTCATGCTATCATATAAATCAACTATTTTAGCCTCTCGTGTGGACTTTATTCACACCATAGATCCATGCCCGACTTAACTCTTTATTTAACAATGGCTTTCACGATAGCCGAATCGACCTCAACAACTTTATACATATCCTAATGTATCTCAACAATTTTGATGATAGCCCATTCGTTCTCTCAACATTTTCCAATACCAACAATATCAATTATCTCTATTCATAAGTATATCAAAAATGTCTCGTACACTAACTCAATCATTTTCCAACATCTATAATAACATACATTTCTCATCTATTGTGAAAGCTATTTTATATACAATTTCACACATTGCATAAATACTTCTATAAAATCAATCAATCAACTAAAATACGTCATTCACTATCAAATCATATTGCCATACCCCGTATGGTCCTTCAAAATACACTTGAACACACACCTATATTCCAAGAACCTCATACTTTACAACTTTACACATTCACACAATACGATGTACTCCATATAATCAACATTCAATTCATCATAACATCAATAATCAAATCACATTGCCATACCCCGTATGGTCTTATCACTATATGCCACACCCCGTGTGGTCTTACCACAATATGCCATACCCCGTATGGTCTTTCCACTATATGACACACCCCGTGTGGTCTTATCAAAATATGCCATACCTTGTATGGTCTTATCACTATATGCCACACCCCGTGTGGTCTTATCACAATATACCATACCCCGTATGGTCTTATCA